>NC_069488.1:9908986-9939366 GCF_026875155.1 Cherax quadricarinatus
TAGAATTGGTTGTTAGTAACAAAAATGTAATTATCCTCGTCATCCCGGAAAGCGAATCCGAAGGTTTTTTCTGGGTTGTCTAATGAAGCTTCTTATAACCATCTAAATTTGACCTCAAACTCATGTTAGCAGGGAAATCAAGCCTAACCATTCTGCAATGGTTGTTGTTGCTCTCGTTGTTTCTTGCAGCAAGCCTCCTTTGAAATCCTCTTTCTTTTTTCAAAGCTCCCTTACTTCTAAAACGTACGAATTCGCCTTCACCATCATTTACTTCGTTCACATCCATAGGTCACTTTTAGTTCAGCTGCTTGAGATGGAAGAGTTAGTCTGTTACCTTTGGGTCAGCGAAACCGCCTTTATTCCATAAGAGAGAAGGGACAAGGAAGGGATATTCACCTCGCTAGACACAGGCAATATGGGTGTAGTGGCCTGCGGGTCGCAGTGCGATTTTCAAGGTCATTCACTGGGCCCACAGTCGTCTCGAGAGTTACCAACACTGTACTACTTGTTGATTACTCCAAACCCGCAGCACTCACTTATAAGAGAAGGAATATTACCCCTTTCAGAGAACACTTCCTTGAATTCCTCTGTTTTATTGGAAGCATTTGGAGGAACTATATATTCTGTCCCTTTGCATAAAATTTATGTACAGTGCAAATATTACACTGGGTACTTGACTGTAGGTGTCTCAAAAGGATTCCCCATGAAAGATGCCATGTTATTACTGGGTAATAACATTACTACTGTTAGTGCATGTCCTGAACCTATGATTAATTCTTCTCCGGTGTTGGCCATAACTCTGGCAACATCCCAAGGGTTCTCTGGCGAAAATGTTGACCTATCCTTGGACGGCTCCGATCTCGGAATAGCCACGTTGTTTTGAGGCACACTGGCCGGAGCCTCATAAATAAAGTGAACAGACCCCGATCAAGCCTTCCTATTCCCAGGTTGCAGGATTGCCAGATGTTTCCATGCCCTAGGGACTGTCCTTCCGGGAGGAACAACGAAAGGACCCTTCTTTAAAATTCGCTTTTCAGGCAGCCATGGGAAAATCCTCTTTGAATCATCCGGTCAAGTATGAACTTAAAAATGATTATTTGGTCTGCACTGAAACTGGTAAGGAGATAGAGGGCCAGCAATTGTATGAGAGGTTAGTGGTTCCAACCAAGTTTAGACCTCAAATATTAAATATAGCTCATAATACTTCATTAGGTCACATAGGAATTACAAAAACCTTGTATAGAATAGCAAAAGAATTTTATTGGCCAAAATTAAAGAAAGATGTGAAGAATCATATTAGGTGTTGCCGAGAATGTCAGCAAGTAGGGAAACCTGGACATTCCATTAAACCTGCACCTCTCCAACCTATACCTGCTGATGGAGAACCTTTTGCAGATTTAATTATAGATTGTGTAGGTCCACTACCTAGGTCAAAGTCTGGAAATCAATATTTAAGATTATGGATAAAGTAACCAGATATCCTGAAGCAATTCCCATGCGTAGTATTAATACTAAAGCTATTCTCAAAGCTTTAACCAAATTCATTTCTTGTTTTGGCATTCCTAAAACTATTCAAAGTGATCAAGGTACTAACTTTACTGCCAAAGCATTTAGGGAAGTATTAACTAAGTTAAGGATAATCCACAACTTATACACTGCCTATCATCCTCAGTCCCAAGGCGCCTTGGAAAGATTCCATCAGACGTTAAAAACCATGATAACTTTTTGCATGCACTTTCCTACAGACTGGGATGAATCACTGCCTTTGTTGCTGTTCTCAGTACGAGAGACGGTGCAAGAGTCTACAGGGTATAGTCCGTTTGAGCTGATCTTTGGGCACAATGTAAGAGGTCCTCTTCGGGTGCTCAAAGAAGGATGGATGGGAGAAGACGTTAGTTCAACACTCTACAACCCGTCTTCAATGTTGCAGGTGGCACGTCAGTTAGCCAAGGCAACCCTAAAGACAGCTCAAAGTAAGATGAAACAGAGGTATGACAGAAGTGCACAATTCTGCTCCTTCCATCCAGGAGACAAGGTGTTGGTGCAGGAACCTATACCTGGCCACACCTTGAAAGCTAGATTTACGGGACCTATGTAGATTGCAAGTAGATTATCTGATGCAAATTATGTGGTAGCTCCCATTGATAAGACCTCAAAAACTAAAACTTACCACATTAATCAATTAAAATATTTCCATACACCAGATAGTCCCAGTAATGACTCTGTCCTCTACCTCTGAGGACGACTCTGATTCTTTGCACTCTATCTCTGAAATATTAAACTTTCAAATTCTGTCCTCCTCAAGGATCCTAGCCCTTTAATGGAGGGACTATCTGAAACGCAAGCAACAAATTTAACTGAGCTTCTACAGTCATATCCTAATATTTTCTCGGGTGTGCCGAAAAAATGTACGTTAGGTTATCATGATGTAGATGTGGGAAACTCTAAACCAATTAAACTCTCCCCCTACAGAGCTAATCCTGAAAAGCAAAGGTTACTTCAGCAGGAAGTAGAATTTTTGTTAAAGCATGGTTTAGTGGAGGAGTCATCTAGTCCATGGGCTTCACCGGGCATCCTTGTGAAGAAGGCTGATGGAGGGTTTCGTATGTGTACAGACTACCGCAAGGTGAATGAAGTCACAATTACAGATGCTTACCCTCTTCCTCGTCTGGATGACGTAATTGACTTTGTGGGTAAGGCTACTTTTGTGTCCAAGTTAGATCTCCTTAAAGGTTACTATCAGGTACCTTTGACGGATAAGGCGAAGGAAATCTCTGCCTTCGTAATTCCAGGAGGTCATTATCAATACAGTTACCCCCTTCGGAATGAAAAATTCCCCCTCTTCATTCCAGAAACTTATCCATCAGGCTATTAAAGGACTTGAAGGCACGGCAGCGTACCTAGATGATATTGTTGTGGTGTCTGATACTTGGGATCAACACCTACTTAGACTTAAGGCTCTTTTTGAGACCTTTCAGAGTTCCCATTTAACAGTTAATTTATCTAAATCTTCCTTTGGCCAGGCCACTGTCACTTTTCTAGGCCATGAAGTAGGTAGTGGTAAAGTTGCACCTGAACTTGCTAAAGTTCTTGCTATTAAAGATTATCCAGTTCCTCATGATAGGAAATCTCTTCAACGTTTCCTAGGCTGGAGGCAGTGGAGATGTCATGTCTGAGGGCAATGTGTGGTGTGAATATAATGCAGAGAATTCGTAGTTTGGAAGTTAGGAGGAGGTGCGGGATTACCAAAACTGTTGTCCAGAGGGCTGAGGAAGGGTTGTTGAGGTGGTTCGGACATGTAGAGAGAATGAAGCGACACAGAATGACTTCAAGAGTGTATCAGTCTGTAGTGGAAGGAAGGCGGGGTAGGGGTCGGCCTAGGAAAGGTTGGAGGGAGGGGGTAAAGGAGGTTTTGTGTGCGAGGGGCTTGGACTTCCAGCAGGCGTGCGTGAGCGTGTTTGATAGGAGTGAATGGAGACGAATGGTTTTTATACTTGACGTGCTGTTGGAGTGTGAGCAAAGTAACATTTATGAAGGGGTTCAGGGAAACCGGCAGGCCGGACTTGAGTCCTGGAGATGGGAAGTACAGTGCCTGCACTCTGAAGGAGGGGTTTACCTGGAGTTTACCTGGAGAGAGTTCCGGGGGTCAACGCCCCCGCGGCCCGGTCTGAGACCAGGCCTCCTGGTGGATCAGAGCCTGATCAACCAGGCTGTTGCTGCTGGCTGCACGCAAACCAACATACGAGCCACAGCCCGGCTGATCCGGAACTGACTTTAGGTGCTTGCCAGTGCCAGCTTGAAGACTGCCAGGGTCTGTTGGTAATCCCCCTTATGTGTGCTGGGAGGCAGTTGAACAGTCTCGGGCCCCTGACACTTATTGTATGGTCTCTTAACGTGCTAGTGACACCCCTGCTTTTCATTGGGGGATGGTGCATCGTCTGCCAAGTCTTTTGCTTTCGTAGTGAGTGATTTTCGTGTGCAAGTTCGGTACTAGTCCCTCTAGGATTTTCCAGGTGTATATAATCATGTATCTCTCCCTCCTGCGTTCCAGGGAATACAGGTTTAGGAACCTCAAGCGCTCCCAATAATTGAGGTGTTTTATCTCCGTTATGCGCGCCGTGAAAGTTCTCTGTACATTTTCTAGGTCGGCAATTTCACCTGCCTTGAAAGGTGCTGTTAGTGTGCAGCAATATTCCAGCTAGATAGAACAAGTGACCTGAAGAGTGTATCATGGGCTTGGCCTCCCTAGTTTTGAAGGTTCTCATTATCCATCCTGTCATTTTTCTAGCAGATGCGATTGATACAATGTTATGGTCCTTGAAAGTGAGATCCTCCGACATGATCACTCCCAGGTCTTTGACGTTGGTGTTTCGCTCTATTTTGTGGCCAGAATTTGTTTTGTACTCTGATGAAGATTTAATTTCCTCATGTTTACCATATCTGAGTAATTGAAATTTCTCATCGTTGAACTTCATATTGTTTTCTGCAGCCCACTGAAAGATTTGGTTGATGTCTGCTGAGCTTTGCAGTGTCTGCAATGGAAGACACTGTCATGCAGATTCGGGTGTCATCTGCAAAGGAAGACACGGTACTGTGGCTGACATCCTTGTCTATGTCGGATATAAGGATGAGGAACAAGATGGGAGCGAGTACTGTGCCTTGTGGAACAGAGCTTTTCACCGTAGCTGCCTCGGACTTTACTCTGTTGACGACTACTCTCTGTGTTCTGTTAGTGAGGAAATTATAGATCCATCGACCGACTTTTCCTGTTATTCCTTTAGCACGCATTTTTTGTGCGCTATTACGCCATGGTCACACTTGTCGAAGGCTTTTGCAAAGTCTGTATATATTACATCTGCATTCTTTTTGTCTTCTAGTGCATTTAGGACCTTGTCGTAGTGGTCCAATAGTTGAGACAGACAGGAGCGACCTGTTCTAAACCATGTTGCCCTGGGTTGTGTAACTGATGGGTTTCTAGATGCGTGGTGATCTTGCTTCTTAGGACCTTTCAAAGATTTTTATGATATGGGATGTTAGTGCTATTGGTCTGTAGTTCTTTGCTGTTGCTTTACTGCCCCCTTTGTGGAGTGGGGCTATGTCTGTTGTTTTTAGTAACTGTGGGACGACCCCCGTGTCCATGCTCCCTCTCCATAGGATGGAAAAGGCTCGTGATAGGGGCTTCTTGCAGTTCTTGATGAACACAGAGTTCCATGAGTCTGGCCCTGGGGCAGAGTGCATGGGCATGTCATTTATCGCCTGTTCGAAGTCATTTGGCGTCAGGATAACATCGGATAGGCTTGTGTTAATCAAATTTTGTGGCTCTCTCATAAAAAATTCATTTTGATCTTCGACTCTCAGTCTGGTTAGCGGCTTGCTAAAAACTGAGTCATATTGGGACTTGAGTAGCTCACTCATTTCCTTGCTGTCATCTGTGTAGGACCCATCTTGTTTAAGTAGGGGCCCAATACTGGACGTTGTTCTCGATTTTGATTTGGCATAGGAGAAGAAATACTTTGGGTTTCTTTGGATTTCATTTATGGCTTTTAGTTCTTCCCGCGATTCCTGACTCCTAAAGGATTCTTTTAGCTTAAGTTCGATGCTTGCTATTTCTCTGACCAGTGTCTCCCTACGCATTTCAGATATATTGACCTCTTTTAGCCGCTCTGTTATTCTTTTCCGTCGCCTGTAAAGGGAGCGCCTGTCTCTTTCTGTTTTACATCTACTCCTCCTTTTTCTTAGAGGAATAAGCCTTGTGCATACATCGAGTGCCACCGAGTTAATGTGTTCTAGGCAAAAGTTGGGGTCTGTGTTGCTTAGTATATCTTCCCAGCTTATATCGGTTAGGACTTGGTTTACTTGGTCCCACTTTATGTTTTTGTTATTGAAGTTGAATTTGGTGAATGCTCCCTCGTGACTAATCTCATTATGTCGGTTCGGGCTCCGCGCATACATGACTGAACCTCAATTATGTTGTGATCTGAGTATATTGTTTTTGATATGGTGATATTTCTTATCAGATCATCGTTGTTAGTGAAGATGAGGTCTAGTGTATTCTCCAGTCTAGTAGGCTCTATTATTTGCTGGTTTAAATTGAATTTTGTGCAGAGATTTAAAAGCTCGCGTGAGTGTGAGTTTTCATCAGAGCTGCCTCCTGGTGTTATTACTGCAACAATATTATTTTGCTATATTCCTCCATTTTAGGTGCCTTAAGTTGAAATCCCCCAGGAGCAAGATGTTGGGTGCAGGAGCTGGAAGGTTTTCCAGACAGTGGTCAATTTTTAACAGCTGTTCCTGGAATTGCTGGGATGTTGCATCCGGAGGCTTGTAGACTATCACAATGACTAGGTTTTGGTTCTCGACCTTTACTGCTAAAACTTCCACTACATCATTTGAGGCATTTAGCAGTTCTGTGCAAACAAGTGACTCTGCAGAACTTGCGATCTTGGCTTAAATAGCAACGCTCATCTTGCCATATAGGACAAGTGAAAATTTGTGTATGCAATAATTTCGCCAAAATCATTCTGAACCTAACGAAAAAAATATATTTCACTGTGTTTGTTTAGTATTAAATTACTGTAAACAAATCTAAAATATATTGTTGGGTTAGGCTAAAATAAATTGTTCTTGTTATAATAAGGTTAGGTAAGTTTTCTAAGTTTCTTTTGGTGCAAAATTATAAATTTTTACATTAACATTAATGAAAAATATATATCTTTAAACGTATAAGAGAAAATTTTAGAAGGACTTAATTTTAAATGAGTTCTTGCTAATTGACCAGTTTTACATATTCGGCACGACATATATATATATATATATATATATATATATATATATATATATATATATATATATATATATATATATATATATATATATTATATTATATATATATATATATGCATATAGTGGCTTTGGCATGCTGCTCTTACCTGTATTTTTTTGTACCTCTGTATGTATGCTAAATTTATAAATAACTGTACGTAAGTATCTTTTTCCATATTACTAGCTCTGTTCGGTTTGTGGTACCCAGGATCTCGCCATCCAGTGGCTTTATCAGTATTGATAAAGCCACTGGATGGCGAAACGTCTACAATAAAGATAACCAGATGTTGCACAAGTGTCTTAACTTTCAATATGAGGACTTGAAATTGAAACCAAACAATTCTCACAGAGTGGAACAGGGCACCGCTCCATGAGATACCCATGAGTTAGATGGGTGTGCCCGATACGGAGACGAGAGAGCGTTGTCTCCCAACCTCAGAATCAATGACAATAGGGCCAGAAACCTAAATTAGGTTTGATAGAATGTAATTTGTTATGAGGCATATCAGACCAACATTGTGGCCAACAGTTGCAAATGTGGTTTGAGATTACAGCAAGATAGTCTGTGAATGGAATACCTCTATATGAAACTGGGAGGTCATTCACTGCTGACCAGGCAGAGTCTGCCATCTCATTGCCCTGAACATCAACATGACCAGGGACCTATCAGAAAACGATTTCTTTGTTTTTGCTAGTAATGCGGCGCTACCAAAGTTGTATACGAAGAACTAAGGGATGAGGAGAATCAAATTTTTTAATAGCTTGCAAAGCCTTAAAGGAGTCTGAGACGATTACAAACGTCGAGGTAGGCATATATGCAATACAGATAATTGCAATGAAAACTGCATACAATTCAGCTGTAAAAAATGATGGCCGAGTCTAATAAATGACTCTACACTACGCTGTCCGGAAACACTGCTGCAAACCCGACGCCGTCAGAGGATTTAGAACCATCAGTGTACACTGCAATGGCATGAGAATGAGTCCGGAAGTGATGAAGAACAGAGCAGGGAACAACTGCAGGTATTTGGGCTTTCGCGCACGGTAGTGGGGAAGAACAGACACGAACTGTTGGAACCTCCTAAGGGGGAAGTGAAAAGTTAGATGCTAGATGAAAGAAAAGGGATGGAGTAAACAGGGGCGGCGGACAAATGTTGGACCTCTGCTAATGTCTGTTACTATCCTGTATATAGCAGGATTGTGAAAGTCGTGAGAACGGACAAAATAGAAGATGCAGGGAGTATCACGGCGATAATTCAAGGATGGAACACATGCTTCTGCATATAGGCTCTCGACTGGTGAGGAGCAAAAAGCACCCAAACATAAACGTAATCTCTGATGATGGTTGGAATCAAGTTTAGGAGGAGTTGCAGGAAAGGCTGCTGAATATATCTGGTCACCATACTCCAGTTTCGATAAAATTAAAGTTGAATGCAGTTGAAGGAGAGTTGAACAATCTTCCCCCATACAAGATGGGCAAGGGTTTTAAGGAGGTTCAGCCAGCTATGGCAAGTTGCTTTCAGGAGGGTAATGTGAGGTTTCCAAACAGAAGGCCGAGAAATTTGACCGTATTTTCGTTCAGGGATACGTGACCCATAAATGTACAATGGAGTATCAGGGACGATTGAACATCTGGCGAAAGTAATCTGGTGTGCTTTTGCACTAGAAAATTTAAACCCATGAATAGTGGCGCAATAGGAAACACGGGTGACAGCATTCTGAAGAGAGGTTGCTACTAGACGACAGTCAGCGCCTGCATGATGAGCTATAGCAAAGTCATCAACATAGAGTAATGACCAAATATTGGATGGAAGAGCAGATGCCAGATCGTTTATAACAAAGAGAAACAGTGTGGTGCTAAGGACACATACCTGGGGGACACCTTCAGCTTAGACAAAATCCGGGGAGAGCAAATTATTAACCAGAACACGAAAATATCTCTCAGATAAGAAATTTTTAAGGAAAAAATGGCAGATTGCCTTGGATACCTAAGGAGTGGATTTGGGTCATGATATTATATCTCCAAGTAGTGTCATATGCCTTTTCTAGATCAAATATGACTGCAATACAGGATTGGCTACTAAGGCATGTACATACGTATCTAAGCAGAGTAAGGAGTCAATAGTAGACTGGCCCTTACGAAAGCCATGTAGACGAGAGGAGAGAATATTGTGTCTCAAAATAACACCTCAAACGTCTATTTATCAGACATTCCATCACCTTGCATACTTCACTGGTAAGAGCAATGGAACGGTAGTGTGAGGGATTATTTCCCGAAGTACCTGGTTTACAAAAAGGAAGAACAATGGCAAATTTCCACAGCTGGGGAAGAACTCCTTGCGACCTAATAAGATTGAAAAGACGTAAGATGACTGCAAGGGCTGACGGATGTAAATGCTGAAGCATACAAATATGAATGCTATCAGTCCCAGCTGCTGATGATCAGCAAGCAGAAAGTGTTGACTCCAGTTCTAGAAATGTAAAAGGCACATTATATGACTCTTCCCTGCTAGAAGAAAAGTCTAAGGGCAGTAGATTTCCTGCAGACTTGGATGAAAGAAACATACAAAGGGGCTTTTGGCATGTTTACCTGGAGTTTACCTGGAGAGAGTTCCGGGGGTCAACGCCCCCGCGGCCCGGTCTGTGACCAGGCCTCCTTAGGTCAGTGTCCAGGATGCGACCCACACCAGTCGACTAACACCCAGGTACCCATTTTACTGATGGGGAACATAGACAACAGGTGGAAAGAAACACGTCCAATGTTTCTACTCTGGCTGGGAATCGAACCCAGGCCCTCACCGTGTGAAGCGAGAGCGTTAACCACCAGGCCACCCAACTATTATATTCCTCTGTACAACCATGTATCATGTCAAAATAAACTTCTTATTCTTATTTTTATTCTTATTTTTATGATTTCCAATCTCCGTGGCAACTTCAAGAGGGTTTGCAACACTGACACCGGCAACCCGAAGAACGGGAGCCGAGTCTGGAGAGTACTTGCCACTCAATTTTCATACTTTTTTCCAAACTGCACTCATAGAGGAAGTAGAAGTGACGGTAGAAATATAATTCCGCCAACAAGTGCCTTAAGCTTCTCGGATGACATGTTGGGCTCTCGCCCGCTTAAAATCAAGTAGTTGCTCTGTGGTCATTGTTCGCATCGCTATTGGGCCGTGCGGACGTGCTGCGCAGTCACTCCTGATTGAGTTGGCTTTTGCGCAGTTTACCTGTTTTCACTTGGATATCAAAATGGCGGAACATACAGGACGGAGAATAAATACTATCTGCATTGAGCTGGTTCGTGGTACGTTAAGTGGAGATACGATGAACGTCCTTCTCCCTAGCATCATCAGGGATACATATGGTATTCCCAATGAGGAATTGTATGGCGTCGCTCTTAATGGTTTGACAAGAATCTTCGTGAAATTTGTACGAGCCGGCTTCTACACAAGAATTGTAGAGCATTACCAGGAACAACGCATGTGTGAATTTAGCGATGGATGTCGTTTTACATGACGTCTCTAAGTACTTCACATGGGTGAAGGTACGAAATGTACCCTTCGAGGCCACGGCATATGGTCTACAGGAGTTTTTTAGCAGTTATGGGACAGTGCATTCTGCAACCATGGGGGTGTGGAGGGATGGTCCGTATGAAGGGCTGCTGGAGGGTTCTTACACCCTTAAAATGTCTTTAACAAGGCCTATACCATCCTATGTTACGATGACCAGTCATAGAACACACAGGTTTATGTGTACTATGCTGGTCAGAGGAAAACATGTCGTCTGTGTAGCTCTTATGAGCACATGGCAGCCCAGTGTCCTAGGAGGCAGGCTCCTCGAGTTCTGGGAACTCCAATTGTGATTCAACAGCCGTGTGATTTGGTGCCTGGCTCTGGTGCCTCAGGAGGCCGGAGGACTGACCTCTGGAGCGAGGAGGTCGAACGGGAGGAGGCGGCGGCGGAGACGTGTGTCACTCTCCCAGGGGCGTCAGGGGAGTCGAAGGTGACATCTGAGGAGCCTTTAGTCCAGGAAGCTTCGACCCAGGATGGTTCATTGGCGGATGTGATCAAAGATTTTCTAGATGGGGAGGAGCCCTGTGCAGAAGGTGTCCTCAGTTTATGTGAGGACGGAGCACTGGAGGGACAACAAATCGTGGAGGAAGACTTGAGTAAGAAAGGACTGGAGCGTGTGGTGGTCGTGGAGGTACACCAGGAGGATTCACCTGATGGTGATATGTAAGTGGAAGTTCAAAGAAAAGAACTGCTGTGTCAGAGATAAACGAGGTCATTACCCCGGGGCAGAGACCGGGGAAGAAGTCATGGGCAGAGGTGGTGGAGCCGATGTCTCATAGTGGTAGAGGTGCGCCTGAGTTGCACAGTGGGAGAGGGAGGGGGAAGGTGACTGCACAGGAAAACTCGAGTGGCAAGGGAACACGTAATGTGAAAAGTGCAGTGAGTAAATCCCAGCGGCATAGGGGAAAGCCGCCCCTTCTATAAATTTCAGATGTGTCACGCTTAATGTTAATGGACTTAAGACTGAGGTCAAGAAAGTTTGGTTGGAGTGGTTTTTACGGCGGTTTGATGTCGACATTTGCTTTTTGCAAGAGCATAATCACAGGGCTGGATGTGAGTTGTGGGTGAAAGGATATCGGATGTATGTTACCAGTGGTTTGCATTGATAAAGGTGGGGGTAGCAGTGGCGGTAAAGGGACCAGCCCCTTGCGTGTATCGGTTGGGAAGAGGGGGGGGGGGGAGGGGTCGTGAGGGTGGATGGTGTTGGGGTGAGAGTTTGAGTAGTTTCTAGGAGTTTACTGCCAGAACTAGTAAACCCGGGTAAAAGTAGATTTTGTGGGGGTATTGCTGTATCACTTGAGGGGTTTTCCCCCTATAACAGTAATAGGAGGTGATTGGAAATTGTGTGATTCGGAGTGGTGATGTCGAACCGGAGGGGCGGGGTTGTGTGTTGAGTGTTCTGAGGGATGTATTGAGGATATTGGGGGGTTTGTTGTGTGGGGGGAGGGGGGGGATATAGGGGAACCGTTCGCCGTAGGGGATAGAGGCGCGATTGGACAGAATCTATATTAAGCGGTATAGTGTTTTGAGGGTGCAACCTTTTGATGTGGGGTTTTCGTCACGGGGGCGTAATAGCAGATTGATGTGGGATGGGTGGTGGTATTTATTTGGGTATGGAAATTAAATGTTAGGCTTTTAAGGAGGGGGGGAGGGGCCCCTTTTTTCAGTGTTTGGGTTGATTTTTGGGAAGTGGGGAAGGGAGATAGTCTGTTAGATTGGGGGAAAGGCAGGCCAAACCTGAAATAGCAAATTTTTTTTAAGGTTTAGGGATGAGAAGAGGCGAGGTGACGTTTTGGGTTGAAAAATTATCTGGGGGGGCATTTGCAAGACTGTTTTGTTGGGGGAGGTGGTAGGGGGAGAATGGCCAGTCTTGGAGTGGAAAATAGTAAATTACAAAATGATGGTTTGTGAAATTTTGGGTTGAGCGGGATTGGGGGCGTTTTGTGGGTGATAAGCCGCCCGGGTTTTTTTTTCGAAATTTTCGGGCCCGAAGAGAGAAACCACCATTCTAAAATTGGAGAAAAGCGGGGGGGGTGGGGGGGGTATTCGGGGGGTCGGGGCCCTATCCAAACAAATATGAGTTCTTTGCTATTTTGGGTTTTAGGGAAAAATGGAGTTGGGGGGGGGGGTTCTGGGAGGGTTTTTTTTGGAGGGGGGTTCCATAGTGTTTTACCCTTTCAGGGTCCGTCCCGTAGATCTAGGGTTTTACGTTCGGGTCCAACGGTTGTCAGCCATGAGCTCAGTCACTTGTAAATGTGAGTGGCATTTGGGCCTAGTATGAGAGAAAACATCTAGTGGTATGGTGACCCAAAAAAACAGATCCTGCGCACATGTGTATAAGAGAGAAAAAAATTTAAATCTTTATTTTTTGATTAAAACGCAAAATTTGCAGTGTTTTTTTGGTTTGTTTTTTTGTGTATTTGCTTTCTTGGTCTCATTTTTATAGAATGGAAGACTTTTTACAGTAGAGAGATTTTGATTGGTTTTAGCATTGGAAATGGCTTGAAAACGAGCTCAAAATAGCAGAAATGTTAATTTTTTTCGATTTCAGGAGTAAAAAAAACGACCTCAAAGGCTAATACCGTCAGCTGGTGGGGGTTAATTTAAAATTCACAAAAAATGGGGTGTTATTTATCAATTATTAAAGTATTGCATAAAGTAACTTCTATTTTTTTGGTGTGAATAAAAAATTTATTATGTGAATAAAAAATCAAAAAAGGAAATTTTTTGTAAAGCCTCAAAACATAACTAATAACAGAGGGGAAAAGTTGTTTTGTGCATGAATGCCTACTTGTTTTCTGGACCCTATTTTTAAAATTTGGGAAAATTTGAACTTTGTGTTAAAATTTGGAAATTAAACAAATTTCCCATCCTTTATTTTGTAGTTGAAAAAAAATTGAATTGGCAATTTTTGTGTCAATCGATAGAAAAGAAGTAATACTAGTGAAATACTAAGAATTTGGTTTTGGGTTTTTGGAGGGGTGATGTAAACCCAACGGGTTTTTGGGGAGTGTTTGAGGGATTATTGGAAATTTTGGGGGTTTTGTTTTGGGGGGGGGGAAGGGGGGGGGGATACCTATGGGCCACTTTGTAGGGGATATACCGGTTGGAAAAATTAATTTTTAAGCAGGGAAAGGGTTGGGGGGGGGGAAAACCCCCCCCCGTGTGGGTTTTTTGATCCAGGGGATAAACGATTAGGGGATGGGAGTGGTGGAAAATTTTATTCTTAGGGAAAATTTAAAATTTACTTTTTTAAGGGAAAAAGGGGACCTTTTTTTTTGTTGGGGGTTATTTTTGGGGAAAATAAAAAATAAATTGTTAATTGGGGGAAAGGCCCAAAAACCTAAAAAGGAATTTTTTAAGGTTTTTAGGGGACAGAAAGGGGATATGATTTTGGGTTTTATTGGAACTTTTCGATTTTTAGGGGGGGAGGGGGAAAAGGGAACTGGCATTTTTGGAATGGATAGTGAATAAACAATGATAGGTTTGTTGCTTGGGTTAATGGGGTTAGAGGGAGTAGGGGGGGGGAAAGCCGTTGGGGTTTTTTTTACTAAATTTGGGGCCGGGAAAAAATTCTAAAATTTTTAAAAACGCTGGGGTATATACAAGGGTTTCCCTTTTCCAAAAAAAATACCATTGTTTTTTGGGAAAATTTGGAACCTTTGGGATTTTTTGGGGGGGGTTTCCCGTGTTTTAAGTGAGCGGGATAGGTGGGGTTTGGGGGGTGGTAAAATGGGGTTTGAGGTGGAGAGGCAGTTTTGGGATGGTACGGGAAAACCCCGGGGATAGAGGGTATACCAAATTATTTTTTAGAGCACATTGGGGGGTGTATTAGGCAATGCTTTGTTAGGGTATTGGATCATATGTTAACTAGGGGGAAATTTGGGGCACATGCAAAGTAGGGTGTCATAGTTTTGGTCCCAAAAGCAGAGGGGGGGGAAAGAGAGTGAGTGCTTACCGAGCTATATCTTGATGGCGCGATTACAAGGTTTTTGCAAAAATTTTTGGGTAATAGACTGAAAGAATTCTGGGGTCGGTGATCATGGGGGCATTTTGGAATCCCGGGGGGAGGAGTATGCGGGTAGGTCGGACGTATTAGGGATTTCCTTGAGGGTAGTAGTAAGGGAGGATTTGGTCTGGATTGGGAGAAAGCTTATGATTAGTGGATAGGGAATTTTTGATTGAGAGTATGGTGAGAAGAGTTTGGAGGGAGGGTGGGGGGATGGTGCGGACTTTTTGTATCGGATGCATCATGGAGTACAGGTAAATGGTAGGTTGGGGTCTGTAAGATGGGGGGGGTTTTAAAGGCAGGGGTGTCCACTCTCCCAAATACTCTTTGCATGTATGCAGAACCCTTTTCTATGTTCTGGTTGATGGGGGGGAGGGGAAGGATGGGGGAGAGTGGGGGCTTTTGGGGGAATTTTTTGGTTATGTAGATGATCAACTTTTTTAAATTAATGAGATAGAAGATTTAAGTAAAGGGGAAGGGTATTTGAGTTTTTTGGGGAATGCTATGGGAGGGAGATTTAAAATAAGCAAAAAATCCGGTTGTGGGGTAGGCGCGGGGGTAGGCGGGACCTTGGGGGAGGAGTTTGGTGGATAACTGTAAAAAGGGCTAAAGTTTTTGTGGGATTTTGTTTTTGGCAGTGAACAGGAGGCGGGGGGTTATTCAGAAATGGTAATGGACAGGCTTTGAGTAGGTCAGGAGTTTGGGGGCGGGGCGAAACCCTTGATAAAAGGGTTGTGGTGGTAAATACGCTGATTTATAGAAAGGTTTGGGGGGGGGTGGCGGAAATTTACCCCTTTAAAGTCGGATTTTTGGGAAATTAAAAAAGAAGAGTTTTAAAGGTATGTGGGGGTTTTTTGGGGGGGCGTGGTTGGGCAAAAAAGTGGAATGACGCGGTAAGACGGGAGGTTTGGGATTGTGGCTTTGGGTCTAGGGTGAAGGGCTTATGTAAAAACGGGGTTTATTTCAGGCAGCGGGGGAAAGGGGTCTTGGGTGGGGAGGTGAGGGGGGGATATCCGAAAATGTGGGGTGGGGGATTGTGGGAGTGTGAAGATTGTTGAGGTTTTTGTTAAAGGTTCGCAATGTTAAAAAACTCAAGGTAAAACGGTTAGGGGGTGGGGGTTTTTCCCCTAGAATTTAAGTGGGGTGGGAAATTTAGTAAACTAAGAAACGGCAAAAGTGGGGAATTAGTATATAGATTTCTTTTTGGGGACGTTAGCATCGAAAAAGGGCTAAGACGAAAGGGTTTTTTGAGAGAGGCGTCATGGGTTTTTGTGGGGAAGTTTAAACTGCTTTCCTGTGTTATTTTTGTTTGCTTTGGAGGTGGGGAAGTGTGGTTGAAGAGGGGTTTTTTTTTTATTGGGGGGGGTCAGTATCACCCCCTTTGGGCTTTAATGTTTTTGTATGGGTGGGATGCCAACGAGGGGGGAGGGGCATCAGATACGTAATAGTTGATTATTGTATGTCTCTTGGGGGTGGGGGGTGGGGGAAACATTAGTAAAAGGTTGGCGGCGTGTTTTTTATAGGACAGCGTGTAGGAAAAACAATTATTGGGGGGAAGGGGGGTAACTAGTTTTCCCGGGGTATCGTGGAAAAAATGTTTAAAGTCTACTCCGTTGGGGACGGGGTGAGAGGCAAGGGGGTTTGGGCTTCAGTGGTGTGTCCTCTTGGAGGTTGGATGCCTGATAGGGGGGTGACTGGTTGCAAGGTGTTTGATGTGGGTAAAAGTTTATTTGCGGGAGCCGTCGGGGCTCCGGGGGGAGTGACCTTTTGAATTTTTTTAAAACCCAGAGTTTAAAAATTGATGTGTTTTTTGTTTTTTTTTTTTTATTTTTAAGAACCTTTTTTTATGGGGGGTTTTATTTATATGTTATGTGAGGATATGTTTTATTATTGAATCTGATGATGCTTTTTTCCTTGTAACGTTTTTTTTTTTTTTGTATTTAGGGGTACATTTGAACTATGTAGAGAAATTTCAAAAATATTTTATGGGGTTTTATATACCCTTTTAATTTGTATGGAAGGTTATATTTTTATTGGTGTTAAACGGTAAACCCAACTTTTGTGTGTGAGGTGTGTTTGGGGAAACCAAAGTTTAGGGATAGTTTATATTGGAGTAATATATTTTTGTATATTTGGTGACTAGTATTTAGCGTTTTATTTTATTATAACCCCTTTGTTCTGTCGAAAAAAATGTGACATCACGTTGTGGTATTGATGCGTTTATTAATATACATATATATATTTGATTGTTGGCTTGTTCCTACATGTTTTATAATGACTCCGGGCTGTTTGTTTGGAAGTGGGATGGGTTTTTTTTCCTAAATTGGTTGGGTTTTTTTTTGTAGGGTTTTGTTTTCAATGTGTTTTAAAAAGATTTTGTGTGTACCTGACTGTCTGCCACTTTGTTATTGGAGTTTAATATTTAGTTTATTAGTGTTTTGTCATTTTGCGTATTTTTTTTTGTTTAAACCCGTTTTTTTCTGTAAGAACACATGTTTCACATACATGTATGTTTTGTGTAGTTATAATATATACATGATTATAGGATTTATTCCTCATGTTTTATAATGCTCCACGTTTTGTTTAGTAGCGGTAGTTTTTTTCCGTAAATGGTTGGGTTTTTTTCAGTAGAAATTTTGTTTTATCAATGTGTTAAATTTTATTTTGTTTTTTGTGTTGTACTGAATTTTTGCCCCCGGTCTTTTGATTTTCTAAAGTCGGCTTGCTTTTTTCGGTTATGGTTTATGGTAGTTGCTTTTAAAAAAATATAAAAAAAAAGTGGCTGGGAAAATTTCTTTCACACTAAAAGCACCCTTTTAAGGCAGGTGAAATTGCGACCTAGAAATGTCAGGAAACCCCCACGGCCGCCTAACGGAGATAAAACACCTCAATTTCGGGGGCGCTTGAGGTTCCCAAAAATGTATTCCCTGGGAAAAAGCAGGAGAGAGAGATACATGATTTATACCCTGGAAAACCTAGAGGGACTAGTACCGAACTTTCCCGAAAAAACCATACGAAAGAAAAGACTTGGCAGACGATCACCATCCCCCCCAAAGAAAAAAAGGGGGGTCACTAGCAGTTAAAAGACCCTACAATAAGTGTCAGGGGGCCCCAGATGTTCAACTGCCCCCAGCACCCATAAGGGGGTTCCAACGACCCTGGCAGTCTTTAAGTGGCACTGGGCAGCCCTAAAGTCAGTTCCTGATAGCTGGGGGTGTGGCTCGTACGTTTGGGTTTTCGTGCAGCCAGCAGAACAGCCCGGTTTATCAGGGTCTGATCCACCCGGAGGCTGGTCACAGCCGGGGGCCCCGGGGGCGTTGACCCCCCGGAATCTCTCCAGGTAAACTCCAGGTAAATATCGGCCCCGTGCAGGATGTTTCAAACGTACCACACAAGCAGAAGACCACTAAGGCATGCAATTCTGAGAATGCCTGCTCGAGGTTTGAGGTATAGAATGTGAAGCTGCAGTTAAAACTGAGGTTAAAAATTGGTGTAACAGCTCATCAGTAGAGGACAAAGAAGGTTCCTCACTAAAAGC
This sequence comes from Cherax quadricarinatus, assembly GCF_026875155.1. Taxonomy (NCBI): domain Eukaryota; kingdom Metazoa; phylum Arthropoda; class Malacostraca; order Decapoda; family Parastacidae; genus Cherax; species Cherax quadricarinatus. The sequence continues at coordinate 9,926,928 of NC_069488.1, forward strand.
AGTTTGATGCGAGTCCCAATTCACCCATTCAAATTGCCAACGTCGGCTCCGAGGAGGACGAGAATATGAATGGGAAGTAAGGAGGGTAGGAAAATGATCGCTGTCTTGTAAATCTGCGAGAACAGACCAGGTAAAGTTGAGTGCCGTTGTGGAAGAGCAAACTGAGAGATCAATGCATGAGAGAGATTGAGTGCGAGGATCAAAATGGGTGGGAACATCCATATTTAAAACATGGAGGGGAAGAGAAGTGAAAAGAGCCTCTAACTGATCGCCACGAGAGTCACAGTGACACCTCCCCCCCCCAAAAAAAAAAAATGATGAGCATTACAATCACCAAATAAGAGAAGAGGTGACAGTAAGGAAGAAACCAGAACTGCGACATCTGGAATAAATAAAAGCCGAGATTGAGAAAGATACAAAGAGCAAACTGTAAACCACTTGTTCAAGTATATGCGAGCTGCAAGGTAATGCAGCGAAGTATGAACAAAGATCTGATGGTATGATATACCTGTTCTTACGAGGAGTGCACTTTCATTAAAAGTTTCATCGGGAAAAGGATACGATGAATTCAATAAAATATAGCTCGAGACGGGATGGATAACAGCAGAGCGCAATTTAGGCTCTTGTTAACAGACTCAAATGGGAAAACTGGGAGAGCAACACCTAAAGCTCACCTTAGTTACTTCTGAGGCCTCGAATATTCCACTGTAAGTCATGATTCATGAAGAAAAGTATACTGGAAATGTGAAGCAATAGGTGTCCATGGACTAGGAGGGTTAGTAAAGTCTACATGAGGAGGTAGTGGAAGACGAGTAAGCAGCGAAGGATTGGAACACTGCGAAGAAAGGAGTCAAAGAAATTATTTAGAAAAGTGAGGGAAAAGGAGTGATGGGAGGAGGATTGGTTTTGTCTTTTCAGTACATTCGGAGATAGCTTGAAGCGTTTCAGAGGACAAGGAAGTTGCAGATAGTTCGGCGTCAGAGATAGGAGGAGGAAGGTGAGTAAAGATCGGAGAGACAATAGAAGTTACCTAAGAGGGGGAGGATGAGAGGTTAGGGTTAACGTAGGAAGAAACCTGGGAGAGGACAGGAGAGGAAAAAACTTGGGAGGGGACAAAAGAGGAAGAAACTTGGGAGGGGACAAAAGAGGAAGAAACTTGGGAGGGGACAAAAGAGGAGGAAACTTGGGAGGGGACAAAAGAGGAAGAAACTTGGGAGGGGGCAAAAGAGGAAGAAACTTGGGAGGTGACAAAAGAGGAAGAAACTTGGGAGGGGACAAAAGAGGAAGAAACTTGGGAGGGGACAAAAGAGGAAAAAACTTGGGAGGGGACAAAAGAGGAGGAAACTTGGGAGGGGACAAAAGAGGAAGAAACTTGGGAGGGGGCAAAAGAGGAAGAAACTTGGAGAGTGACAAAAGAGGAAGAAACTTGGGAGGGGACAAAAGAGGAAGAAACTTGGGAGGGGACAAAAGAGGAAGAAACTTGGGAGGGGACAAAAGAGGAGGAAACTTGGGAGGGACAAAAGAGGAAGAAACTTGGGAGGGGACAAAAGAGGAGGAAACTTGGGAGGGGACAAAAGAGGAAGAAACTTGGGAGGGGACAAAAGAGGAAGAAACTTGGGAGGGGACAAAAGAGGAGGAAACTTGGGAGGGGGCAAAAGAGGAAGAAACTTGGGAGGGGACAAAGAGGAGGAAACTTGGGAGGGGACAAAAGAGGAAGAAACTTGGGAGGGGACAAAAGAGGAAGAAACTTGGGAGGGGACAAAAGAGGAAGAAACTTGGGAGGGGACAAAAGAGGAAGAAACTTGGGAGGGGACAAAAGAGGAAGAAACTTGGGAGGGGACAAAAGAGGAAGAAACTTGGGAGGGGACAAAAAAGGAAGAAACTTGGGAGGGGACAGGAGAGGAAGAAACTTAGGAGGGGACAGGAGAGGAAGAAACCTGGGAGGGGACAGGAGAGGAAGGAACCGTACAAGGGGAGGATGAACCTCCATACCCGCAACAGAGACAGTAAGAGTTGAAGTACTAGGCACAGAGACTGGAAAGAAAAAATGTTTGAAAAGGATAAGTGAAGGAGAGGTTAAATGAGATTTGAATTTTGGGGCTGTTTTGGACTTTGGATAAGTAGAGAGGCGAAGGGAAGGTGTAACTGTGGGAGGTCTAGTAGACATAAATACATTTGAACGAGAAGATGACTCAAGGACAGTTTGAGGCTACGAGGTAGGGACCTCAGAGGTCAGGCCTGCGAAAGAGTTACAAACAGAGGTGACTGTGGAAGTTGTGACCACAGAGGATATTGTGGAAGTATGTACCTCTGAGGTTGGAAGTCTCTTAGTAACTCGAGAATAAGAAAGACATGGAAGTCTCCCTTGGAGGCAGAGATGAGAGATTGCCATGGCATAAGTGAAGCCTCCTTTTTTTTCTTTGAGACAGCGGATTTCTCATTCTTTCAAGTAAACTTGGCAACGACGAGAATAAGCCCGGTAAACCTCATTACAATTAAGACTAGAGGGAGGTAGGCAACAAGATGTACTGTTATGGTCGACAGCACCACAAACTGGGCATTCCGCCATGGACCTGCAATATTTCGTTGGATGGCCAAAACGCAGTTTCTATATTGTTGTGGTGTAGGGATCAACTCTCGGACTTGTAAACGGTGTCCCGCAATGTAAACCGAGGATGGAAGCTCATGGCAGTGGTCTACATTGTAGGGAAAGAATCTCCACCCGCCAGCAGGTAGTAAATAAGTGTCCACTTTGAGAATTTGGAGGTCTTGGAGCTCAAGTTGCTCCAGAATGTCGCCATCACATGTCCATAAATCATGCTGAACAATGGTATGAGACAAACGACAGTACCACTACAAGAATTGAGAGAAATGTTTTGACAAATTGTTACAGGAATAGCATCTGGAGTACCTGGAGTATATCTGGAGAGAGTTCCGGGGGTCAACGCCCCCGCGGCTCGGTCTGTGACCAGGCCTCATGGTGGATCAGGGCCTGATCAACCGGGCTGTTACTGCTGGCCACATGTAATCCAACGTACGAACCACAGCCTAGCTGGTCAGGTACTGACTTTAGGTGCCTGTCCAGTGCCTGCTTGAAGACAGCCAGTGGTCTATTGGTAATCTCCCTGATCACAGACCGGGCCGGAACTCTCTCCAGGTAAACTCCAGGATGTATGTTGGGAGGCAGTTGAACAGTCTTGGGCCCCTGACACTTACTGTGTTGTCTCTTATCTTGCTAGTGGTACGCTTGCTTTTCATTGAGGAGATGTTGCACCGTCTGCCGAGTCTATTGCTTTCATGGGGAGTGATTTTCGTGTGCAAGTTAGGTACCAGTTCCTGTAGGATTTTCCAGGTGTATATAATCGTGTATCTCTCCTTCCTGCATTCTAGGGAGTACAGGTTTAGATACTTCAAGCATTCCCATTAAATGAGGTGCTTTATTGCAGTTATGCGTGCCGTGAAGGTTCTCTGTACATTTTCTAGATCAGCAATTTCACCTGCCTTGAACGGTGCTGTTAGTGTGCAGCAATATTCCAGCTTAGATAGAACAAGCGACCTGACGAGTGTCATCATGGGCATGGCATCCCTGGTTTTGAAGGTTCTCATTATCCATCCTGTCATTTTTCTAGCAGGTGAGATTGATACAACGTTATGGTCCTTGAAGGTGAGATCCTCTGACATGATCACTCCTAGGTCTTTGAGGTAAGAAAAGAAAGACTGTTAACCTGGCCAGCATTTCGTATCGTGACGATGCGTGCACCACTCTTAAGAGCATGCAATGAAATATTTTGACCAACATGGCACAGGAGTGTCTTGCTGATACAGTGATCAGAAAGATAATCAGTGGGAGATGGTTGAAGAGTCCATTGTGTACTTTGATATGTAGTAAGGGGAGTGAGTGTCATGCTGGTCTTTTCTAGGTACACTGAGAAGTAATCAATGCAGTATCAGCAGTTAAAGGTTGCTGTCGTTTAGGCGCGGGACCGAAGATGGTTCGTCCTGAGAGGGGCGGGCAATCTGAAAATTGTCGCACCATAGTGGGAGAAGTGGGAAGCATGGTCAAAGACGTGTGGAGGTCAGCTGTATCAAAGGAGTTAGGTGGAACCCTGGTACCAGGAGTGGGCGACGAAATGTTACTCACAACAGGTACCAGGTTTGAAGAATGGTTCAATAATGAAGCAAGGTCGTAAGAGGGTGCTGCAGCAGCAAGGGGCCAGGGAGAAGTTTCACGGATCCGGGACTCCATGATTATATCACGTTTTTCTTTTTGTTTTTCCGAAAAAAAAGAAAAAAGAAAAAAAAAAGAAAAAAAAAGGTGGGAACATGGAGGGATAGCTCCTAGGAGGAATGAAAGGGTCGTAAATTCCCCTTCACGCCCAAAAGGGCCTCAGTGCAGCCAGTAGTGCAGATGTGGCATGGAACCCGTGCAGTACCTTGCCCTTCATGCCAGTAAACCAGAAATCCAGGATACCAACCTCTTGTCTACCGAGCCACCTCGGTGGACAAAGAGGGCAGTTAGAAACCTGCCACAAGGCATACCTCCTTTGGCCACCACCTCATGGAATCTGACAGGCAGCCTCCAGAGATGCACCCGTCACCCGAAAGATATCTGAAGCCTCTCCCCAGGAGACTGGAGAGGGATCGGGACATCCCCAGATGATCCAGATTCCACGGCAAATTACACCACTACCAAGGAACTCAACGGAACGGGATGGACAATGATAATCTTTCCCGATTATTATAATCATGGGGAGAGCTAAACCCGTAGGGATTATACAGCACCTGTGGGGAGTGGGGAATGGGAGGTATTCAGGCTCAATTCAGGAAATTGGAGCACAGATTCAATTCCCAAGATCAAGAACCCCTCACCAGCATCAAGGAACCTCCCTTGAGGCTCTAGGAACTAGAATGCCTAGGAACTAGAATGCCTGAGAGGATCCCTGAGCCTGAAAACAGGAGGGAGAGAGGGAAGGGATGGGTAGGGAGGATGGGACATGAAAGGGGGGATTGGGGGTAATGAGGCTAGGTCGGAGGAAGACTGAAAGGTCCAGTTCCTCAGACCAATATTATTATAATCAAAAAGTGCTAAACCTACAACGGTCATACAGCACAGCAGGGCAGGGAAGGGTGCAGGGGTATTAGGTAGCAAGAGGGAGAGGGATTATTATTAGGTCATGCAGTGCAGCGGGGCAGTGGACAGTGCAGGGGTAGAAGGTAGCTAGAAACTGAGGTGGAAAGGGCTGTGGGGAGTACTAAAGGCATCATCATCAAAGTTTGTGCAGTAAATCAGTTGCTGTCAAAAAGTCAATGAGAGAGTCTGGGTTAAAGGAAGGTCCATCAGCAAGAAGGGAAGGTAAAGTAAGGGCATTAGAGCAGTGACGACTTTGGAGGTAAATTCTTGCATGCTTGTTGATAGAGTGGGCAGTCCAACAGAATATGGCTAACAGAAACTGGAGCCTGACAACTCTCACAGAGTGGAACAGGGTACCTCTCCATGAGATATCTGTGAGTAAGACGAATGTGGTCGATGTGAAGATGGGAGAGAGTAGTCTCCCAACCTCGACATTGATGACAAGAAGACGGCCAGAAACCTATACTTGGTTTAAGAGAATGTAGTTTGTTATGGAACAGATCAGAACAACGTTGTTGCCAATGGGTACAAAGGTAGGTAGCATTTACAGCAAAATAGTCTGTGAATGGAACACCTCTATATGAAACTGGAAGGTCATGTACTGTTGACCATGCAACAGTGTCTGCCTGTTCATTGCCCAGTACGTCAACATGACTTGTAACCCAATAAAAAGCAATATCTTTGTGCTTGCTAGAGATAAGGTGTAACCAAATTTGGATACGAAGAACCAGGGGATGAGGTGTATCAAATTTTCTTATAGCCTGTAAAGCACTAAGGGACGCTGAAACGACCACAAATGGTGACACAGGCATAGGTGCAATACGGATAAGTGCTACAAGAATGGCATACAATTCAGCTGTAAAAATGCTAGCTGAGGATAATAAATGCCCTCGTATGACGCTGTCCAGAAACACTGCTGCAAATCCGATGCTGTCAGAAGACTTAGAACCATCGCTGTACATTATGGTGACATGAGAGTGAGATCAGAAGTGGTTAAGAATAACAGAGCGAGAAGCCACTGTAGGTAGTTGGGCTTTCGCACATGGCAATGGGAAAGAACAAACACGAACCATTGGAACTTTCCAAGGGGGTAGAGAAAAATGAGATGCTACATGAACATAGAAAGGTGGGAACTGAAGAGAAGACAAGAGTAAATGTAAGTGAAGGGGCGACGAACAAATAGAGAACGTCTACTAACATCAGTGAATATTCTATATAATATTATATATGGAAGGATTGTGGAGGTCATGAGAGTGAACACAACAGCGAAGGCAATGAGCATCATGGCGATCGGTCAAGGATGGAATATTCGCTTCTGCAAAGAGGCTCTCAACCGGTGAAGAGTGAAAAGCACCAAGGCATAAAAATAACTCCTGGTGATGGATGAGATTAATCCTAGAGAGAATTGCCGGAGAGGCCGCTGAATATATCTGGTCGCCGTAATCGAGTTTCAATAAAATTAGGGCTGAATGTAGTCGAAGGAGAGTTCTACGACCAGCCTCCCATGAAAGATGAGCGAGGGTTTTAAGGAGGTTCAGCCGGCTATGACAAGTTGTTTCAGGGGAAATGGGGGGTTTCCAGCAAAACCCGAGGGGTCAAAGAGAAGGTTGAGAACCCTTACGTATCACGTTCTGGGATACACAAGCCAATAGGAAAATGGATGATCAGAGACAACAAAAATCAAGTGAGAGAAAATTTCGTGAGTTTTAGTTTAGAAAATTTAAACCCATGGTATTGGCCCAATTGGAAACAGGGTTTTTCACTGCATGCGGAGAAAAAACTGCAATGAGATGACTCGGGGCCTGCAAAAGCTTAGCGAAGTCATAAAACTGAGGAGTTTTTAAATTTTTCCCTCCGAAGTGGCAGTTTTTTGGCACCCCCATACCCGTCCTGGGGGACGGTAAGACCCCTCAAGGAAGGTTTTCCTTGATTTGGTGAGGGGTTTCTTGATTTGGGGAAATTTGGATCTGTGCCCCATTTCCCCCGAATTAAGCCGAATGCCTTCACACCCCCCCAGGCGCTTAAAAAAACCTCCGGGTTTAGCGCCCCCCTTGATTAACATAACATGGGGGGTAGCGCAAGAGATATGGATACACAAAAGGCCTGGGAACTAGGCCCCCAAAAGGTTTAACAGGGGTACATATGTTTTTTTTTTTTTTTTAAATTTTTTAAAAGTTCACTTATCTGTTAAAAGAAAATTTAGGAAAATTTGTTTAGTATATCTGGTACCTTATTTTCATTAATAAGATTATTATTTTAAATCACAGGGAACGCTAAACCCGTAGGATTATACAGCGCATGTGGGGGGTGGAAGGTATTCAGGCTCAATTCAGGGAACGGAGCACGACCCAAATTTCCCCTAGTAAAGACCCCCTACCAGCGTCAAGGACCCTCCCTTGAGGGGCATTAATAAGATATCTTAAAAGTAAATTTGGTTTATTAACTTCTATCTCTGTATTCCTCAAAAAGTGAAATTTAAAAGCACATAGTGCTCAAGCAGTGACCATTTTCCCTGATCACAAAATTTGCTTTTAGTTTGATCGTCATCTTTTATTGCTCCATAAAATACTTACTACGTTCACGTTATCATAGGGGGGTTATAGATCTACTTAGCTTCAAACGCTTTTCCTATAACAATTTTTCATTATTTACTTCTAATATTATTCCAAAGCTAAAACCAGTTTTCCAAAGTTATATTTACATTCTCCTTCTGGGTACTCTTCTTGGCTAACATATAAACTTTATCAGAGGAGAAATCTAATGTGTGAGGGGTTTGGGAGTTTTCTGGAGGGGTTTCCCGGGGGTCAACGCCTCCGGGGCCCCGGTCTGGGGACCACCTCCTGGTGGTCAGAGCCTGATCAACCAGGTTTTTTGCTGGCTGCACACAAACCAACGTACGAGCCAAACCCCCGGGGTCAGGAAAACCCACTTTAGGTGCTTGTCCATGCCAGCTTGAAGCTGCCAGGGGTTTTTGTTTTTTAATCCCCTTATGTAGCTGGGAGGCAATTTAACAGTTCGGGCCCCTGCACTTTATTGTATGGTTCTTAAATGTAGTGACACCCGCTTTTATGGGGGGATTTTGATCGTCTGCCCAAATCTTTTTCTTTCATGGAGTGATTTTCCCTGTGCAAGGTTCGGTACTAGTCCCTTTTGGGGTTTTCCAGGTGTAAATTTTAAAACTGTATCCTCCCCCCTGGTTAGGGGGAAACAGGTTTGGAACCCAAGCGCTCCCCCGTAATTGAGGTGTTTTTTTTCTCCGTTTTTGCGCGCCGTGAAGGGTTTTTGTACATTTTTAGGTCAGCAAATTTTACCGCTTGAAAGGGGCTGTTAGTTTACCCGGGAAGATTTGGGGGGCAACGCCCCCCCGGCCCGGTCTGTGACCGGCCTCATGGTGGATCAGATGATCAAAAGGGTGTTGCTGTGGCTGCACGCAAAACCCAAAGTAGAGCCCAGCCCGGCTGATAGGAACTGACTTTGGTGCTTGTCCCGTGAGCTTTAAGACGCCCGGGCTGTTGGTAATCCCCCTTATGTGTGCTGGGAGGGGTTAACAGTCTCGGGCCCCCCGACACTTATGTTGGTCTTTAACGTGCTAGGACACCCCTGCTTTTTATTGGGGGGATGGTAAAAGGCCAAGTCTTTTTCTTTTGTAGTGAGTGATTTTTTGGTGCAAGTTCGGTATAGTCCCTCTAATTTTCCAGGTGTAATAGAAGGGAAAGCGGGAAGAATAAAAACCATAAAAGAAATCGAAAGAAACCCCAAAGTATTTCTTCTCCTTGCCAAAACAAAATCGGCAACGTCCGTATTGGGCCCCTACTTAAACAAGTGGGTCCACACAATGACAGCAAGGAAATGAGTGGTACTCAAGCCCCAGTATGCTCAGTTTTTAGCAAGCCGCAAAACCAGCTGGAGCGAAGATCAAAATAAATTTTTTATGAAGAGCCACAAAATTTGATTAACACAAGCCTATCCGATGTTACCCCTGACCCCAAAAATGACTTCGAACAGGCGATAAATGACATGCCCATGCACTCTGCCCCAGGGCCAGACTCGGGAAAACTCTGTGTTCATCAAGAACTGAAGAAAGCCCCTATCACGACCCTTTTCCATCTATGGAGAGGGGCATGGACACGGGGTTCGCCCCACTTACTAAAAAACAGAATGCCCCACCCCAAAGGGGCAGTAAAGCAACAGAAAGAACTAAGACCAATGCATAACATCCCATCATAAAAATCTTTAAAAGGGCCCTAAAAGAAAGGGATCCCACCCATCTAGAAACCCATCTTTACACAACCCCAGGGCAACATGGGTTTAGAACGGGTCGCTCCTGTCTGTCTCAAATTGGACCCCCATTTCGACAAGGTCCCTAAATGCATAGAAAAAAAAAGGAAGCAGATGTAATATAACAGACTTTGCAAAAGCCTGACAAGTGTGACCAGGCGAATAGGGCACAAAATGCGGCAAAAGGGAATAACAGGAAAAGTGGGTCGATGGATTAAAATTTCCTCACTAACAGAACCAGAGAGTAGTCGTCAACGAGTAAAGTCCGGGCAGAAAGGTAAAAAGCTCTTTTCCCCAAAAGGCCATACTCGTCCCATCTTTTTCCTCATCCTCTATCCGAATAGAAAGGATGTCAGCCACAGCCCGTGTCTTCCTTTGCAGGGACACGAATCGTGACAGTGTCTTCCATTGCGGGACACTGCAAGGCCCCAGGCGGACACAACCAAATCTTTCAGTGGGCTGCAGAAACAATATGAATTCAACGATGAAAAAATTTCAATTACTCAGTATGGAAACATGGGGAAAATTTAAATCTCATCAAGTACAAAAAAAATTTTGGCACAAAAAGAGAAAAACCCAACGTCAAGGGACCGGGGGTTGATCAGTCGGAGGATCTCTCTTCAAGGCCATAACATTGTTCAATCGCTCTGCTACAAAAATACAGGATGGATAATGGAACCTTCAAAAAGGGGGGCCGCCCATGATGACACCTTAGGTCACTTTTTCTATCTGGGTGGAATATTGTGCACACTAACAGCACCTTTAAAGGCAGGGAAATTGCCGACCTAGAAAATGTACAAAGAACTTTCACGGGGCGCATAAGGAGATAAAACACCTCAATTTCTGGGAGTCTTGAGTTCCTAAAAATGTATTCCTGGAACGCAGGGGGGAGATACATGATTTTATACACCTGGAAAATCCCGGGGACTAGACCGAACTTGCCACGAAAATCCTCACTAAAGAAAGAAAAGACTTGGGGACGTGCACCATCCCCCCAAAGGAAAAAACAGGGGGTCATAGCACGTTAAGAGACCATACAATAAGGTCAGGGGGCCCCCCAAGACTGTTTTTAAATGCCTCCCCGAAACCAAAGGGGGGTTTCCAACCGACCCCGGCAGTCTTCAAGCTGGCCTGGACAAGCACCTAAAATCATTCCTGATCAGCCGGGCTGTGGTCGAAAATTGGTTTGCGTGCGCCAGCAACAACAGCTTTGGTTTATCAGGCTTGATCCCCCAGGGGGCTGGTCACAGACCGGGGCCCGGGGGGGGGGTTTGCCCCTGGGAAATCTCTTCAGGTAAACTCCCGGTATCTCTCCCCCCTGCGTTTCCCGGAATACAGGGTTTTGGACCTCAAGCGCTCCCCGTAATTTAGGTGTTTTATCTCCGTTTGCGCGCCGGGAAATTTCTGTACATTTTTTTAGGTCGGCAATTTTACCTGCCTTGAAAAGGGGCTGTTAATGTGCAAACAAAATTCCACCTAGACAGAACAATGACCTGAAAGTGTCATATGGGGTTTGGCCCCCCTATTTTGAAGGTTCTCATTTCCACCTGTCATTTTTGAGCGATCGATTGATACAATGTTTGGTCCTTGAAGGTGAGATCCCCCGACATGATCACTCCCGGTCTTTGACGTTGGGTTTCGCCCATTTTGTGGGCCCGAATTTTTTTGTACTTGTGAAGAATTAATTTTCCTCATGTTTACCCTATCTGAGTAAATTTAAATTTTCATCGTTAATTATTTGTTTTCTGAGCCCATGAAAATTTGGTTGTGTCCCCCTGGACCTTGCAGTGTCTGCAATGGAGACATGTCATGAGATTTGGGTGAAACTGCAAAGGGGAGACAGGGTTTGCTGGGGTGACATCCTTGCTATGTGGGATAGAGGATGGGGAACAAATGGGAGCGGGGGGGTACGTGCCTTTTTGGAAACAGAGTTTTTCACCGTAGCTACCTGACTTTATCTGTTGACGACTACTCTCTGTGTTCTGTTAGGAGGAAATTATAGACCCATCGCCCGACTTTTCCTGTTTTCCCTTTAGCACGCATTTTTGTGCGCTATTAGCCATGGTCACACTTGTCGAAGGGCTTTTTTGAAAATTTCTGTATATATTACTTTGCATTTTTTTTTGTTTCTAGTGCTTTTAGGCCTTGTCGGGATCCAAATTTGAAACAGACGGAGGCCCTGTTCAAAAAACCCTGTTGCCGGGGGTTGTGTAATGATGGGTTTCTAAGGGGGTGGTGATTGTTCTTAGGACCCTTTCAAAATTTTTTGATATGGGATGTTAGTGTATTTGGGCTGTAGTTCTTTGCTGTTGCTTACTTTCCCCCCTTTTTGGGGGTGGGGCTATGTTGTTTTTTTTTGTAACTGTGGGACGACCCCCCCTGTCCTGCTCCCTCTCCATAGGAGAAAAGGCTCGGATGGGGGGTTCTTGCAGCTTGTGAACACGGGGTTCCATGAGTCTGGCCCCCGGGCGAGTGCATGGGGGATGTCATTTTGCCTGTTCGAAGTCATTTGGCTTCAGGATAAAATCGGATAGACTTGTGTTAATCAAATTTTGTGGCTTCTCATAAAAAAATTATTTTTATCTTCGATCTCAGTCTGGTTAGCGGCTTGCTAAAAACTGATCATACTGGGGGCTTGAGTAGCTCATCTTTCTTTGTATCTGTTAGGACCTCTTGTTTAAGTAGGGGCCCAATAGGGCGTTGTTCTCGATTTTGATTTTTGGGATAAAGAAATACTTTGGGTTTCTTTCGATTTCATTTTTTGGCTTTTAGTTTTTCCCGCGATCCTGACCCTATAAGTTTCCCTTTTTCTTAAGTTCGTGCTTGCTATTTCTCTGACCAGTGTCCCCCCCTACGCATTTCAGTGTTTTACCTTTTAGCCGCTTTTATTTTTTTTCCGTCGCCTGTAAAAAGGGGGCGCCCCTCTTTCTATTTTTTAAATTTCTCTCCTTTTTTAGAGGAATAGCCCTTTTGGGATACATCGGTGCCACCAAGCTAAATTTTTTAGGGATAAATTTTAGGTCTGTGTTG
>NC_069488.1:9939866-9969438 GCF_026875155.1 Cherax quadricarinatus
ATGACCCCGGGGTAGCAGATAGTCCTTTTTAGTATGAAATAAGATGTTTATCTTCATTGTAGAATAATAAGAAAATATTATAACCTTTATATTATAATAAGGTAAAAGGACCCCAATGGAAATAAGTCACTGTGTCTGACTTTTTTGGGTTATCCCAGGTTCTCTACACGTATGCTGCTATGTATGATAATTCTATGTAACTGTATTTGTGTATACCTGAATAAACTTACTTACTTACTTACTAGTTAGTTTAATATGTTTATTATGCACCCCATACCCATCCTGTGGGCGGTAGTCAAAAGATTACAGAGGTACATAATTGGTCCAGGGACTGGGCCTCAAAGTTTTGATAGCTGAGCAAGTTACAGAGGTAATGAATTCACAATTTACAAAGGTAATGAACTCACAATTTACAAAGGTAATGAACTCCAGGTAGGTCTAGTCACAATCATGACAAGTTACAAAGGTATTTACAGATTACAGAGGTACACAATGGGTCCAGGGACCGGGCTCCAAAGTTTTGATGGCTGAACTAGGTACAAGGTAATGAACTCACAAGTTACAAAGGTAATGAACTCACAAGTTACAAAGGTAATGAATACTGTAAGAATGGTTACTTACGTTTATACATGGCTGCAATCATGAACAAATTTTAGAGTAATGAGCAATTGACACTTACTTACTTACTTAATAATACTTGTGGAGCTGTGTGGTAGCCGGGTGGAGGGACAACATTACGTTTTCTCTGCTCAGCCATCAGAGAAAACGTGCATGAATCTGCGTTTGGCCCAGCCACTCCCTCACTCCGCTTTTGTTTACAATTTTCGGCATGAATTATTCATTACTTCTACCTTCGTTTATGATGGCATCTAAAGGTAGCTGTTACAAATGATTAAATTCAGTGAACAAGACATGTCGATGTTAATAATATGGCTCTGGGCCACAGTGTAGGTAGCTGTAGCCCAGGCGGGCTACACCTACCGGTTACCTACACTGACTTCCTACAAATAAATACTACTCACCTCTCTTCCTATATTAAGAATACACATATTTTAAGGTAAATAATGAGTGTACTGTATGTGTATTTTACCTCTCTGGGATGTTTTAAATATCGTATATTAAGTATGAGACGGGGAGCCAGTGCTACCTACACCTGGGCTACCTGCACCTGACTTCCTACAAATAAGTACTACTCACCTCTCTCCCTACATTAAGATTACAAATACTTTAAGATAAGTAATGAATTTACTATGAATGTATTTTACTTTGTGCGTTTTTAATGCCTAGTTCTATTACTAACTTAATATAATTTAGTGTAAACTTGTTGTCTGGCATTTATATGCATTTATAAATGGGAAAAAATGGCGTTCTGCCTTCCGGCGATGTCTGCTTTCCGGCGACAGCCTGGAACCTAACCCGCCGTATATGTGGGCCCTACTGCATATATATATATATATATATATATAATATATATATAAATATATATATATATATATATATATATATATATATATATATATATATATATGTGTCGTGCCGAATAGGCAGAATTTGAGATCTTGGCTTAAATAGCAATGTTCATCTTGCCATATAGGACAAGTGAAAATTTGTGTATGCAATAATTTCGCCAAAATCATTCTGAACCTAACGAAAAAAATATATTTCACTGTGTTTGGTTAGTATTAAATTATTGTAAACAAATCTAAAATATATTTAACTGGGTTAGGCTAAAATAAATTGTTCTTGTTATAATAAGGTTAGGCAAGTTTTCTAAGATTCTTTTGGTGCAAAATTAAATTTTTTTACATTAACATTAATGAAAAAATGTATCTTTAATTAAACGCATAAGAGAAAATTTTAGAAAGGACTTAATTTTAAATGAGTTCTTGCTAATTGACCAGTTTTACATATTCGGCACGACATATATATATATATATATATATATATATATATATATATATATATATATATATATATATATATATATATATATATATACATATATATATGCAAAACAACCACTGTGAAAGAATAGAGAAATTCCAAGTGCTTTTGTGACTACTCACATTATCAAGGAACATTGTTCCTTGATAATGTGAGTAGTCACGAAAGTGCTTGGAATTTCTCTTTTCTCTCACAGTGGTTGTTTTGCATATTCTGAAATCACCTGTTTACTGTGATCTTATTGCATATATATATATATATATATATATATATATATATATATATATATATATATATATATATATATATATATATTATTATATATATATATATATATATTATTATATATATATATATATATATATATATATATATATATATATAATGTATATACATATATATCAATAACACTGCGCTAGCCAAGGATTCGAACCCATGTTGCACTGGCCCGCCTCATGATTAGCCAGAACCACATGATGCCTTAACCCACAGTGGGTCCATTTAAAGGGACGAGAAAATGGGAACATTTAAAGGGGAGACTTCTAAAAGTTATACAAAGAAAAATGGAGCTCATTAAAATAAACTCATTTAAAGAGGGAGGCATCTGTAATTACAAGGAAGGCAGCCACAGTTACTCATCCCACATGATTCTGAGGCAAACTCTGGTTCAACCTTCAGAAACTGCAGGAAAAATAGCCCCTAATTCTTAGGTGTGGCACTACATTTAGGACAATCTAATGCAAGAGCCCAATATTTTACTGTGTACTATTGCCTCAACTAAAAATGCATCTAATTTGAACAACCCATCACTAATATTGTATAATGAATGCTTATCATGGTTAATAACTGCTGATTCTACAATATTCCTTTCGAGCCAAAAGGAACAAAGGAAGATGACTCTTGCTTCCTGCCAGTTTTCCAGGTTATTACTAGCTCTAATGTGGTTGAAAATCACGTTCGACTCCTGTGCTATATGTACTGAATAATGGTGTTATGAAATTCTCAGTTCTAATGGTTTTCCTATCTGTCTCAAATAGGAGAGACTGCAGCTGTTGCAACCAATTCTGAAAACACCACCAGCATGCTGTTGGGTTGAGTTCTTTATCGGAATGCTTCTAACAGTCCATGAATTTTTAAATACTACTTGTATATTAAATCTTTTAAGGGCGTTTGGCAGGAGAGAGAACTTCTCGTTGTATGAGAGGACCAACACTTTCTTAGTGTGAGGCGTTATCTTAGGTTCTGTTCCATAATAAGTTTTCTTAGCTGCCAGCAAGGCAGCTAATGCTATAATATTCATCCTTCTGCCTATGGGCACTGGTATGCCTGGAGGCACTTCCTGCCCTTCTCTCCCTCCCTCCCTTACTCCAGTGAATGCATCCTCTGGGATCGTATTAGCTCAGACATCCTTCTTTTTTTTTCTGCAATTTTGCAAGCTCCTGATGTATTGATTGAGACATGAAAGGCCAGGACTATCATTCTACTCCCCCTGTGGTTGTTTTGTATCATATATATAATATATATATATATATATATATATATATATATATATATATATATATATATATATATATATATTGCTAGGAGCACCTCTGGGAAGCAATGCCATTGACACAATTCTCAGGAAGAAATTGGAAGAGTTAAGGAGAATGGAACAACGAATAGGCAATCTGGACACCCACGATGCCTTGTACCTTCTCACAAAGTGCTTGAGTCTGCCCAGGTTGACATATTTCCTAAGATGTGCACCTTCATATGATAACCCTATACTGCACGAATATGACAGTATTCTGAGGCAGATTTTTACGAAAGTACTTAACCTTACTCTAGAAGACGGGCAGTGGAACCAAGCTACACTTCCAGTCAGACTGGGAGGCATTGGTGTCCGCAAGTCCTCACAGATTGCGTTACCTGCTTTTCTGTCCTCGTGTATTGCATCCAGAGAGCTTGTAGCAGCGATTCTCCCTGAACATCTTAGGGACAAGATTGGAGCCCAGGACCAAAAATTCATTGACGGAGCAATGATATGGGATAATCTAACGGGCTCAGAAACCAGACCTGCTCCCCCCAACAACTACAAACAATCGCACTGGGATGGTCCAATAGTGGAAAATATAGCCTCAACGATGCTTCAGAGTGTGTCAGGGAAGGATAGAGCCCGCCTGCTGGCAGTGAGAGCCCCTCATGCTGGGGACTTTCTGTTGGCTGTTCCCAACTCCAGCCTTGGCACACGCCTCGACCCACAGGCCATCCGCATCGGTGTTGCCCTTCGACTTGCCGCCCCTATTCTCGCCGAACACAGGTGTATTTGTGGCAGTGAAGCAGCAGACCGATTCGGGTACCATGGTCTTGTGTGCCGTAAATCCGAGGGAAAGATTGCAAGACATGAGGAGGTTAATAACATTATCAAGAGGAGCCTCACAACAGCTGGATGCCCAGCAGTAAGGGAGCCACCCCAACTATGCAGATCTGACGGCAGCCAGAAGCGTCCAGATGGTATCACCCTTCAAGCCTGGACAGATGGGAAGCAGGTGGTGTGGGACTATACATGTGCATCTACCTTGGCTGATACCTATCTCCAATACACCAGGGAGGAAGGAGGGGCAGCTGCCAGCTTTAGGGAGTCCCAAAAGTCTAGAAAATATGGAGAACTTGCCCATCATTATATGTTTGTTCCCATAGGCTCAGAGACCCTTGGCTCATGGGGAAAGAGTGCATCTAATTTCCTTAAGGAGCTGGGAAAAAGACTCATCAGGGTAACTAGGGATCCCAGGGCAGCTAGTTTTCTGTTCCAGCGGCTCAGTGCGGCTGTTCAAAGGGGTAATGCATGTTGCATTTTGGGCACACGCCCCAGCTCTGAGGAACTGGATGAGATTTTCGCCTTATAATCGGTGATACACACGTAACAACATGTACCGTATATGCCACCTTTATATCAACAATATATATATATATATATATATATATATATAATATATATATATATATATATATATATATATATAATATATATATATATATGTCGTGCCGAATAGGCAGAACTTGCGATCTTGGCTTAAATAGCAACGCTCATCTTGCTATATAGGACAAGTGAAAATTGGTTTATGCAATAATTTCGCCAAAATCATTCTGAACCTAACGAAAAAAATATATTTCACTGTTTGTTTAGTATTAAATTATTGTAAACATATCTAAAATATATTTAGTTGGGTTAGGCTAAAATAAATTGTTCTTGTTATAATAAGGTTAGGTAAGTTTTCTAAGATTCTTTTGGTGCAAAATTATAAATTTTTACATTAACATTAATGAAAAAAATATATCTTTAAATGTATAAGAGAAAATTTCAGAAAGGACTTAATTTTAAATGAGTTCTTGCTAATTGACCAGTTTTACATATTCGGCACGACATATATATTATATCAACAATGTATCTCTTAAATCTTCTGTACCATATTATGTAATAAAATATTCCTATTGGTAATATAATATATATATATATATATATATATATATTATATATATATATATATATATATATATATATATATATATATATATATATATATATGAAAAGATGGGTGGCAGGGGAAGTGGAATATTCAAACGGCTTCAGGAAGAAATCCAAATATTCTTCCTTGAAGCCTTTTTATCCATTTTATATATATATATATATATATATATAATTATATATATATATATAATATATATATATATATATATATATATATATTATATATATAACAGCACTGCGACTAGTCGGGAGATTGAATCCGTGTTGTTTTAGCCCACCTCATGGTGAGCAAAAATTCACTACACTAACCCACAGGATCATACAATCTTACAAGAATCATGTACCCAGAAGAGCTAGGTGTTGTACTGTGATCCATGGACATACGATGATGTGGGTGACTTAGAGCTAATTTCATTCTACTCCCCATTTGGTGCACTAGCCTCCACAAGCAGCATATACCGTACTGTAACGAGTGGTATTGATTAATGCTTCAAACATCAGATGCTCAGTATCACTGGACGTGTAGCTCCTGATGCTAGCACATACATGGCTGTGGAAAGCTACAAACTAATTTCATTCTTCTCCCGTTTAGAGTAACAGTCTTCACGAACGAGCATTTTTAAGAAAATGACAATACTGTTCCTTTTCCTTTCCCAAGTTTCTCTTCCTGCTCTTCATTCCTCTTCCATCTTAATTTCCTGACCTACACTATATCAAAGCTTCGAGTTTCCCTCCAGATTCACTTTCCTTCTTATTAGTAGGTTCCTCATTTCTTACTTTTTAAACGCAGTTCATGACAGCCTTGTCCTTCCCTCTTCACACGCCTCTACCCTTAAACAGAACAGATTTCCTTGTCTCTAGCTGCTCCCACTTCTTCCATCATATCTTCAGTTTATATGCATGTACGCATACAGGTGTACATGGTTGTCAGTGCGGCAAGTCACTGAAAATATCCAGAACACTGACTGACGCCATATTTAAAATCCTCAATAGCGCAATTAGGTGAAGTCTTCTTGTTCTTCTTTTTCTTCTTCTTTAGTATATGTGCAGTTTCCCAAGAGGTAAAGTGGAGTCTGAGTTAATACCCTATGTAGATAAAAAAATAAGTAGCATATACACACCTGAAGTCTTGTTTCCCTGTCCCGTGAGAGACGATATCAATTAGAAATCCTGAAAGTGGAGTGAGAACTATGGCTCCCAGGCTGCCAGAGAGTCGCTGGAGGCCGTAGTCACCTTTGTGCTCCCGCAGGATGGCCATTGTAGCACCTTTGAAGAGTGTCAGGCTTGATGCTGTTACATGAAAAATCAAGGAGTAAAAACAAATCTTGTTAGTAGTCACTTACAGTTATGTTGAAGTGTAGAATGTATCACTAATACTTGCACAAGGGATGAACATGGGGAATATATAATAGCTAAATTCAAATCCAAATACTTACAAAAATCTCTCACAGTGATAAACATCTACAGAGTACCACAGTCAAACATTAGCCGTTTTAGTGACAACCTAGGAAGTATGATAACTGATGCACGCATGAATAAAGATCACTTACTACTCTCAGGTGACTTCAATATAAATCTCCTGCAAGACCAGGACCCACACGTTACTGAATTCACAAACACTGAGTAACTGCTTGTTGCTACCAACAATAACAAAACCTACAAGAATTACAGAGACTAGTGTTTCCCTACTAGACCACATCTGGACCAACACCATATCCCCTTTAAAATCAAGCATAATCACAGATAATACCACAGACCACTACTCTACCTTCCTCATAACTAATCTAGGCAAATTACCCCAAGACACTACTAAAGTCACTTTCAGACTTCACAATGAGGCAGCCATTAATAACTTCACAACAGCAGTGACAAACATTGACTGGCACACTGAGCTAGAAATCTATAGAGATATTGACGAATGTATTGATAATTTTCTAAATAAGACCCAATACCTCTGTAACAAGCACTGCCCTGAAAAAACTAAACAGATGACAGCTAAGAGACTGAACAGTCCCTGGCTAACACCCAGCATCCTCAAATCCATAAATACAAAGCACCTATACGAAAAACAGTACAGAATGGGTCACATAACCAGAGACCAAACAATACGTTACTCGTTAATCCTAACCAGCCTGATAAGAAGGCTAAAATATTAAAAAAAATTGTATTATGAGAACAGATTATTCAACTTAAAAGGTGATATAAATAGACCTGGAAAACCCTATCAGAAATTCTAGGAACAAAAAAGATATCACGAAATAGCGCAATTGAACTAACGAAACCAGATGAACCCCAACTCCCTCCAACTGAAACAGCAGACTCAATGATTTCTTCTCCACCATAGGAAAAAACCTTGCCAATAAAATCCCAAGCTCAAATACCCCACCAAATGACTACCTCACTGGCAACTACCCGAACACACTGTTCCTAGCTCCGACTAACCCAACAAAAGTCTCCCTTATTGTCAACACACTAAAAAACAAGACAGGAGATTTAAATACCTTACCACCCTTTATATACAAAAAAGCGTCATAAGTGCTGTCACCAATCATTGCAACACTCTTTAACAAATCCATTGAATCCTCTACCTTCCCTACAGTTCTCAAAATAGCTAGGGTCACCCCGATCCATAAAGGAGGAGACCAAACAGACTTGAACAACTATAGGCCAATATCCAACTTACACCCTCTCTCTAAAATCTTCGAAAAATTAATTCATAAGCGAATCTATTCCTACCTCATCTCCCACAACATACTCATCCCCTGTCAGTTTGGGTTCAGGCCTAATAAAAATACTAATGATGCTATTATACACATGCTAGAACAAATATACACTGGGGATCATCATTGATTTACATAAAGCTTTTGATACAGTTGACCATGATTTTCTCCACTTAAAATTGTCGCACTATGGTATAAGAGGGCACTTCCTCAACTACCTAAAATCATACCTCAGCAACAGAAGCCAATATGTGTACACAAATGGAGCAAACTCTTCCACACAGCCAATTACAGTTGGTGTCCCACAGGGAAGTGTCCTTGGCCCTCTTCTCTTTCTCGTTTACATAAATGACCTACCAAATGCATCACAACTACTCAAACCCACACTATTTGCAGATGACACTACATACGTCTTCTCTCACCCAAGCCCAGTCATGCTAGCCAATACTGTGAATACCGAATTACAGAAAATATCTACCTGGATGATGACTAACAAACTTACTCTCAACATTGACGAAACCTACTTCATTCAGTTTGGTAACAGAGCTAGAGATGTCCCTCTTAACATAATGATAACGGATCACCTGTCACAAAGCTCACAGAGGGAAAATTCTTAGGAATCCACCTTGATAATAGACTCAAATTTCAAACACATGCACAACAAATTTCCAAAAGTTCCACAGGGCAGATACGCTGTACAAAGATCCCATCAGGTCGTGGATGGAACGGCTGGGTTGGGTGGCCTTTACACCCACCCAAAACTCACACACACACACACACACACACACACCCTGGTTGGCGAAGGTGGTTGGAAAGGTACATCTTAATTGATATATTTGCCCTTCAGGGAAGAAGTAGGTAGTTTATACTGTTAGTACACTAATATTAGGATTATTGAGGCAACTGTAGATAATAATAATGTAGACCTAAGACCTTAACGTAGGTAGTAATAGGCAGATAATGTAGGCAAACACTAGGTTATATTAGCCAGGGAGAACTGGCAGCCCAAGTTTGAATGCTGGGCACGGGGTTTTGAGACCGCAGTGCCCTTCTTCTAAGACCAGACACCGTCAGAACAACAAGTGCCATGATCAGCAGGTGGCACCCCCACGTGTCTTCACATACTAGACCTGGGGAAATCTGGTGGAGGCACCTCGACGTATGGTAGATGTCCTCCTCCATCAGGCCTATACAGTAAGACAAGACCTCCTTTTTCTTCTCGGGATTCTGGCCAGTTTTTTGGGGGGAAACTGCGAGTGAGTTGAGCTGTGGACCTTTGTGACGGCAGGCAGCCCATGACCAGTACGTACCGGCGTCTCTTGTCAGCCTTAGAAGCTAGTGTCATTTTCTGCATAGATATACTAGGGGATACACCTCCCCCCCCTTGGAAACAGGAATTTCTGAGGTGCAGGCAGGTCACTAATAATGACTGAATATTGCAGGAATTAAACCTGCCCATAATGCTCTGCATACAAGGGGCATTGGTATGTTACACTTAACTACTGTATTTCTTTGTACTTCAATGTATCATGTTCAAATAAATAAATAAATAAATAAATAAATAAATAAATAAATAAATAAATGGATGTTAAGTCGGCCCACAAAGCCTAAGCATAATAGAGGATCTCTTTGTATTGCAACCCATTATTGTAAATACAAAATCTCAATGTACTATTTGCAAAGACATAAATAAATAAATAAACAAATAAATTAATTAAAAATAATGCCACTGGCGTCATCATAGGAAATAAAAGCTCAATATATTCTGGTCGTTGTGCATTCCGGTAATAGCATCCCCATACTGCATAATCCCAGCTCCATCTACCTCAGTGCATGTAAAAGGAATAATGCAGTTTGACGTAAGTTCCTAATGTAATTCAATATAATTCTTGAAGATTTTATGCGAATCAGAAGAAGAATTCACGATTTATCGCTTGGAAAAAATATCCTAATTTTTTCAATAAAAGTTGCAAATCAGGACGAAATCAGGACGACACAGCTGAAAACTAATTCAACACCTCAAAGAAACACCAGGTTTTAAAAGTTAAAACCGACCATTCACTCACTCATTTGACCATAAACAGAAATATTAATCTCAGTCTTAAAATAATGAATCCTGTGATACTCCAATACTGAAACTATGTACTGTGCCAAAACAAAAGCATTCACATTGCTAAACTCACAAACTAGTATTTAGTCACTTAGCCATAATACCAACTTACCTCATAATTTGTAATATTTTACAATTAAGAATAAAACTAAGTATGCCCGAAATGCCTAGCCATGCTAAGCGTTCTAGTGGTACACTCTGTAATCACAATTGTACTACATGTAAACCAAACAATAACCAAATTTCTGTAAACTCAGCATTGTAATCCTTATAGAGAATAAACTTTGAAAAGAGAGACTCTCTAGTTATCCCCTGAACCGAGGTTCCTTGATGCTGGTGAGGGGATCGTGATCTAGGGAACTGGATGTGTGCTTCAGTTCCCTGAATTAAGCCTGGATGCCTTCCATCCCCCCCCCCCCAAAAAAAAAGGTGTTGTATAATCCCTACGGGTTTAGCGCTCCCCATAATAATAATAATAATAATTTAGTTATCTCAGCGAGAACAATATCCCAGAATTCGCTTGATGGACGAAGCTGCCCACAACCTCCATTATATTAACTATATTACCACTGAAGTTTTGTAGCCAGAAAAAAAACATTGGCGTTCACAAATTATTGCATAAAAGTTTGTATTTAATTTTCCAGATTTCTTCAGTAAAAATGGAAATACAGATCTACAGTGAACAAAATCAATTCAAACGTCTTTCTCTGAGAGTGACCAGAGTTTCCGGCTGAAGTTGAACAGAGGAAATATTCCCCAGTTATTTCATGAAAACCAATTTGTTTCATAAAATTTGTAAAGTAAAACTTTCACAACCCAAAATTAAGGCGAAGATTCCTTTGAGAAAAAAAAAAATATCAGTACTAAAAGTTTGAAGCCAACCAGAAAATGCATTTTCTAGTTACGCCAGCAGCGTTGTATAGCCCTTGTGGTTTAGCGCTTCTTTTAGAGTATAATAATAATCTAGTTACAGCACAGAACCTAATAATTACGAGTTAATTTAACTATGTTAGTACACTAAGAAATTTACACATACAGCCTAAATCTAAAAATAATTCATCCATTTCATAAAAGACTGACGCCATTCAGAAGAGCTACAGATATTTAATGGAAAATAATAATGTATTATTTCAAAATTAAAATTGGTAATATGGCAACTGCACGTTCCTCCAGCAGTGTCAACTTCTTAAAACTTCTTCTGGTAGGCTTAAAGCCTATCAGAAGAAGTTTCCTGAAGTTATTGTGTGGAAATCGAAATATGGAATTGTCTATTTAAAACTGACCAATAGTTCCATTAACATTTTGCCAAGTTATAGTTGACCTGCATTGAAGATCTGAAGTCATTTGGGTAGGTTACTCTGAAATTGTACACGAAATAATAATAATAATAATAATAATAATAATAATAATAATAATAATAATAATAATAATAATAATAATAATAATAATATCTTTATTTCTACATGTACAAGGTATACAGGTCTAGCTGACATCAATGACATACTACTACAGTAGATAGAAAGCCGCTTGTTATAAGAACATAAGAACATGAGAAAGGAGGAACACTGCAGGAGGCCTGTTGGCCCATACTAGGCAGGTCCTTTACAATTCATCCCATTAACAAAACATTTGCCCAACCCAATTTTCAATGCTACCCAAGAAATAAGCTCTGATGTGAAAGTCCCACTCAAATCCAACCCCTCCCACTCATGTACTTATCCAACCTAAATTTGAAACTACCTATGCTGAGCATTACGGGCAAATTAGGTCAGTTTTGTCCCAGGATGCGACCCACACCAGTCCACTAACACCCAGGATGTGACCCACACCAGTCCACTAACACCCAGGATGTGACCCACACCAGTCCACTAACACCCAGGATGTGACCCACACCAGTCCACTAACACCCAGGATGTGACCCACACCAGTCCACTAACACCCAGGATGTGACCCACACCAGTCCACTAACACCCAGGTTGTGACCCACACCAGTCCACTAACACCCAGGATGTGACCCACACCAGTCCACTAACACCCAGGATGTGACCCACACCAGTCCACTAACACCCAGGATGTGACCCACACCAGTCCACTAACACCCAGGTACCCATTTCACTGATGGGTAAATATAGACAACCGGTGTAAAGAAACACGCTGGGAATCGAACCCAGACACTCGCCGTGTGAAGCGAGAGCTGGAGCCACCAGGCCACGGGGTCCGGAAGTTTGTGGAAGACAAAAACACGGTACATAAGAATGGGGCAGCTGGCTTAAATTCGTACCAAAAAAACATAACAATTAAGTGTTCGATTTTCCTAGCAATTTGTGAGAGTCTGTCATATTGTTAGGTATAACATTCGTGTCTTCCACTAATTTCCTCCATGATTTTCATTTATAACTTCAGAAAGCCTGTCAGGTCGGCTTTACATGGAAGCCCGGTGGCCAGTACCTGACCAGCCGGGCTGTGGTTCATACGTCGGTTTACGTGTGGGCAGCAGTAACAGCCTGGTTGATTACCAGGCTGTTACTGTTAGGCCCTGACCCACCACGAGGCCTGATCACGGACCGGACCGCGGGGGCGTTGACCCCCGAACCCCCTCCAAAATTTCAGAACTCATGTATCTTACTCAGAGAAAAAGTGGTTCTGGCACTCCAGAATTGGTACAATTTTGTAACTTTTGTTCTCGAAATGGTATAATATTATTTTGCTTTGGATAAGTGAAGCTTGTCTCCTCAAGGAGGGCGCCATTATGCTGGCGAGAAGCTCTTCATCCAGGGAATTGGAATTATCCTTCTCGTCGATGGAGATAAATGGTATAAAATACCGACATGGTGGAAAAGTAGACACAAATGCAGTATAATATCATTCTTTATTGACAACGTTTCGCCCACACGGTTAGCTTTATCAAGTCACAAGCAGATCTGTTTGTAACTTGATAAAGCCCGCTGTGTGGGCGAAACGTTGTCAATAAAGGATGGCATTATACTGCATTTGTGGCTATTTTTCTATCTTTCCCATCTTGGGAATGACTCTGAATCACTCTCATCCCCCAGTACATGTATGACACCTTCTGGTTTAACGTTTCTTACTGAGCAAAACAGAAAAATTCTTACAGGCGTCAATCTTGAATGGATGATGTATCTTACGAAACGGTTGAACCATTCTTCAGGATTAAGTAATATGCGTAACTGTAGAATGCATCTTCAGGTCGCATTCAAACTTTTATTTGCTTTCCTCAGTGGAAGTTTCTCCTTGACTTAAGGCTGTAAGTTTTGAGGCGCCAATTTTACTAAACAAACTGGTTGCCGCGAAATATTTGGAAAATGTATTGTAATGATAATTTTTTATATGCCTATAACGTCTGTGGTCGTTCAAGATCATTGTAAACGACCTGTCATGAATATAAAGTCTAAATTAAATTACTTATTTGCTTACTTATATATTTATTAATCCACAAGAAGACACACAGGAGATTAATTGATCTGTTTATTTTGGTCCTCTTCTGGGATCCATCTGTTGAAGAGGATCCTATAAGATAGTCGAAATATACAGATCAATTAATTTCCTGAGTTTCTGTCTCCATATAAGTTATTATTGAACATTGACAAGTGTTCAGTACACTTTAGTTATTCACTTATACATTCACATGCTTACTTGTCCAGTTACTTAATCTTTTAACGATGGTCAGCGTTATTTAGATAATAGTTTGAACTTATTTGGGTCTGAGTACGTTATAATTTGCTCCTTTTTTAATGGAAGAAATTGGGAAAATTAGAATACTGGTTTTCATGCGATAATTTCAGAGTGCCTTAACCCGTAACTTGGTTGGTAGCGCACTCAGCTCACACACTGAGGTCCATAGTTCGATCCACTATATGGGTGGGAACCGTGGGGCGTGTTTCCTTAAGACATCTGCTGTCCCTGTTCACTTAGCAGCCAGTAGGTACCAGATGTAAAGTGTAACTAATGTGACATTTTATTGTGACAACGTTTCGCTCTCCAGGAGCTTTGTCAAGCAATCAGGAGGATTCTGGCAAGAATCCTCCTGAAAACAGTAAACCCTGCCACCACACAGTCTCTCCTGTTAATACTACACAAGCACATTACAGAGGATGAACACTGAAGTAGACCTTCTCTAATCCAACCTCCAACAGAAATATTTGTGTATGATGAATGGTTTTGAAAACCGACAAGTTAAAGAATTGAGACACTTATGCAACACATGGGAATCTTTATTGAAGAAACGTTTCGCCACACAGTGGCTTCATCAGTCCAATACAAAGTAGAAATGGGTAAGGAGAGTAGAAGTTTGAGGTAATCAGTCCCTCAACCTGGAAACATTTCTTCAATAAAGATTCCCATGTGTTGTATAAGTTTCTCAATTCTTTAGAAATATTTGTCTAATCTATTTTTATGTTACCCAAGTAATAGCATTGATATCCTTGTACTCACGTGCAAGTTAATTATTCTAACATTGTATTACTACTACTACTACAACTTATTTCTACTACTACTACTATCACTAGTATTACACTTCACTCTAAGCCTATATATACCCTGTGTCCACGGCTTGACAAAGCTCCTGGAGAGCGAAACGTTGCCACAATAAAATGTCACATTAGTTGCACTTGAGTCCTTTTACTTTACATATTGTCGGTAATTCTACCAACATATATACAGGTACCTGGGTGTTAACCGACTGGTGTGGATCGCATCCTGGGGACAAAATTAACCTAAGTTGCCCGAAATGCTCTGCATAACCAAGGTCTTTAAATACAGAATGACACTGATGTCAGCTATGATTTGTACATGTATCATGTACTTATAGAAATTAGCACTATTATTATTAGTGTTGGCTTCAGCCCTTCAGCGTTGATAAATTGGTAATGTAGATCTGAACGGTTTCAAAATTAACGTGCTGGTGATTTATAGGATATAGGTCACTCTGGGATAGCCTCTTCACTTTGGCATGAATGATGGTATTTCTTAGTGGAAGATTTGAATTAGCTTTGTGCCGTATATTTCCTAGTTTGCCATTTTTATTGAAGAGATCTACTATTTTCTACATAATAACTTGTGAATTCCTCTCGTGATTCACTTCAAGTCTCCTGTGGTAATATTTAAATGCATTAGAAATTTATGCCGAACTGTATTATCGCTGTCGGATGTACTATTGACGTACTGTGGAGAAATTTTCTCCAGGAGGGGGCTATCAGCCCCCTTCAGCCCCTTTCAGCCCTTTCAGCTCTGAGGGGCCCAGCCCTCTCAGAAGGGGCAAGCGTCTTGTTTACTGCTACAGTGAGTAATTGATCACAGATGCCGTACGAGTATGCGACGTGGTCAAGCGACCGTTGCTCCTTGCAGTCCAGTGTTGCAGAGTGTATTTTAATAAGAGACAGTACATCTCTTACTTTAACAGGACAATTAAGGAAAATCCTGCTCCCACTTTATTACCATAGTAAAGATAGTGGACATTGTTGTCTATGCTTAAGACAGCAAGAATCAAACATTCTGCTTTGCTTCATCGAGGAAGTGGCAAGGAAGCAAAAGTACTAGGTCAGCTTTTTCTTTGTGCTAGGGGAGTGACGGCATGGGGCGCTGTGGCATCTTCAGATTACTTTTGACTCTACTGAGAGTGACACTGACGCCAGGATAACCAACAAAGAACGATCTGTGCGTTAGTGTGAACAAAGTGTCTCATAAAACACAATAAACACTTAAGAGAAGTGTGATCAGCTTCTTTAGTGATAAGATTGTGAACAATAAAGACAAATCTTGTTGAACATAGTGTACCAGTGAGCGTATTCCTTGACTATGGAAGACGTGGACATCCAAGGACACTTCAGCTTCTATCAAGTCACCGATATCTGTCGAAGGTGTGAAGAACACCATTGCTCACGCTACAAGAGCAAGGTAGGTTACGAATTTCTTGTAGTACGGGGGACTGCGCAGTTCTTGAGTCGCAAGGAGTTTATAATCAACCTATAGTCGGCAGTAAGGTGCGGACTTTTGAGTCCAAACAAATATGTAATTTGTCAGCCATCAGTGAATGAAATATGCTGACATAACACCCCCTAGGGGTAATTTATAATCTTACAAATTATAACTTTTTACAGCCCATTGAGAGATGACTTCGACAGCTTCTCAAGACCTCGTCTGCAGGGGCGGCTGTGCAGGCGATGAGCTGTCTTTCTAAGTTAAGTACAAACTCTTTAAACTTAACTGGTAATGCCATTTCTCAACATACTGGGACTGAGGTTATGTAATACGGGGATATCTTTCTCGGGTCACGGAGCGACCGAGAAAGATATCTCCGTATTACGAGCCAACAAAATTTAAGGAATGGTTCATACAAAATTCAAAGAGATTTAGCAATAAGGTGATCATATGACCAAGACTTGTGCCAAGAAACACGTAATCTGTTTTCTGATGCTAAAATACCACTACAAACCCACGGCCTTACCTAGCGTCACTCCGTTGATGAGACGCATCAGGAGGAACAACATGTAGGTGAGGACAGGTTGAAATTCACGCACGGTGTGAGTGTTGGAACACACCTGTTGACGAGGCACTAGCGCTAAGCACTGAGCGTAACATTCCTGCGCCTTACTGCTTGTGTTGGTCTTGCTGGTCCACCCTGATGCCTCGCCACTCTGTGGAAACATCGCTAATGAGTACAATTGGGATTACAGACAACACGGTAATAAACCCTTCAAGGAATGGAGGCCTTAATATTGGTGAAGAGCTCTTTATATAAGGAACCAGAGTGAGCTTCTACTAATGATAAAACCTGATTATCTTCCATTCCACAGGAGCTCTATGACTACACTGTTTTGAGTTTCGAAATGAATATAATACTATTTTTTTTCATGTACTATGAAACAGCAACTATGATTTCAAGCCCAAATTTCAGTTGAAGTGATATTTCACAAAGCATCCACTTCAAGTGGGGTGCCGAAATACTGTTGTAAAGCTCCAGGTCCAAGGAATTGGAGCTACCCTTCTCCCTCCCCAGGTCAAACCGATTACCTCTCATTCCCTAAAAGCAATATTACCCGTAATGGGTTTACAAAATCTAGCACTCGTGCAAAACTCAGGGAAGAGGGGAAAGGCATCTCTGGTATACTTGTAAATATGTTTTTACCTCAACATGACACTAGTCATGCCACAGCTTGGCTCTCCCATACCTCACACACTACCTCGGGTCAGGTGACCTGACCTCTCAGCGTCACCTAATCTCTCTTCATTGGGTCAGGTGACCTGACCTCTCAGCGTCACCTAATCTCTCTTCATTATTTACCCCTCAAGGGAGGTTCCTTGATGTTGGTGAGGGGCTCTTAATTTAGGGAATTGGATCTGTGCTCCAGTTCCCCGAATTAAGCCTGAATGCCTTCCACATCCCCCCCCCCAGGCGCTGTATAATCCTCCGGGTTTAGTGCTTCCCCTTGATTATAATAATAATAATAATCAGCGTCACCTAATCTCTCTTCATTATTTACCCCTCAAGGGAGGTTCCTTGATGCTGGTGAGGGGCTCTTGATCTAGGGAATTGGATCTGTGCTCCAGTTCCCTGAATTGAACCCGAATACCTTCCAGCCCACCCACGCGCTGTTTAATCCTACGGGTTTAGCGCTCCCCATGATTATTATTAATATTATCTTCATCATTTAGTAACAAAAAAAGGCACAATACCGTGACTGGAACGATACACAAATAACCCGCACATAAAAGAGAGAAGCTTACGACGAGGTTTCGGTCCGACTTGGACCATTGTCAATGGTCCAAGTTAGGGAGACGTGGGATTAAAATACAACGAATCTCATACAAAGCTGGAGCTGTCAGTTGTTTTTTTTGCCAATAACAAGGTTCTTTTGGGAGGTTATGAAGAGAAAGTTGCAATGGTTGGTAGACGAATCTACGTTGGCATGTAAAAGAAGGTGAACATAGGAAAGAATAAGGTGGTGAGAGTGACTAGAACTATACAGAGAAGATTGAATATCAGATTAGAGAACGGGAATATAGAAGAAGTAAATGTGTTCAGATATTTGGGACTGGACTTGACAAGAGATGAGTCTTTGAGAAATGAAGTAAGCCAAAGAATTGATGAAGGGAAAATGGGTGCTGCACCGAGGCATCTGTGGAAACAAAAAGCCTTATCCATGAAGGTAAAAAGAGTAGTATAGGAGAGTGTAGTAGTACCAGCACTGTTATGTAGGTGGGAAGCATGGGTTTTAAACGTTGCAGTGAGAAGGAGGCTGTAGGCAGTGCAGATGTCGTGAGGACACTGTGTGATGTGCATATTATGCAGAGAATTCGGAGATTAGAGATTAGGAGCTGTGGGGTTACCAAAATTATTATTTGGAAAGCTGAAGAGGGATTGTTGAGGTGATACAGACATGTAGAAAGGGCTTGGGGCGAGGCCTAGGAGGGTGTATAAATCTGGGGTGGAGGGAAGATGGGGCACGGATCGTTCTAGAAAAGGTTGGAGGCAGATGGAAAAGGAGATTCTGACTGCTAAGGGTTTGGACATCCAACCTGCTTGTAGGAGCGTGTTAAATGAGTGAGTGGAGGCAAGTGGTATTTTTTAATTCGACGTGCTGTTGAAGTGTGATCAAGGTATTATACATAAAGGGATTCAGAGGAACCAGTTAGCCAGATTTGAGTCCTGGAGGTTGGAAGTACAGTGCCAGCACTCTCAAGAAGTGGTAAAAATATTGCATTTGAGAAGGTTACCTGAACTGGGATGACATCAAGCTCCTGGCAAGACAGTCATCGAATGAATGACATTAAGAACATAAGAACATAAGAAAGAAGGAACACTGCAACAGGCCTACTGACCCAAGCGGAGCAGGTCCAAGTTTCCCCCCCCGGATTAGACCAATAACCCACCCAGCCTGGTCATCTCCACTCAAGGATGGAGCACTGCACAAGACCCAGCAGCACAAGCTAGTCAGGTCCAATCACACCCCCCCAAACCCCCACCAGTATTTAACTAACTTTTTTTAAAAAACTACCAACTTTTTAGCCTCAATAACGACTGGGAGTTTGTTCCACTCTCCAAACTCAATTACCAAACCAGTGCTTTCCCTTATCCTTCCTGAATCTGAATTTTTCATTTGAAACCATTGCTGCGATCCTTCTTGGCGGGAAAAATTTTCAGCACCTATTTACATCCCCTTTTTTTTTCCCTTTTTTTCCCTTTATACACCTCTATCATATCCCCCCCTTTCTACCCTTTCGAGAGAGTGGGATTCGGGGCCCTCAGCTATCCTCAAGGGAAGATTTCTGATACAGGGGAATTCATCTTTGTCTCCTCCTTTGTACTTTTTTCCAGACTTTAATCCATTCTGTAATGGGTGCCCAAACTGAGCAATAGTCAAATGAGGCCTAACCAAGGGATATATAGAATAAAGAAAATGGGGACTTTTTTATTTTACTTCTAGCAGAACCCAAAATTCTTTTAGCTTTATTGCAAAAAATAATGCCTGTTGTTTTGGGTTTTAGTTACTGAAAACCAGAACTCCAAAATCCTTTTCGCAATCAGAAATTTAAAACCTACATTATTTAGTTTATTAGGGCAGGTTATTTAACTGTCCAACATTTAGAATTTTTGCATTTGTAAATATTAAACTGCATCTGCCACTTCTCCGCCTTTGCTCAGCTATTCAAATCACCTGAGTTTTTCTAATGCCTCTTTAGAATGAATTGGACGCCTTTTTGGGTGTCATCAGAAAATTTTGTTTATGTCGCATTTTTTCCCCTCATCTTTTCGTTTATGTAAATTGTGAAAAACAAGGGGCCCAAACACCGCCCCCCTGGGGAACACCGCTTGTGAGTGCCCCATTCTGATTTCTCCCCTTTTTATGAAAAACTCTCTGCTGTCTATTTTCAGCCAGCCTCTACCCCGGAAAAAATTTCTCCCCTATTCCGTGTGCCCTAATTTCCTCAAAAGCCTCTATTATTACCAGATCACCTCTTCTAACCCTTAGTGAAAAAAGTTAGTAAATTCGTAAGACAGGAACGCCCCTTTGAAAACCGTGTTGAGTTTCATTTTTCAACTGTGCCGTCAAAATGGGGTCGAAATTTCTTCAGAATTTAATTACAAAATTTTCCCACTATGGAGGTAAGGCTTATTGGTCCCATAATTTGAAACCCAAAGGGCCTGCACCTGCCTTGTAAATAGGATTTCATTTTCCATTTTCCACTTACGGCACATGCCAGTTTTGTAGGACATGTTTTAAAAAAATTTCCAAAGGGATGCTAAGTTCCTTTTAATTCCTTTTAACACCCTTGCAAACATTCACAGGGGCCTGGGGGGTTTGTTAGGTTTTAGTTTCTCCATTTGTCTGAGGACCAGTCACTATTACCCGGGAAACGTCATGTTTTTTACATCCTGTTTACATAACTATTATTTGGATGTCGCATTTTTCCTGGGTCAAAAATGAGAGTTTAGTTTAATAGTTATTATGCCCCCAGCCCCTCCTGTGGGGGAGTCAAAAGATACGAGGTACATAATTGGGCCAGGGATGGGCTCCCAAAATTTTGAACTGAGCAAGTTTTGGGTAAAGAATCACAATTTTCAAAGGTAATGAACTCACAAATTTTCAAAGGTAATGAAATCACAATTTACAAAGGGAATGAACTCACAATTTACAAAAGGGAAAAAACCCGTAAGCTGGGCACAAATGGGCAATTTCAAAGGGATTTACAGATTTCAGAGGTCGTAAAAAGGGTCCAGGGGTGGGCCCCCCCCAAAATTTTGATAGCTGAACTAGGTACAAACTGAGAGGAAATAGGTATTTGAATTTTACACAAATCCTTATCACTGTCTGATTTGACCCAAATTTTTCCCCTTTAAAGGGGGCCCAATCTTTTCCCTAATCTTACTTCTCTATACCTGAAAGCTCTTTTGGGTTAGTCTTTGAACCCTTTTTCGACCTTAGCCTCAAATCCCTTTTTGCTTTTTTTTATTCGATTTTTTTTTTTCTCTTTAATTGAATAATTTTTATTTTTAAATGCCCATCCCCTCTTTTTATACGCCTAATAGCCTCTCTTTTTTACCAATGAATGTTTTAAAAACTATTGTTTATTCATTCGGATCCCTTTTTTTAGATCAATTTCCCTCCGGGGAAAAAAAGTTGTTGGGCAGCTAGAATATGCTCTGAAAAAGTCAATTGGCAAAACCCAAAATCACCTACCTGACCCAATCGGACATCCCAATTTAGCCCCCCAAATAATTTTTCGTCCCATGAAGTCGGCCCCAAGCGAAAATCGGGCAAGATTTGATTGCAGTTATCTGGGAAAATTCATGATTATTAAAACAAGTGATTTGTGATCATTTCCCCCCAAGCTCATCTTTAACCCAAGATTATTAATTAGTGAATCTTTTTTGGCAAGAACCAAGTCAAGAGATGTTTCCTCTTTTGGGTTTTTTAAACACAAACTGTTAAAAAAAAAGCAACCCTTGGGAACCGTATCAAGAAAGTCACTGACTAAGAATTTCCTGTCATATTGTTTCCAATCAATTTGTCCTAAGTTAAA
This sequence comes from Cherax quadricarinatus, assembly GCF_026875155.1. NCBI lineage: Eukaryota > Metazoa > Arthropoda > Malacostraca > Decapoda > Parastacidae > Cherax > Cherax quadricarinatus. Next base: position 9,961,693 of record NC_069488.1, read on the forward strand.
AATTTTCCCTTTCACAACATTTCGTACTTAGATCCCTTATAAATTTCGTCCTAAACAGCTTACCGGGCCTCCCTATAAAAGGTTGGGGCCTATAAATCACACCCCCCCAAATTAATTTTGTCACGCCCCTCGAAAAACTGAGCCAAAACAGATTCTTGTTGATTTTTCTAATCTTAATCATGTCAAGACAACAATTTAAATTTTTTTCTGAAACATCGCACACACCACCCCCCTTCCTTTTGACCCTACGTGTGGAATGTTTAAACCCTTTATGTTGTTTCAGAAGGCTTTCCATCTTTCATGTTTAAACCGGGTCTTGTTATCCCAAATAATATCAAATTACCTACACTTGCAAGTAATTTTAGCTCATCATCTTATTTCTTAACTCCTACTTTGTATGAAAACTTTGGGGAGCTAGTCACTCGTTGCCCTCTAATCCTTTTTTGTTGATCAATTGATTTCCATTTCTACAACTTTATTTTGAATATTGTCTTTTAAACATATTCCGAGGTATCCCAGTAATAATTGCTGTTTTTAACCAATGCTGCAGCTGATTGTTTCCCCCAAACACCCAAACCCATAAATCTATCAGTTTTAAATTTTAAACAAGACATCAAATTTCCCTCTCAATTGAATTGGCTAATACAACCACTCCATCCCCAAAAGATAAACCCCATCCCTACTACATACCCCTTATGCCAAGAATAGGTCCCAGTTACAAAAATGGGATTGCAAATTCCTTTCAGTACCTGTCTAGCCAGCAATTTATACCCAAATTTCCCTAGACATCCCTTTATTGCCCACTCCCCTTTTTAGGCAAGAGGCTACATATGACGGGATCCCTCCCTTGACCTAACACTTTATGGCGACCTTCTTTTCCCGCGCCCTCCCCCCTCCCTTTCCCATGTCATTACCCTCAGCAAATAAGAAAATGGGGTTGTTCCCTTACCCGCCCTAAAATTTTCCAACCTACTGACTATGTCACCACACCAAATCCAGGGGGACACACCCCGTCTACCCCTTTTTGTCCGTTACAAAATGCACGGGCCATATTCTTAACCCAGAATGCCTACTATTAAAATATTCTTTCCTTGATTGCGGGGAACATGGTACCTTTAACCCCACTAACCACTGAAGTACACTCGTTTGGGGAACAGAGAATCGATTCCAACCCTTTACACTTCTCTATTAATCTCCCATCTTCCTTTTCCGAACGTGAACCACTTGCCCCTTAAAAACGGCTGCCACTATCACTGTGGTGACAAATTTTCCCAACTTACCAGATAAATCCTTTCACACTCGCTCCCAAACTCATCTAGGGAAACTCAGCTTTCCCATTTTCCCCCTGATGAAGTATAATCCCTTCAAAACTTTAACCTGAGATTCAAAAACAAAAAAAAAAAAAAAAACAACAAGCCCTGGTGCTTGGTAACACCCACGCTAACTCCCAAAAAGCTTAGGGAAGTATGCCACACGTGACCCTGACCTCACGTATGACGATGGGAAAATGTTTCTATGCAAGTATTTTCCCTTTTTCCTCGGTTATTTTACCTCGGTGAGAACGCCGAGTAAAAAAAAAAAAAACCTGTCAATTGGTTTGACTGCGTTTTTTTACTTTTCAATTTTTTTTTCATTACCTTTTTTTATTATAATTAAGCAGGGACTGGACAGGCACCTAAAGCATACCTGAAACCGGGGTGCGTTCTTACGGGCGGTTTTCGTGCAATCAACAGAAGCGCCTGGTTGACAGGCCCTGTGCACCAAAGGGCCCGGTCACAGACCGGGGCCCCAGGGGGGTTTGACCCCCCAACCCCCTCCAGGAAACCCCGGAAGAAATTTATTCCATATGAAAATCAATATTTTCTGTATCCAACTATTAAACTTGGTTTTCATCGACTTGGACATTTGTCATGTCCTCATTGGACGTCATTTTCTTACAAATTCTAGAATTGTCTGAGTATTGTAAAGATAACTGGTGTGAGGGGTGTGTCTTGTATATTATCTTCCTGCTGAGGCGGCCTCTGATGTCGCCGAGTTAGACAAATACTCGTTGGTTTCAGTTTTATTTTGAAAGGCTTTTAAACTAAAGTCTGTGTGTACTGCTTGTTGGAGTTCTTACATGGCGACAAGGTTCGCCTCATTATTTGTTGTAATCTCAGTCTGTAATAATGTTGGTAGAATTACCGACAATGTGCAGCTAATGCGGCATTTTTATTGTGACAACGTTTCGCTCTTCAGGAACTTTGTCAAACCTTAAAAAACGACACAAGGCCACAGAGGGCATATATAGGTATTGCAGTGAGGTGAAAGGCATAAATAATACAATCGTTATAGGTAACAGTGGTAATGCTAGTAGTTGTAGTAGTACTTGTAAATAGTAGGTAGCAGTAGTAGGTAGTAGTAGTAGGTAGTAGTAGAAGGTAGTAGTAGGTAGTAGTAGGTAGTAGTAGTAAGTAGTAGAAGTAGGTGGTAGTAGTAGTAGTAGTAGTAGTAGTAGTAGTAGTAGTAGTAGTAGTAGTAGTAGGTAGTAGTAGCAGTAGTAGTACAATTACTAGTATTACTATTACTACCTATAACGATTATATGCCTTGCACCTCATTCCAATAACCAAATATACCCTCCTTGTCCACGTATTGTTTGTAACGGCTTGACAAAGCTCCTGGAGAGCGAAACTTGCCACAGTAAAAATGTTACATTGGTTACATATGTAACCTTTTACCTAACACTCTCAGTCTGACAAGGTATCTTGCAAGCAATGTTGACCACTGATCATGACCATCCATAACAATATTCTTCACATTTAGCGTTAGCTTTGTTCGAACAGCCGGCTATCTTTTGTTGGGTTCTTGGGTATTCCAGTATTCAGAAAAATGAACTTACAAACTCCTCTGCACGTTCAATAGCTCCAGATTGTGAAGTCTTCCTCAGGCAGTCGTGACTTAGCTCTTTCAAGATCGCTTGTAGCATGTCATTTTTCCCTTCGTGAAGCCAAACTTGGGCGCATTGGTCACTTTCACTCCATCACCGTCATCTGTTGGGAGCAATTCTCGTGACTCCACAAGGATCACATCTGACTGTGAAGACTGCAAGACCACAATGATACACAAGGATCACATCTGACTGTGTAGACTGCAAGACCACGATGATACACAAGGATCACATCTGACTGTGAAGACTGTAAGACCACGATGATCCTTCAACCTCTCTTCATAGTTTGCCCCGTTTATCAGAACTTATCCGTCCATGTAGGGTTCTTCACGTTGATGCTGAAGTTTTCTTGTTCCAAGGAATTGGATCTATCTTTTCCTTTTTTCGGGTAAAACCTCATTACCATTACCTAGGTATTGTATAACCCTCATTATTATAATAATTTAATAATGAGAAAAAGGTTAAAATGTTTTTTAGTCTCGATGGACAAGTGACTTGCTGCCTTGATGACCTCGTGCACTCGACGCTGTTTAAACCTAGTAAACTAGTGCATGTATGGGGAAGCGTTAACACCGTAGGGGACGCAGAATCCATGGCATATGAGAGGCAGTCAGGGTCGATTCAAACGGAAGGGCAGCTCCAGTTCCTTAGATCAAGAGCACTTACTCAGCATGAAGTTGCCTCCTTAAAGGCTGGGATAAGGTAGAGAAGTGTTTGTAAACAGACCTGGTGTTGTGGCAGGAGGGAACAAGACCAGGCTGGCACCTTCAGGCTGGTGTTGTCTAAGGAAACTTGGGCGTCCAGTTGCCACCAAGCATCAACCATCAACTCTGACCTGCAAACCAATAACAAAATATTACAGGACAGCCGGAATAAAATAAGACTTCTTAATGTAATAATGAGATATTATAAATGCCAATAATTCACTTAATACGCAAGTTTTATTTCAAGACCGACTCAATAAAAATAATCAAACACTATGTTATCAAATATAAAATTTCCAAACCTCATTAAAATGTCTTTTTATTTCAAATGGTTGGTATTGACATACCATTCCACCTTCAACATGGAAATTCTTTGCTATCAATATTTATGCAGCAAAAGATTGACGAAGTCATATTCTTGTATAATACTGTCATATTCTATAACTATAATAATGTTTTATTTCTACGAGCATACGGATAATGTAGATACATGAGTAGCAACATGATTAAGCCAATAATTACTTATTTATGCATTTATATAAACAATATTATATATATATATATATATATATATATATATATATATTATATATAATATAAATATATATATATATATATATATATATATATATAAATATATATATATATATATAATATATATATATATATATATATATATATATATATATATGCTTGGGACTACACCTGTGCCGCCACATTGGCAGACACTTGCCATAGTCCGTAGCTTAAGGGGGTGGAGATGCCAGCCACAGGGAGACTCAGAAGATTCGTAAATATGAAGACCTTTCCCCTTGCTATAACTTCATCCCAATAGGGTCGGAGACCCTTGGAGCATGGGGCAAGTGTGCTCTAAAGTTCCTCAAAGAGCTGGATGAAAAACTCATCATAGAAACCAAGGACCACAGGGCGGCCAGCTTCCTCTTTCAGAGACTCAGTGTTGCAATCCAGAGGGGAAATACCTGCAGCATTCTGGGCGCGCAGCCCACCGCCGGGGAGCTGGACGAAGTATTCGAGATGTAGCTCTGAGTTATCTATGTTGTTTTACTAACTACTGTATTTTTGTCAATGTATTTTGTCTTTAAATAAAGTATATATGAAATATAGGGGGTAGTAGGAGAAAATAATTTTGAAACAGCTTCAGGGAGAACCTTGAGTTTTCCCTGAAGCAAGTTTATTGTTTTCTCTGAGGATGAGGATCCCCAGGACAGTTCCAGAGGTGGTACCTCACTATGTTATATATATATATATATATATATATATATATATAATATATATATATATATATATATTATATATATATATATATATATATATATATATATATATATATATATATAGGCAATCTGGACACCCACGATGCCTTGTACCTTCTCCCAAAGTGCTTGAGTCTGCCCAGGTTGACATATTTCCTAAGATGTGCACCTTCATATGATAACCCCATACTGCACGAATATGACAGTATCCTGAGGCAGATTTTCACGAAAGTACTTAACCTTACTCTAGAAGATGGGCAGTGAAAGTCATCACAGATTGCAATACCTGCTTTTCTGTCCTCATGCACTGCATCCAGAGAGCTTGTAGCAGCGATTCTCCCTGAACATCTTAGGGACAAGATTGGAGTCTAGGACCAAAAGTTCATTGACGGAGCCATGATCTGGGATAATCTAATGGGCTCTGAAACTAGACCTGCTATCCCCCAACAACTGCAAACAATCACACTGGGATGGCCCGATAGTGGAGAAAATACCCTCAACAATGCTTAAGTGTGTGTCAGGGAAGGATAGAGCCCGCTTCCTGGCAGTGGGAGCTCCTCATGCAGGGGACTTTCTGTTGGCTGTTCCCAACTCCTGCCTTGGCACACGGCTCGACCCACAGACCATCCGCATTGGTATTGCCCTTCGACTTGCCGCCCCTATTCTCGCCCAACACAGGTGTATTTGTGGCAGTGAAGCAGCAGACCGATTCGGGTACCATCGTCTTGTGTGCCGTAAATCCGAGGGAAAAATTGCAAGACATGAGGAGGTTAATAACATCATCAAGAGGAGCCTCACAACAGCCGGATGCCCAGCAGTAAAGGAGCCACCCCAACTATGCAGATCTGATGGCAGCCAGAAGCGTCCAGATGGTATCACACTTCAAGCCTGGACAGATGGGAAGCAGGTGGTGTGGGACTACACATGTGCATCTACCTTGGCTGATACCTATCTCCAATACACCAGGAAGGAAGGAGGGGCAGCCGCCAGCTTCAGGGAGTCCCAAAAGTCTAGAAAATATGGAGAACTTGCCCATCATTATATGTTTGTTCCCATAGGCTCAGAGACCCTTGGCTCATGGGAAAAGAATGCATCTAAATTCCTTAAGGAGCTGGGAAAAAGACTCACCAGGGTAACTAGGGATCCCAGGGCAGCTAGTTTTCTGTTCCAGCGACTCAGCGCTACTGTTCAGAGGGGTAATGCCTGCTGTATTTTGGGCACGCACCCCAGTTCTGAAGAGCTGGATGAGATTTTCGCATTATAATCAGTGACAAACGCGTAATAATATGTACCAGACATGTATCTCTCACATCTCATGTACTGTATATGTCATCTTTATATCAACAATGTATCTCTTAAACCTTTTGTACCATATTATGTAATAAAATATTCCTACTGGTAAAAAAGAATGAAAAAAATGGGGTGGTAGGGGAAGTGGAATATTTAAACGGCTTCAGGAAGAAATCCAAATATTCTTCCTTGAAGCCTTTTTATCCACTTCTCCGAGGCTGTGGCTCCCACAATTTACACCAGAGGTGGACCCCATATAATATATATATATATATATATATATATATATATATATATATATATATATATATATATATATATATATATATATATATATATATATATGTCATGCCGAATATGGAAAACTGGTCAATTAGCAAGAACTCATTTAAAATTAAGTCCTTTCTAAAATTTTCTCTTATACGTTTAAGATATATTTTTTTCATTAATGTTGATGTAAAAATTTCTAATTTTGCACCAAAAGGAACTTAGAAAACTTACCTAACCTTATTATAACAAGCGCAATTTATTTTAGCCTAACCCAATTAAATATATTTTAGATTTGTTTACAATAATTTAATACTAAACAAACACAGTGAAATAAATTTTTCTCGTTAGGTTCAGAATGATTTTGGCGAAATTATTGCATACACAAATTTTCACTTGTCCTATATGATAAGATGAGCGTTGCTATTTAAGCCAAGATCGCAAGTTCTGCCTATTCGGCACGACATATACATATATATATATATATACATATATATATAATACATATATATATATATATATATATATATATATATATATATATATATATATATATATATATATATATATATATATATATATATATATATATGTGTGTGTGTACTCACCTATTTGTGGTTGCAGGGGTCGAGTCCTAGCTCCTGCCCCGCCTCTTCACCGGTTGCTACTAGACCCTATCTCTCCCCGCTCCATGAGCTTTATCAAACCTCGTCTTAAAACTGTGTATGGTTCCTGCCTCCACTACGTCATTTTCTAGGCTATTCCACTGCCTTACAACTCTATGACTGAAGAAATACTTCCTACTATCTCTCTGACTCATTTGTGTCTTCAACTTCCAATTGTGGCCTCTTGTTTCTGTGTCCCCTCCCTGGAACATCCTGTCCTTGTCCACCTTGTCTATTCCACGCAGTATTTTATATGTCGTTATCATGTCTCCCCTGACCCTCCTGTCCTCCAGTGTCGTCAGGCCGATTTCCCTTAATCTTTCTTCATAGGACATTCCCCTTAGCTCTGGAACTAACCTTGTTGCAAACCTTTGTACTTTCTCTAGTTTCTTGACGTGCTTTATCAAGTGCGGGTTCCAAACAGGTGCTGCATACTCCAGTATGGGCCTGACATACACGGTGTACAGTGTCTTGAATGATTCCTTACTAAGGTGTCGGAATGCTGTTCTCAGGTTTGCCAGGCGCCCATATGCTGCAGCAGTTATCTGATTGATGTGTGCTTCCGGAGACATGCTCGGTGTTATACTCACCCCAAGATCCTTCTCCTTGAGTGAGGTT
>NC_069488.1:9969938-9997018 GCF_026875155.1 Cherax quadricarinatus
CGGGCGGGAGTTTCCAAATTAACATTAAGATTGACACACTCAAATTACCAAAAAATGGGGAAAATTCCTATGTTTATACCTTGAAACAACCAAATTTTCAGCACCCAACCACATATAGCCAAAAAATATTACTGGAAGAGTTTTGGGGGTCAACCCCCGAAAACCCGGGTCCTGTGACCAGGCCCCTGGGGGGAACAGCCCCAAAACGGTTGGGGACCTCCCCAAAGTACGATACTCCCCGTGCCGCAAAATGCCCTTCTCACACTATCCCACTCCTTTTTTATCCATCCCCACTATGCATTGTGTTTGGGGGACAACGCAGCAAAAAACCAAAAGCCAAAAATAACCCAACAAAAAGCGCAGTAAGAATAATCACAAAAACCCCCATCCCTGCAGCACACCCCCCCCCCCCACTCTTCAAAGACTAACTTACCCCCCCATTCAGTACATCCACACTTTCTACTGTGCAATCTATATCCAGGGCCTTAAACCAAAAAACAACCTTACCAAAAGCTTTCTTTATATTTGTGACAGAACCACAGGCATAACACCAGAAACAAAAATCTCTACGACATTCCCCCTGTCCGACTTAACCTTTAAAAAATTTAAATTTTGTCAAAGGCCCCCAAAATCTGGAATACCCTACCTGAAACTCAAACTGCAGACACATTTACACCTTCAAAAAACCATAGAAAAAATCTTATCTCCCTGATACCCCCGCAACTAACTAGACGAATAAACCGGTGGTTTTACACTACATCGCTCACCTTTACCATAAACAAAAATTAATCCATCTTAAAAAAGAATCCTGTGATACTCCAAACTAAAACTATATACTGTGGGCCCAAAACAAAAGCATTCACATTGCTAAACCACAAACTATATTTAGTCACTTACCAAATACCAACTTACCTCATAATTGTAATATTTTAAAATTTAAGAATAAAACTAAGTATGCCCGAAATGCCTAGCCATGCTAAGCGTTCCTAGTGGTACACTCTGTAATCACAATTTTACTACATGTAAACCAACAATAACCAAATTTCTGTAAACTCAGCATTGTAATCCTTATAGAGAATAAACTTTGAATTTGAATTGAATTTTGAATTCTTTGTATTGGCGACAAAGTCTCGTTACAACAGTCCAAGTAGTGGAACCTCAAAGCCTAGATACCTGTATCTGCTTACATGTTCTAGAAGACCCATCATGCAACTGGATCTGATGAACTGTGCCTCTCTGCCGAGGAGGACGTCTGTTGAGTATCTTTGTTTTATCCCCTGAGATTATTAACCCCAGGTCCTGACACGAGGCTAGTACATGATTAAGACTGTTTTGGTTGTTGGAGTGTTGAGAAATGGCATTACCAGTTAAGTTTAAAGAGTTTGTACTTAACTTAGAAAGACAACTCATCGCCTGCACAGCCGCCCCTGCAGGCGAGGTCTTGAGAAGCTGTCGAAGTCATCTCTCAACGGGCTGTAAAGATTTATAATTTGTAAGATTATAAATTACCCCTAGGGGGTGTTATGTCAGCATATTTCATTCACTGATGGCTGACAAATTACATACTTGTTTGGACTCAAAAGTCCGCACCTTACTGCTGACTATAGGTTGATTACAAACTCCTTGCGACTCAAGAACTGCGCAGTCCCCCATACTACAGGAAATTCGTAACCTACCTTGCTCTTGTAGCGTGAGCTATGGTGTTCTTCACACCTTCGACAGATATCGGTGACTTGATAGAAGCTGAAGTGTCCTTGGATGTCCACGTCTTCCATAGTCTAGGAAAATGCACACTGGTACACTATGTTCCACAAGATTTGTCTTTATTGTTCACAATCTTATCACTAAAGAAGCTGATCACACTTCTCTTAAGTGTTTATTGTGTTTTGTGAGACACTTTGTTCACACTAATGCACAGATCGTTCTTTATTGGTTATCCTGGCGTCAGTGTCACTCTCAGTAGAGTCAAAAGTAATCTGAAGACGCCACAGTGCCCCATGCCGTCACTGCCCCTTGCACAAAAAAAAAGCTGACATAGTACTTTTGCTTCCTTGCCACTTCCTCGATGAAGCAAAGCAGAATGTTTGATTCTTGCTGTCTTAAGCATAGACAACAATGTCCACTATCTTTACTATGGTAATAAAGTGGAAGCAGGATTTTCCTTAATTGTCCTGTTAAGGTAAGAGATGAACTGTCTCTTATTAAAATACACTCTGCAACACTGGACTGCAAGGAGCAACGGTCGCTTGACCACGTCGCATACTCGTACGGCATCTGTGATCAATTACACACTGTAGCAGTAAACAAGACGCTTGCCCCTTCTGAGAGGGCTGGGCCCCTCAGAGCTGAAAGGGCTGAAAGGGGCTGAAGGGGCTGATAGCCCCCTCCTGGAGAAAATTTCTCCACATGGAGAATCCGGTGGTGTGAATCATTATGTCATCAGCAAAAGTAACCATATAATGATGGGGCTGGCTAGGCATGGCATTAAGTAAGGCATTAATCAAAATGTTGAAAAGGGTGGGACTAAGCACACCTCCCTGTGGGGTTCCTAATTCAAAATCTTTAGTTACACTTCTATGTCCCTGGAACAACACAGACGACTTTCTGTTGGACAGGTAACCTTTAATCCAGCGGAGAAGCCATCCTCCAACATCCATTCTGGCAAGTTCACTAATGATTACATGTCGGTTGGCTACATCAAAAGCGGATTTAAGGTCAAGGAAGGTAGTGTATGAGCTGTCAGTGTGCAGAGTGAGAAAGGTGGTAATGCAATGATGCACACTCCTTCCATGCATGAAGCCATGCAACCGGGGAGACAAGAATTGCTTAATTCTGTGCATAAGACGATTAAGAATCATCCTTTCGAATGTTTTACACAAGCAGCTAGTAAGGGATATTGGGCGAAATGAGTTTTGTTGATTGGGCTTCGGAATGGGAACAATGAGGCTATTGGTCCATGATTTAGGGAGCTCCCCAGTGACATAACTCATGTTATATAATTCAAGTAAAGGATTACCTGGTACTCGACACAGCAATCTGAGTATGTTGTAAGTAATACCATCCTCACCAGGCGACGTGGAGTTTCCCTTAGATAGTGCTGCATCAAGTTCATAATTAGTGAAAGGAATGTTGCAGTCATCTGCCTTGCTGAGCATAAAGCAAACAAGTCTCTCCCTTGCATCATATTTGTCCATTAATTTCTCCTGTGTGGTACTGGGAAGACTATCATAGCTAGATGTAGCAGCCCAAGCACTGACTAACTCATTCGCCCTATGCAAGGGATGAGGGTGCGCGATCTGCCCAGTTCTGTTACCCTTAATTCTATTTATGTCATTCGCCGCTTGACCTGAGCAGAGTGCGGACGTGTGACTACTGCCCTCTGCTGGCCATTGGAGGAGACTTATATTTTCACAACATGGCGCAGTCTGTGAGAAGGCGTATGCACACGGTGTGCATTGAATTGTTGCGTGGTGTGATAACGCCTCAGTCTGCACAAGTGCTTTTACCGCAAATTATCCGTGACACCTATGGTGTTGCGGATCAAGAACTGTATGGTGTGGCACTAAATGGTGCCTATCGTATTTTCGTCAAGCTGAGATCAGCTGGAGTGTATGAACGGCTGGTTGACAAGTACCAGGACAGGAGTGTGGACGTTAATTCAGCGATACGTGTTTGACTAATCGACGTGTCTAAGCATTACACATGGGTGAAAGTCCGAAATGTGCCATTTGAGGCGGACGAGACTGATCTGCGGTATGTATTTGAACAGTATGGACCTGTACACCTGGCTATGGCTGGTAAATGGACGGATGGGGCGTATGCCGGCTTGCCGGATGGTACGTTCACGATCAAGATGGCGTTGAGGCATGCCATCCCGTCTTACGTCATCCTGGACACATTTAGGACACAGGTAATGGTGTCCTACGCTGGGCAGCAGAAGACGTGTAGGTTATGTGGTGCATATGACCATATGGCGGCCCAGTGTGGGAGATGGCAGCGGAGAAAGGACCTAGGTAGTGAGATGGTGAAAGAGACAGAACCAGAGGTGGGTCATGCTGATGAGTCACCTGTACATAGAAGTGGCACTTCCTGGAGTGAGGAAGTGGAGCGTGAACTGCCACTGGTGGGTACCAGCCCATCACTGTCACAGTTAGTGGGAAGTGAGGCATCTGACTTGGAGAACGGGAAGACTGTGCAGATTGGTGACGTGCAGGTAGAGGGAGGTCTACTGGTGAACGTGCAGGAAAAATCCTTTGAGAAGCAGGTTTCTGAGGATAACTTGAGTATGGTGAGGAGTACTGTTCAGATTGAAGATGAGCAACTTGGAAGATTGGCAAACATGGCAGATGACTCGCCAGGAGTGGTGGAAGTGATTGAGGTGAATGCTGAGATTCACAGGGAGGCATCCAGTGAGTTAGAAATGGATGCAGAGTGTTGGCCTGTACATTGCAGAGTCACTTGTTTGCACAGAACTGCTTAATGCCTCAAATGACGTAGTGGAAGTTTTAGCAGTAAAGGTCGAGAACCAAAACCTAGTCATTGTGGTAGTCTACAAGCCTCCGGATGCAACATCCCAGCAATTCCAGGAACAGCTGTTAAAAATTGACCACTGTCTGGAAAATCTTCCAGCTCCTGCACCCAACATCTTGCTCCTGGGGGATTTCAACTTAAGGCACCTAAAATGGAGGAATATAGCAAATAATATTGTTGCAGTAATAACACCAGGAGGCAGCTCTGATGAAAACTCACACTCACACGAGCTTTTAAATCTCTGCACAAAATTCAATTTAAACCAGCAAATAATAGAGCCTACTAGACTGGAGAATACACTAGACCTCATCTTCACTAACAATGATGATCTGATAAGAAATGTCACCATATCAAAAACAATATACTCAGATCACAACATAATTGAGGTTCAGACATGTATGCGTGGAGCCTCAGACCGACAAAATGAGACTAGTCACGAGGGAGCATTCACCAAATTCAACTTCAATAACAAAAACATAAAGTGGGACCAAGTAAACCAAGTCCTAACCGATATAAGCTGGGAAGATATACTAAGCAACACAGACCCAAACTTATGCCTAGAACAGATTAACTCGGTGGCACTCGATGTATGCACAAGGCTTATTCCTCTAAAGAAAAAGGAGGAGTAGATGTAAAAATAGAAAGAGACAGGCGCTCCCTTTACAGGCGACGGAAAAGAATAACAGAGCGGCTAAAAGAGGTCAATATATCAGAAATGCGCAGGGAGACACTGGTCAGAGAAATAGCAAGCATCGAACTTAAGCTAAAAGAATCCTTTAGGAGTCAGGAATCGCGGGAAGAACTAAAAGCCATAAATGAAATCGAAAGAAACCCAAAGTATTTCTTCTCCTTATGCCAAATCAAAATCGAGAACAACGTCCAGTATTGGGCCCCTACTTAAACAAGATGGGTCCTACACAGATGACAGCAAGGAAATGAGTGAGCTACTCAAGTCCCAATATGACTCAGTTTTTAGCAAGCCGCTAACCAGACTGAGAGTCGAAGATCAAAATGAATTTTTTATGAGAGAGCCACAAAATTTGATTAACACAAGCCTATCCGATGTTATCCTGACGCCAAATGACTTCGAACAGGCGATAAATGGCATGCCCATGCACTCTGCCCCAGGGCCAGACTCATGGAACTCTGTGTTCATCAAGAACTGCAAGAAGCCCCTATCACGAGCCTTTTCCATCCTATGGAGAGGGAGCATGGACACGGGGGTCGTCCCTCAGTTACTAAAAACAACAGACATAGCCCCACTCCACAAAGGGGGCAGTAAAGCAACAGCAAAGAACTACAGACCAATAGCACTAACATCCCATATCATAAAAATCTTTGAAAGGGTCCTAAGAAGCAAGATCACCACCCATCTAGAAACCCATCAGTTACACAACCCAGGGCAACATGGGTTTAGAACAGGTCGCTCCTGTCTGTCTCAACTACTGGATCACTACGACAAGGTCCTAAATGCACTAGAAGACAAAAAGAATGCAGATGTAATATATACAGACTTTGCAAAAGCCTTCGACAAGTGTGACCATGGCGTAATAGCGCACAAAATGCGCGCTAAAGGAATAACAGGAAAAGTTGGTCGATGGATCTATAATTTCCTCACTAACAGAACACAGAGAGTAGTCGTCAACAGAGTAAAGTCCGAGGCAGCTACGGTGAAAAGCTCTGTTCCACAAGGCACAGTACTAGCTCCCATCTTGTTCCTCATCCTCATATCCGACATAGACAAGGATGTCAGCCACAGCACCGTGTCTTCCTTTGCAGATGACACCCGAATCTGCATGACAGTGTCTTCCATTGCAGACACTGCAAGGCTCCAGGCGGACATCAACCAAATCTTTCAGTGGGCTGCAGAAAACAATATGAAGTTCAACGATGAGAAATTTCAATTACTCAGATATGGTAAACATGAGGAAATTAAATCTTCATCAGAGTACAAAACAAATTCTGGCCACAAAATAGAGCGAAACACCAACGTCAAAGACCTGGGAGTGATTATGTCGGAGGATCTCACCTTCAAGGACCATAACATTGTATCAATCGCATCTGCTAGAAAAATGACAGGATGGATAATGAGAACCTTCAAAACTAGGGAGGCCAAGCCCATGATGACACTCTTCAGGTCACTTGTTCTATCTAGGCTGGAATATTGCTGCACTCTAACAGCACCTTTCAAGGCAGGTGAAATTGCCGACCTAGAAAATGTACAGAGAACTTTCACGGCGCGCATAACGGAGATAAAACACCTCAATTACTGGGAGCGCTTGAGGTTTCTAAACCTGTATTCCCTGGAACGCAGGAGGGAGAGATACATGATTATATACACCTGGAAAATCCTAGAGGACTAGTACCGAACTTGCACACGAAAATCACTCACTACGAAAGCAAAAGACTTGGCAGATGATGCACCATCCCCCCAATGAAAAGCAGGGGTGTCACTAGCACGTTAAGAGACCATACAATAAGTGTCAGGGGACCGAGACTGTTCAACTGCCTCCCAGCACACATAAGGGGGATTACCAACAGACCCCTGGCAGTCTTCAAGCTGGCACTGGACAAGCACCTAAAGGCAGTTCCTGATCAGCCGGGCTGTGGCTCGTACGTTGGTTTGCGTGCAGCCAGCAGCAACAGCCTGGTTGATCAGGCGCTGATCCACCAGGAGGCCTGGTCACAGACCGGGCCGCGGGGGCGTTGACCCCCGAAACTCTCTCCAGGTAAACTCCAGGTATCAACCGAAAGAGGGCGGCGACATATTCCGACTCGGATGATGTTTTGACCCCGGCACAGAGACCGGGGAAAAAGCCGTGGGTTGATGTGGTGCGTGGGAGCACTAAAGGTACGCCTGGTCCGGTGTTGGATCAGGGGAAGCCACCAGTGGGCAGTGGAGAGAAAAGTGGATTGTAGTGATACTGGTCCTGTGGGGAGCAGCAGCAGGATAATACTGCACCACCTCTAGGGGCCCTTAACAACAACAACAGTTTGGTGTGTGTCATGGGCACCAACACATGGTGTGTGATTCTCTCCTACTTTATCCATTTATCAGCGATGCAGATTACATGGTGAGTTTAAATATGTGGCCTGTAGTTATAACTTTTCTCTTGACATATGCAAGACATCACCATCCCTGTAGAAGCCATTATTAGATGTACTAGTCATTATATTTTGTTGTTGCAGAAGTACTATGAAGATTCTATGTTCAATAAAGCCTAGAGATAAGGCCTGTGTTTCTATCACAACATGGATGAAGCAGACACACTGAAAGCGTGTCAGTGAAAGGTGAAAAGGGGCAGAGGGTGAAATCACATAAGTAGGTTTCAGGTGCATGACAGTGAATATTAATGGATTGTGTGCAAGTGAGAAGCGTCTGTGGGTAAAGGGATTTTTAAGACGTTATGCTATAGACATTGTTTTTGTGCAGGAACATAATTTCAAGCTGGGAAAGGAATTGGAGGTGGATGGGTACAGAGTGTTTGTGATGTATTCGGAGCGAATGAAGGGAGGGGTGGGAATCCTGATCCGAGAGACAAGCCCATTTGTTGTTCTTAGGAGTGAAGGGGGGGGGGGTCGTGTGTTAAGAATAGATGGGTGGTGGAGAGGTGAGTGGATGGCAGTCGTATGTGTGTATGTGCCGGCTGAGAATGATGTAAGGGTAAAGAATGAATTTGTGAATAACGTATTGGTATATTATTTGCGGTCATTACCGTCAGTGACAATAGTTGGTGGCGACTGGAACTGTGTGGTGCGCAGGAAGGATGTGGAACCGAGAGGGGCAGGGTGTTTTTTTGGCAGGTTTAGGGGATCTATTGAGAGGTGTGGGATTGAGGGATATAGCTGATGGAGGGGATTGCGAGATAGAGCACACATTTCATAGAAAGGGATATGCTGCACGATTAGATAGGTTGTATGTGACAAGGGGAGTGAGGGTGACGCGGGTGCAGACGGTGAATGTCGTTTATTCAGATCATAGGGCGGTTTATGCTGATTTAAATTGGGACGGTTTGCCTAAGAGATATTTGGGGTACTGGAAGCTGAATGTACGACTACTGGGTGAGGGGGTGGAGGGAGGGATTTTGAAAGTTTGTGGGAGGACTTATGGGGTGGGGGTAAGAGTGCAAGCGATTTATTGGGGTGGTGGGATGGGGTTTGCGAAGACGAGGATCAGGCAATATTATGTGCGAAGGGAAATAATGAGGCATGGATGACATACGGGTTTCAACAGTATTTAGAGGGGCGGTTGCAGGGTTGTTATCAGAGGGGTGCTGTGACAGGTGTGTATCCAATGGAGGAAATTGAAGCATTAAAGTGGCAGATAAGAGATATGCACAATGAGAGATTTTGATGAGGCGAGGGTGCAAGGTGGGTTAGGGAGGCGATTTGGGGTGACAGGCCGTCAGCCTGTGTGTTACGGGGTCAGCGGAGATGCAAGTTGGCAATGGAAATTGATAAGCTGGTAGTACACGAGAACTTAGGTGGGTATACGAAGGGTCAGGAGTTGCGAACTACTGAGGGTATGAGTGGTTTTTATGGATAGTTGGTTTGGAAAATATTTGCGGAGTGTAGGAGTGAAGGGTGAGGATTTAGAGAAATTGGGAGAGAATGTATCTTGTTTGCTGAGGGGAAGTGATCGATGGCATTGGGAGGGGATATTGAAGAGGGGAGGTATGGAGAGCTTTGGAGAATATGGCGAGAGGTAAAGCGCCAGGTATAGATGGGTTACCTTGTGAATTCTATGTGAAGCATTGGAGTGTGTTGAAGGATTTTTTAGTGAACCTGATGAATGTGATGAAAAGTGAGGGGAGGATGGGTGAGTTGCAGCGTACTGCAGTAGTAGTTTTGATTCCAAAAAGGGGGAAGGCCCTACTACAGTGCAGAACTACAGGGCGTTGTCGTTGTTATGTGCTGATTATAAGATATTCGCAAAAATCTTGGGGAACAGGCTGAAGTGCGTGAAGTTGTTGCGAGAGGTCAGTATGGGTGCCTGGGAGGACGATGTATGAGGGACATGGAATAATAAAAAATTTTGTGGAAAGTATGGAGGGGGGAGAATAAAAGGGGGGAGGTGTCTTAGCATTGGATTGGCAGGCTGCGTACGATTGCGTTAGAACGAAAGGCACTGTGGCATATCTTACGGAGGCAGGGTTTTGGGGAAGAGATGGTATGTTGGATTGAGACTTTGTATAATAGGGTAGGTGTACGTGTGCAGGTGAATGGGAAATTGGGTGAGTGGGTTTCAATGGGTAAGGCATAAGGCCCAGGGTTGTCCTCTGTCTCAACTGTTGTTTGCTTGTATACAGGACCCTTTTTATAGGGCAGTGGGGCGATGTTTTAGGGGTGGTACGTGGTGTGGAGAATGGTGGGATGGGAATAAATGGGTATGTGGATGATACAACAATTCTAATGAGCAGGGAGGAAAGTTTTACATGAGGTGGAGGATGTAATTGGTGGTTTTGAAGGTGTTACAGGTTTAAAAGTAAATGTGGAGAAATCGAAAATTATTGGTCTTAGGGAATTGGGTGGGGAGGGCGCGATGGGAAACAGCTGTGCGTTGGTGTGTGGTGGATAGACTAAAGGTGTGTGGGATAATTTATATGGGGAATGCCGGGGAGGCACGGATGCTTAATTCTGGGAGGGCAGTGGTTTAGGTTGGTGGGTAGGTTAAATGTTTTGAGACCCTGCATTTGACGATACATCAACTTTGTAATAGTGGTGAATGTGATGTTATATAGTATGGTCTGGCATGTGGCAGCAGTATATCCGTTGGCAGGACCGGACATAACTAGAATGCTAAAAAAGGTTTTTCGATATATATGGGGTTCTGGGTGTGATTGGTTAGGTAGAAATGTTATGCTACCGGTTGACAAAGGTGGATTGGGTTTAATAGATATAAGATTAAGGGTTAAGTGTATATATTTGAAGAGGGGGTTTCTCCGAGTGGAAGGTCGTGTGGGGAAGGGTGTGCAAGCATTATATGAGGAGGCACGAAGGTGGTGGGTGGGATCAGAGATGAGGGAGTGTGAGGATGTGCTGCGAGCTTTATTGTATGTTAGAGATCCGTCTAGGATACGGGTAGGTGTTCTGGAGCGTGCTGTAGGGGTGAGGGTGATTGCAAATGTTGAGGGCATATACCCAATGTATGCATGGGGAGACATTTGGGTAAGGTTGCGGTTGGTGCGCATCAGACCAAGAGTGAGAGAGGTAATGTTTCGTTTCCTTCATGGAATATTGCCGTCTGGTGTGGTGCTTCGGGAGAGAGGGTTGATGGTGGAGGACGTATGTAGGGCGTGTGGGGATAGGGGGACAGCTTTTCATGTAGTATATTTTTGTAAAAATTTGGAGTGTATACGGGAGTGGATGGGTGGGATTTTGAGGAGGGTGGGTGGGGGAGGGATATCGGTATTAAGGGCATTGAGTTTAGATGTGGGAGGTGTGGAAGAGTCTGTGCAGCGTGCTTTGGTGTACATCATAACTGATTTTGTTTTCGTATCATGGGCCATGAGGGGTAATGGGGATTGGATGGTGCGAAAGAAGGTATTGGCTGCAACAATGTACAAAACACTTAGTCGTAATAGGGGGATATATGGAAGTAGATGGGGAAAGGGCTTTTCCTGGAGGATATCGAAGTATGAATGTCAGAGGTTTGTTGGCGGAGATGAGGAAAGAAAAAAAAAAAAAAAAAAAAAAGGGGGGGGGGGGATGTGTTTGGATTTTCAGGGGTTGCACCGGGCTCGTCTCAGAATTTGGGAATGTATGAGGAGTTCCAAAGATATTGGTGTGAAATGGCAGCGTAGTTGTGGAGTGTGTTTTAAGTAAGTTTGTGGTGGTTCGTAAGGGAAAAGTTGTTAAGATTTTTATGGACATGGAAATGAGCAATATTTGTGTGCATGTGAAAAGTATACGGTCATACTCAGAATGGTATACTGATGTATGTTATGGATAAGTTAATTATGGAATATGTTGTAATGTATTATCAGGATTGGTGGTTGTATTAAAGCAAAGGACATGCGGGCGTGATAAATATGTCTGTGTACCAAATGTACTGCTAATAATGAGATAATGTAATGTGTGTGATTTTTATCATACATCAAGTGTATATAGCAGTATGTAAGAGAGAATTTCATG
The DNA here is from genome assembly GCF_026875155.1 of Cherax quadricarinatus. Taxonomy (NCBI): domain Eukaryota; kingdom Metazoa; phylum Arthropoda; class Malacostraca; order Decapoda; family Parastacidae; genus Cherax; species Cherax quadricarinatus. The sequence continues at coordinate 9,981,603 of NC_069488.1, forward strand.
TACTCAGTATGGGTTGTATATTGGTATTCGGTGAAGTTCAATGAATATTAATGACGAGTGTTGGGTATATAAGGACGTGTTGATGTACAATGTGTCAAGTAGGGTTAGGATGGTGAGGCAAGAACTGCTGAGGTCTGTAGAATAAGAATATAGTCTCGTTTAAGTTAATGTTTAATAGTAATGACTATGTATATTTCATTATATGGTAGAAGAAGTTTGTTACTCAAAACTGGAAATTATATTTGAAAAATATTACTAAATATACGTGATTGTGTAAGTTCGCTTGTGGGATGAATGTAGTGTATGGAAGTGAGGTGGGAAAGAATGTAGTGATGGAAGTGAGGTGGGACGAATGTAGTGTATGGAAGTGAGGTGGGATGAATGTAGTGTGTGGAAGTGAGGTGGGATGAATGTAGTGTATGGAAGTGAGGTGGGACGAATGTAGTGTATGGAAGTGAGGTGGGACGAATGTAGTGTATGGAAGTGAGGTGGGACGAATGTAGTGTATGGAAGTGAGGTGGGACGAATGTAGTGTATGGAAGTGAGGTGGGATGAATGTAGTGTGTGGAAGTGAGGTGGGATGAATGTAGTGTATGGAAGTGAGGTGGGACGAATGTAGTGATGGAAGTGAGGTGGGACGAATGTAGTGTATGGAAGTGAGGGGGGAACGAATGTAGTGTATGGAAGTGAGGTGGGACGAATGTAGTGTATGGAAGTGAGGTGGGACGAATGTAGTGTATGGAAGTGAGGTGGGACGAATGTAGTGTATGGAAGTGAGGTGGGACGAATGTAGTGTATGGAAGTGAGGTGGGACGAATGTAGTGTATGGAATGAGGTGGGACGAATGTAGTGTATGGAAGTGAGGTGGGACGAATGTAGTGTATGGAAGTGAGGTGGGACGAATGTAGTGTATGGAAGTGAGGTGGACGAATGTAGTGTATGGAAGTGAGGTGGGACGAATGCGAGTGTATGGAAGTGAGGTGGGACGAATGTAGTGTATGGAAGTGAGGTGGGAACGAATGTAGTGTATGGAAGTGAGGTGGGACGAATGTAGTGTATGGAAGTGAGGTGGGACGAATGTAGTGTATGGAAGTGAGGTGGGACGAATGTAGTGTATGGAAGTGAGGTGGGACGAATGTAGTGTATGGAAGTGAGGTGGGACGAATGTAGTGTATGGAAGTGAGGTGGGACGAATGTAGTGTATGGAAGTGAGGTGGGATGAATGTAGTGTGTGGAAGTGAGGTGGGATGAATGTAGTGTGTGGAAGTGAGGTGGGACGAATGTAGTGTATGGAAGTGAGGTGGGACGAATGTAGTGTATGGAAGTGAGGTGGGACGAATGTAGTGTATGGAAGTGAGGTGGGATGAATGTAGTGTGTGGAAGTGAGGTGGGACGAATGTAGTGTATGGAAGTGAGGTGGGATGAATGTAGTTTTGTGGAAGTGAGGTGGGACGAATGTAGTGTATGGAAGTGAGGTTGGGATGAATGTAGTGTATGGAAGTGAGTGTGGGATGAATGTAGTGTGTGGAAGTGAGGTGGGACGAATGTAGTGTATGGAAGTGAGGTGGGATGAATGTAGTTGTGGAAGTGAGGTGGGACGAATGTAGTGTATGGAATGAGGTGGGATGAATGTAGTGTATGGGAAATGAGTGGGATGAATGTAGTGTGTGGAAGTGAGTGGGACGAATGTAGTGTATGGAAGTGAGGGGTGGATGATGAGTGTGTGGAAGTGAGGTGGATGAATGGTATGTATGAAGTGAGGTGGGATGGGAATTGTATGGTGTGGAAGTGAGGTGGGATGAATGTAGTGTATGGAAGTGAGGTGGGATGAATGTAGTGTGTGGAGTGAGGTGGGACGAATCATTTGTTATATTATACTGTGTTTAGTTTTTCTGTGGTGAGGTGTGGAGATTGTTATTTTCTAACCTTTATTTGTTTCATAATTATTGGGGTGTTACGTATTATGTATTTGATTTGAAGTTTAATATACAACAATAGTAAGTGTGTCTTCGTACATACAGTTTTATGTAAAATGTCAATACCTGTGACATTCTTTGGGTTATATTGCATATTGTGTTTATGGCTGCAATTTTGGATGTAATAAACCCACCTGTATATGAAGCTGTGGGCTGTCTTTAGTTTAGTTCTTATGTATAAGTTTAGTGCTACGGTTTACCTGGAGAGAGTTTCGGGGGTCAACGCCCCCGCGGCCCGGTCTGTGACCAGGCCTCCTGGTGGATCAGCCCCTGATCAACCAGGCTGTTGCTGCTGGCTGCACGCAAACCAACGTACGAGCCACAGCCCGGCTGATCAGGAACTGACTTTAGGTGCTTGTCCAGTGCCAGCTTGAAGACTGCCAGGGGTCTGTTGGTAATCCCCCTTATGTGTGCTGGGAGGCAGTTGAACAGTCTCGGGCCCCTGACACTTATTGTATGGTCTCTTAACGTGCTAGTGACACCCCTGCTTTTCATTGGGGGGATGGTGCATCGTCTGCCAAGTCTTTTGCTTTCGTAGTGAGTGATTTTCGTGTGCAAGTTCGGTACTAGTCCCTCTAGGATTTTCCAGGTGTAGGGAATGTGGAGTTTTCTTTTGTTATATATAATGGATACGTTTCATTGCTTACACTGTCCACATGTATAACTATGTATTGCATTTTTCAATAAAATATAAAAAAAAAATCTATTTATGTCCCTCCATGCCCGGCTAAGTGGGGTGTGAGCATTGAGACCATTGACAAATTGTTCCCAGTCTGTTTGCCGCAGCTCTGTCATACGCTCTCTGGCAGCAGCAAGGGCAGTTTGGAAGAGGCTCAGCATTTCAGGGGTACGATGGTTTCTATAGGCTAGGCCTAGTCTGCGAGCAGTACGTTTCAGTGTTCGAAGTTTAGAATCATTGTAATAGGTATGGTTTTTATAAGACTTATGATTATTATGGAAGTCATTTGGATTTAGAGTAGTAGGAGGTTTCAGAGGCGGCTCTAAGTAGTTCTGAATACTGCTCACAAGGTCATTGTTAAAAGTCTCGACAGAGGTACACTCATAGGAATTATACCAGTCAGTCACATGTGCAACAAAGTCATCATGTTGATCAGGGGAAACATTAAGACGTTTCCGTTTGAATATCCCACCAGGGAGGATAGCATTACCAATATCTAAAGAGGTTAGCCTTGGGAAATGATCAGACGCTATATCTGTTACAATGGAAGACTCACAGCTGGCAGAAGTAATGTTGAAGCCCAGGCACAGATCAAGAACACCTCCATAGATATGTGTGGGTTCAAGGTCACCTACAATTTGCACATTATCATGACTGTTTAAGAGTGACAACAGTTGATTGCCATTACGATTACCAAACTGAGAGTTTCCAATGCTTTTGTGTATTGCATTATAATCACCAATAATGAGAGTAGGTTCAGACTGAGCACAAGTTGGGAGCTCCAAGTAATTAAACTTATCAGCAGGAGCATACAAGTTAAATATGTTGAGAGCAGAGTTCCCAATATAAATACTAACACCGTGATACTGTAGCCCCTCTCTGTTTTCTTATGTGCAAGAAGTTGATGGGGAAGTGATTTTTTAATATATAGAACACAAGAATTAGTAGATTTGAGATTATATGCAACAAATGATTGCAATTTAGGGGGTTGGGATTTTTCAGGGACTCTGCACTCTTGTAGACACACAATATCAATGGATTCAGAAAATCTTTTTCTAAGTGACGCAATATTCCAACTTAAAATGGATAGTTTATACGAGTTTGGTTCCATTATAAAAGTCCAGGGATAGATTTCAATTTCTCAGCAAAATGAAAAGACTTACTAAATAACAAACAGACATAATCAATATCAATATCATCAGTATTATCCTTATCCATGAGTCTCCTAAGTGCACTTCCATTAGTGAGACCTCTTGGGAGTCTTTGTACACAGAGGACACAGCGCTCTTTGTCTGTGAATGTATGGAAGGTGACACTATCCCTCGCACTCAACTCTCCGCTTTTATTACACTCATCACTATCATCACATGTATCACTTCCCTCATCATTATGACCAGTGATACATACACCATTATCAACAACCGGGTCATCTCCACACTCAGTATCTATCAATACATTACACTCATCAGTTTGACTATCATGATGATCTTCACTGCCCTTATCATCTTCACTGTGGTTGTAAACACCACTATCAGATTCATCATTTTTGTAATTATTAACACCACTGCAATCATCAGTTTGTTCATCATCACCACACTCATTTTCATAATGGCTGACAATCTGTGGGTTGATGTACTCATTTGCAACCTCTAAGTTTTTCCTCGTGGTGCTCAAGTTGTTGTTTCAAACACCATTGTTGCTTCTCCAGTACTGTTATGCGCAGCTGCATGTTGTGTACCACCCCAGAAAGACTAGCGTCATCAGGAAGTATGAAGTCCCGATCAGCTGAGTCAGGTGGCTGACTGACAGCTGACTCAGCCAGACAGGTGGTGTCAACACCAGCAGCATTACTAGTGGTATAAACCTTGGTAATAAATACCGACAAGTTGGTTTAGAAAGACACGTAAGCAAACACTATAACATATTTATTAGAAAACGTTTCGGTCCTGGGACCTTGATCACGGTTAGAAGTGATCAAGGTCCCAGGACCGAAACGTTTTCTAATAAATATGTTATAGTGTTTGCTTACGTGTCTTTCTAAACCAGCATTACTAGTGTTGATAGCAGACGTGATCGTGCTCTGTTGATGTACTCCCAGAGTGACTCGCTCAACCATATTGTCTGAAATCAGGCATGGGTCAGTATTCAGACATGAAGTATCTGGTAGGCCTACTGCCTCATCATGGGGGGTGATGGGTGAGGCGGGAGCCCTGCGGCTGGCGATGTGAACAGCTTTCGCTCTGCAGTCAGCATGAGCAGCTGTGACTCCTTGAGTATCACAATTGATACATTGTAATGCAACGGTCTGGTGTTTCTTGATCATATCATAACACTGGTGAGAAGGATGGGCCTTGGCACACACTGCACACCAGTGTGACTTAGATGGGCATTTCCAAGCAATGTGACCCCAGCGCTGACACTTGTAGCATCTACGGTGAGGTGGTTTGTACAAAGCTATTTTATAACTCCTGTTAAGCGCAGCACGAGAGTAGATATATGATGGTGGAATCCCTTGGCCAATCCACTCAGCCAATATCAGATCATTTGGAAGTCGACGAGGGTTTGCAACTTGATCTGACAACAGGAATTTAGGATCCAAGTACTTATTGTGGATAACAATAAGCACTTTAGGTGATCTTGGTGGGGCAGCTTGGAGTTGGATGTTAGCATATTTATGGGGAAAAAATTTTTTTCCTATAAATTTGGGGGTTTGTTTGAAAACAAAAACGAAATTTACCCTCGCCATGACGCAAGCGAATCCGAATTTTTTCTCGGGGTTGTCTAGTGAACTTCGAAAACCATCAAAACTTGACCTCAAACTCAGTTTACGGGAAACAACCCAAAAGCGTTTGCGATGGTTGTTGTTGCTCTCTTTGTTTTTTGCAGCAAGCCTCCTTTAAAATCCTTTCCCTTTTTTCAAAGCTCCCTTATTTAAAAAACGTACGAATTGCCTTACCATCATTTACTTCGTTCACCCATAGGTCATTTTAGTTCAGCTGTTGAGGTGAAAAGGTTAGTCTGTTAATTTTGGGTCGGGAAAAACCGCCTTTATTCCATAAGAGAAAAGGGGAAAAGGAAGGGATATTCACCTCGCTAGACACAGACAATATGGGTGTTTGGCCGCGGTCGCATGCGATTTTAAAGCATTCACGGGGCCCAAGTCATCTCGAGATTTCCCAACACTGCACTTTTTAATTCCCTCCAAACCCGCAGCACTTAAACATCAGCACAGTGTTTTGGAATGAAACAAATTTTCACCCCTAAAACAAATTTTCCACAACAACGAAGGTAGGCCGGAACACGGTTAAACGTTCACAAGGCATTCGGGGATCAAAAAAGTGTAGCTGCAGTTAACTTGGCCTTCACGGCTGGCTTGGAGCGTTGTTTAGCCTGGTCAGCAAAAAACTCCCCCTTTTACCCCAATGTAGATAAGGGCGACTATTTAAAGGGGGTACCGGGGAAAAGGGAAAAAGTCGGGGAAAGGAATTCCCCCCTCACTAGCAAGCAGTATGGGTTAAGTGGCATGCCATTAGTGGTGGTGTAATAGTGCCATTGTGGGTATGGGGTGTAGTAGTGCCATCTAGTGGTGGTAGGGGGTTTAAAATTGTGCCATTAGTGGTGGTAGTGGTGGTTGTATGCCATCTATGGGGGTATGGTGGTGTAGTGTGCCATCTAGGTTGGTGTAGTATGCCATCTAGTGGAGGAGTCAAGTAAGAGTTGTCAGGTTATCAGGATGGTGTTTAGTGAAGGTCAGGAAGGCCCAACCTAAAGGGAAAATAAAGGTCGTTGAACTTCGGGGTCGCAAAAAGGGGCGTGTGCCCCTCCCCCTTCCCCCCCCCCGCCGGTTTACCGTTCCCTACCCCTTTTAATAACCTAAAAAAACGTAAGTTTTGTCTGGTGACGTATTTGTCAGTACAACAGCAGGGGTTGAGCTGCTGCTCCCTGGCCCCCACCACCAGTTTGTCCCAAATTTTTAACTTTTTAATAGTCACATTTTTAATTTTCTTTGGGGTATAAGTCTTGGGGGGGGGGGGGGAGGGGTGATTGACTTTAGTGGAGGTGGTTTTGATGCGGGGAACTGGAGCATCCTTTTCCTTTCAACAATAACTCAAAACTCATAACCTAAAATGGTGTATCCAGTTCTGGCTTTTTTTTTTTCCGTTTTGAAAAAAAACTTAGTGAAGGTCTCTTGACCCAAGGAATTTGGGCCTTGTGATCCAGTACAGATTTCCATGTAATTTTGTTAGTCTTAGATCATTGAAAGAAATAAAAAGGATGTTTTTATAGTTAAACTTAATGGTTTATCAGTCAGGTATAATGTTATATTTTTATTACGTGGTAATGTTTGCCTAAAAATGTGTTTAATTTTCATGGTTTAATGTGAATGTGTTTTTTTTCAGGTGTGGTAACTGGGAGGTGGCCGGGCGGCTGCTGCAACTTGATAAACACAGCAACTTTGACCATCTGGGGGGTGGAGCAACCACATTTAAAGGGTCTGCCCCTTAAAATGTTTTTATAGGGAATGCAGCAGTTGGAGCGTCGTTGAGGTGGGCAGGGCCCCACTTGAAAAGGTTTTTCCCAGGTTATAAGCCCACAAAATTTTGGATTGAAGCAGTTTAAAATGAATTATGTGGGAAAGGGGGGGGGGAGAGTATAGGAAAGACTGTAAGCAACTGATATCAAAAGTAGTTTAGTGAGAATTTGTATCCCCCGCCCAAAGGTTTTCATCTTGGGGGGGAAAAATGAATGTTTTTAAAGGGTTATTTTGAATTACCTGGGTTTACCTGGAGAGAGTTTCGGGGTCAATCCCCCCGGGGCCCCGGCTGTGACCGGCCCCTGGGGATCACCCCCTGAAAACCCGGGGTTTTGCTGGGTGCACGAAAACCAAAGTACGAGCCCAAACCCGGTGATCGGAACTGACTTTAGGGGCTTTTCCAGTGCCAGCTTGAAGTGCCAGGGGGCTGTTGGGAATCCCCCCATGTGTGCTGGGGGGCAGTTAACATCTCGGCCCCTGAACTTATTTTTATGGTCTCTTAACGTGCTGTGAAAACCCCCGCTTTTCTTGGGGGATGGGGCAAAGTCCCAAGTCTTTTTTGCCCTTTTTGTGAGTGATTTTGGTGCAAGTTTGGTATGTCCCTTAGGATTTTCCCGTGTATATAATCTGTATCCTCCCCCCCTGCGTTCCGGGAAAAGGTTTGGGGTGGAATAAAAAAAGGAGAAATGGTTTAAAGCTTAGAAAATTTAAGATGATTTGATTTTAGTAAGTTTGGGTTTGTGTAAATCATTATGAGTCTTAACCCCTCCTACAAGATTTTAGGGAAACAGAGATGAAATGTGTAATGATATACATGATCGTTGGGGGTGGTATCAAAGAAGAACCTGATTCGATCCCGGGCACAAGTGGGATGTTCCCTTTAAAATTTATTGGCACTGTTCACAAAGGAACACGCGCAGGCCTTTGGTAGGGGGCCATCTGGGGGGCATAAAAAACCCAATAAAGATGTCTAGAGTCATCCTGACGTGATTGTGTAATTGTGTGTTAATCTACCGGGTTAATTTAACCCAGAAGCGAGTGTGGTGGGGTATGGTAGGGTCTTGATGCCCGGGGGTTGGGCCCTATTAAAAAAAGGCATATACCCTTTTAAGACATAAAGGGGCCCGGAGCGACCCATTGGCCCGTGCTAGGCAGGTCCAACCTTTAACCCCCTCATTTGTCTAAATATTTTTGAAACTACACAGCCCAAGTTTTAGCTTCACATGACGGGATAAATTTTCCTTAGGCAGAATATATTTTAGCCAGAAAAATCAATAACAGTTCCTTGAAATGGGGGAATTTTCCAATCTTCCTATGTTCAATAGCTTTGGAAAATTTTTTGTTTACAACTTTTGGGTTTTTAGGTTAGAAAGAGGTCTTTTTTGAGCTGCTTTGGGGAGGGGGGGGGAGTTTTTTTTTGAAACTGGGGATCATATATATTTACATTGATTTGTAGCCCGTCCCACTAGACCCCGTTATTTACCAGCCCCCCCTTTACACCAGCCCCCCTTGTCTTACCTGACCCCCACTTACCTGCCCCCCCGATCTTACCTAGACCCCCCCCTTATCTTACCTGCCCCTTGATCTTACCTTTTCCCCCTTACCCCCCCTTTCGCCGCCACTGCTCTGCAAATTAGTAAGGCCTATTTCCCCGGAGTATGCGCATGTTGTGGTGTATATAAAAACTTTGACCTATAATTTTTAGTTTCTATCAAAATAAGTTATAGAATTGTGTGGTGTTAAATAGGATAGGTAAGGATGAATGGGAATCTCTTAGCATTATGAATCATATGAGGGGAAGTAAATTCCCTAAGGATAGATTTCGAGAAAAGTGTGGGCCCCCCCAAAGACCTTCAGTAGCGGTGAAATCTTTATTGCACGTGGTTTCCCCTGGGATGTTTGGGGGGTTTCGGGCTTGGGTAGGGTTGTGGTGGGTGTTTTATTTTTTTATGCCCTTTTGGCCACAAGTGTGAAGTTAAAATTGATTCTCATTTTGGAAAATTTAAACGACGTTTAGGTTCCTATGAATATAAAAGTATTATGTTCAGAATTGCAGGGTTGTTTTTTTTAATAGTGAAGTCTAAAGCTTCGGGAGCAGTATTAATGATGAAAATAATGAAAACCTCTGATCTGAATTTAAGTGTTTGATGTTAGTGAATACTTTCTGCCGAGATGCGTGAGTATAGTTAGGGGGGTTTAGATTTTGGTTTTTGTAAGATTATTAATCTGTGGGTTAGTAACAGAAAAAAAAGAGGTAGAGTTTAATTAGTGGTCCCCAGGTTTTTCCCAGGATGCCAGCCATAATGGCAGGTTTTAAAGGGAGGTTTTGAATTCAGGCTGCATAGTAGTATTGTTAGGAAATGGTATATGGCAGGTCCCAAATGGTTAGTAACCTGGTGCTGGTTTTTTGTTAGTGGCCTGAGGGGGCATGGAAGTGTAAATGTTGTCTTAAAAGTCCTAACTACCTTAATGTTATATTTGGGTGCCCCTTTAGAGTACAAAAATTCCTTCTACAAAATAAGCGAAAAAAACCAATGTAAAGACCTGGGGAGTGTCATGTCGGAGGGTTTCAACCCTTTAAAGGGCCATAAAATTATCAAACGCTTTGCTAGAAAAAAAACAGATGGGGTAAAGGAACCTTCAAAATGGGGTTTCCAAGCCATGATGACCTTCAGGTCCCTTGTTCAATTTGGCTGGAAAATTGCTGCACACTAAAGCACCTTTCAAGGCAGTGAAATTTTGACCTAGAAAATGTACAGAGAACCCTTTACGGGGGCATAACGGATCCCTAATTACTGGGGCGCTTTTAAGTTCCTGAACCTGTAGCCCTTTTAACGCAGGCGGGATAATACATGTTTTTAACACCAGGGAAAACCCAGAGGGACTAGTACCGAACTTGCACACGAAAATCACTCACAACGAAAGCAAAGACTCGGCAGACGATGCAACATCCCCAGTGAAAAGCAGGGGTGTCACTAGCACGTTAAGAGACAATACAATAAGTGTCAGGGGCCCCGAGACTGTTCAACTGCCTCCCAGCATACATAAGGGGGATAGCCAGGGGTCTATTGGTAGTCTTCAAGCAGGCACTGGACAAGCACCTAAAGTCGGTACCTGAGCAGCCGGGCTGTGGCTCGTACGTTGGATTGCGTGCAGCCAGCAATAACAGCCTGGTTGATCAGGCTCTGATCCATCAGGCGGCCTGGTCACAGACCGGGCCACGGGGCGTTAACCCCCGGAACTCTCTCCAGGTAAACTCCAGGTAAGGGTGTCGCTGTATTAGTGAAGGTATCTTGATACAAGCAGTTGCAAGTACCATCCCATTTCTTGCATCAAACCTGATTGCCTAACACTACCCAAGCTGTGTATAAACCTTATGGATAATATATTTGGTTTATGAAATTTTATTTGGGCAAATGGGCACGTATGTAAAATAGTTTGAATGGGGGGGGGGGACGGTATAGACAAGCTGACCTGGCCCCTAAAGTCAGTCAGGTTTCAGAGGAGAGTAGTGCAAGTTGATAGATTTTTTTTTCCAGCTATGTACCTTAAACATAGGCGTAGGTTTATCTAGGTTGTAATGTTAGGGAGTTATCCTCCAACTTTTTTTTAATTGCCACAGAATCCTGACAATTAAGGGACAACACTGAAGACAAGAGGTGATCACAATAACCTGTGTTAGACTTGTGCACGTGGAAGTGTTTGCAGTGAAGATAGTGTTGTACATGACTGCCCAGCGTCACAACACTTAGCTTTATGGCAATACAAACAAGATTATGAAATTTTAAAAATGTATCATACCTACAAACTATTAATAATGGCAGTATTGAGGCTGTCCGCCTCATTATTACTATTGTTAGTAGGGTTGGGGTAGGTATTTTTTTTTTTTCCCCGAGCTTAAAGCTCCCGAATTGTGTGAATGTTGTCGTCCTGCTGACAAATACAGCAGTTGAGGCTTGTCTCAGTTACTTCTTAATTTCTTTGTGTTCCTTGAACACCTTAGTGTGTGTTCTTTGAATATTTCTTTACTGTGATAAAGACACTATGTATTACAGTTTAATTAATCTAAAGTTTATCGAATCTTGTAGGTTGAAGATATTCTCCGTGTTGTAGCCAGCTGCTGTGTGGTAAAGTCCGTGTTGTGGGCAGTTGCTGTGTGGTGAAGGCCGTGTTGTGGGCAGTTGCTGTGTGGTGAAGGCCGTGTTGTGGGCAGTTGCTGTGTGGTGAAGGCCGTGTTGTGGGCAGTTGCTGTGTGGTGAAGGCCGTGTTGTGGGCAGTTGCTGTGTGGTGAAGGCCGTGTTGTGGGCAGTTGCTGTGTGGTGAAGGCCGTGTTGTGGGCAGTTGCTGTGTGGTGAAGGCCGTGTTGTGGGCAGTTGCTGTGTGGTGAAGGCCGTGTTGTGGGCAGTTGCTGTGTGGTGAAGGCCGTGTTGTGGGCAGCTACAAGTCTTCAGAGATGTTATCACTAGCAGCATCAGCCCAAAAATGTCTGCAAAGATAAAAGTATGGACATTACTAGATTTATGAACTGCAGTAAACAATAGTTTGAAGTCTATGTATTTAGAATGCTTCCTTCAGCAGTTTATAGTAAGAAAAATTGCTAAAATATTTTTCAAAGCTGAGCTATCAAAAATTACCATGAAATTGGAGTAATCCAAGTTTTTAAATTACCAGAGGTTGATGGAACTGGAGGTGTTGGTGTGGTGGATGGCAGAGGAGTGACTAGTGGCGCCACTATTCTTGACCTCCATGGCTAAATGGCGCCATTGACCTGGAGGAGGGGGTGATGACGTCAGTGGTTGTTTGTGGGGAGTGGGAAGGTCGTTAGGGAAGGGTCGGGGGTTGGCTGCTGGTGGAGGATTTTGGGTTGAGTCGTTAGTTGTTACTCTATTGTTCGCATCGCGCTCGGGCCGTGCGGACCTGCTGCGCAGACGCTCCTGATTGAGTTGGCTTTTGCGCAGTTTACCTGACTGAGCACCCCTCATGGAAGGTTCCTTGATGTTGGTGAGGGAATTGGATCTGTGCTCCAGTTCCCCGAATTAAGCCTGAATGCCTTCCACATCCCCCCCTCCCCTGGGCGCTGTATAATCCTATGGGTTTAGCGCTTCCCCCTTGATTATAATAATAATAATAACCTGACTGAGCTGCCCCTAGCGTTGGTTGGTGGAAACTTTATTTTCTCCCAACATGGCGCTAAATAGCAGAAGACGAATCAATACTGTCTGCATTGAGATGATCCATGGGCTGTCACGGGATCCAACATGGATTTATTGCTACCAGCGATCATTCGCGATACCTATGGTATAGCAAATGAGGAGATATGTGGTGTCGCACTCAATGGAACGACGAGAAACTTCGTTAAAATGACGTCTGCACGAGTCTACGAGGCGGTGGTCGACAAGTATCAGGAGACCACCATACCGGTTAATACAGCTGTGTCGGTGCGCCCCTCAAGGAAGGTTCCTTGATGTTGGTGAGGGGCTCTTGATTTAGGGAATTGGATCTGTGCTCCAGTTCCCCGAATTAAGCCTGAATGCCTTCCACATCCCCCCCAGGCGCTGTATAATCCTCCGGGTTTAGCGCTTCCCCTTGATTATAATAATAATAATGTGTCGGTGCGACTCCATGATGTATCTCGACAATACACTTGGGTGAAAATCAGGAATGTGCCTTTTGAGGCGACTGATTTTGACATTAGCAGTGAACTGCATAATTATGGAACTGTTCGCGTAGCCACAGCAGGGAGATGGGCAACTGGACCGTATGCAGGTATGCTGGAAGGTACATATACTGTTAAAATGACTCTACGACATCCTATTCCTTCATATGTTGTGTTGAAGGAATTACGGACTTAAGTCTATGTAACGTATGCGGGGCAACGACGTACATGTCGGCTAGTTTAGTTAGTTTAATATGTTTATTATGCACCCCATACCCATCCTGTGGGCGGTAGTCAAAAGATTACAAAGGTACATAATGGGTCCAGTGACTGGACCCCAAAGTTATGATAGCTGAACTAGTTACAAAAGTAATGAACTCCAGTAGATCTGTCACAATCATGGCAAGTTACAAAGTAATGAATCAGCTTCACTCCTATACAGGGTTACAGACATGAACAAATTACGAAGTAATGAGCCACTGATACGTCCACACCTGGTCACAATTGTAATGAGTTATAAATACAAATATTAAGTGGATCATACACTCACACTAGCGCACGCGCACACATACACACACGAGGGCGCACGCACGGACATGTGCACACGAGCGTACAAATATATGCATACACACAAGGACGCACCCCCCCCCCCACACACACACACACACACACACACACACACCACACACACACCCCCACACACACCCCCACACACACCCACACACACCCACACACGCACACGCGCACACACAACCTGGTCCAGCAAATGGCTTCTCGAATTTAATCCTGCCAAATGCAAAGTCATGAAGATGGGGAGGGGCACAGAAGACCACAGACAGAGTATAGGCTAGGTGGCCAAAGACTGCAAACCTCACTCGAGGAGAAAGATCTTGGGGTGAGTATAACACCGAGCATGTCTCCGGAAGCACATATCAATCAGATAACTGCTGCAGCATATGGGCGCCTGGCAAACCTGAGAACAGCATTCCGATACCTTAGTAAGGAATCATTCAAGACACTGTACACCGTGTATGTCAGCCCATACTGGAGTATGCAGCACTGTTTGGAACCCACACTTGATAAAGCACGTCAAGAAACTAGAGAAAGTACAAAGGTTTGCGACAAGGTTAGTTCCAGAGCTAAGGGGAATGTCCTATGAAGAAAGATTAAGGGAAATCGGCCTGACCACACTGGAGGACAGGAGGGTCAGGGGAGACATGATAACGACATATAAAATTACTGCGTGGAAGACAAGGTGGACAAAGACAGGATGTTCCAGGAGGGGACACAGAAACAAGAGGCCACAATTGGAAGTTGAAGACACAAATGAGTCAGAGAGATAGGAAGTATTTCTTCAGTCATAGAGTTGTAAGGCAGTGGAATAGCCTAGAAAATGACGTAGTGGAGTGTAGGAACCATACACAGTTTTAAGACGAGGTTTGATAAAGCTCATGGAGCGGGGAGAGAGAGGGCCTAGTAGCAACCGGTGAAGAAGCGGGGCCAGGAGCTAGGACTCGACCCCTGCAACCACAAATAGGTGAGTACACACACACCTTAGAGGACGGAAAACTAGAGATCTGGTAGACGAACCAGGGAGGAAAGACTGGGAGTTAGAGCTCCAAAAAAGGGAGGAAAAAGTGGGGAAGGAAGATAGTAGAGCTTGGTAAGAAAATGGAGGAGCGGATAGCTGAAGAGTGCAGGAAGTGGGAAGTACAGGTCTTAGCAGCAGAAGCTAGGATACAGTGCTTAGAAGAGAAACTGCAAAGCCTGAAACAGATTAGAGAGACAAATGACAATTCAGATGTGACATCAGGAAATTCAAAGTCAGGCGCAGACAAGGGATGGTAAGCAACAACGGAGACATGCCGTACACGAAGGCCCTATCAGACCCACGTGGGGGCCAGGGAAAAGACGATGAGCACACTAAGATCAAGCGACAGGTCCGAAGACAATGAAGGTTTGTTATATGCAGAGATTCTAACAGCCAACTGCAGTAGCAAGGGACAGCTGGTCAGGAAAGACAGTTCACTGAGAATAGAAGTTTCAGATATGACAGGACTGAAGGCAAGAACATGTCAATGGAAGGAAATAAAAATGCCTCAGAGGAAGCAGATGGAGACTCAGTGGGAGGAGGAAAGGGCGAGGTCAGTTTTTGTGTACGGGCTCCAAGAAGCCAAGGGGCCAACTTTGAAGAAATAAAAACAGGAGGAAAAAAAATGATTGAAGGCATCATGAAAACAATAGGGGAGGGCAATATGACCAGGTGACAAATTTTCAGAGAATTGGGTGGTTTGCGAGTGGAAGGATACGGCCTGTCAGAGTAACTTTCAAGGAAGAATCAGTTCGAACCAGGATTCTGCAAGAGAAAGCAAGACTGAGGGACAAAGAGGGGTACCAGAGAGTATACCTCGACCGCGACAGAACACAAGAAGAAAGGACTATACTGAAAAGAGAGGTCAGAGACGCAAGGAGGAACGAGAAGCGGTGAAAATGAGCAGGACCCAGACACAGGAGGAAGGGCAAACACACCCCACAGAATCTTTCCCCCCAAAAGACTCCCCCTCCAAAGCC
>NC_069488.1:10002518-10155667 GCF_026875155.1 Cherax quadricarinatus
AAATGCCTTGATGAAGACCGCTTGCGATGCGCCCGCACTCCGTTTCCCCCCTTTTATGCAAATTCTTGTTCCCCTTCTTTTAAACCATCCTTTATAAAGGAATTTTTTCTCACTTTTTCGTGTGCCTCTATTTTCCCTCGACATTTCCCTGTGTGGAACTCTGTCAAACCCTTGCTTGGTCCAAACAAGAATTCTTTCTTTCCCATGATCTGTCCCCTAAAAAACCTTAGTGCAAAAAATTTAGTAATTCGAAGGCGGGAACGCCCCTTTGAAAAACCGTGCTGAGATTCTTTAAATCAATTCAGTCTTTAAAGGGGGCTTAAAAAATCCTTGGGAAATTTATTGATCCCAACAAATTCCCAATGGAGGTTATGCTAATTGTGCAAAACCCCATTATTGGTACTATAGTTTGTATGGATATTTTTGAAAATACAGCTAATGCTTTGCAAAGTCCTCCTTGCTTCCCTTTACAACATTTGAGAACAGTTCTAGGGCCTGTGTTTTTTTAAATCTAGTGTTAGGGTCTTTGGTCTTTTTTGATTGGGTTTAATTTTATGGGGAATAATTTGTCGGGGCAGCTTAACTATTTTTGGAAAATATAAAATTGAAAAATTCATCACTGCTACCTAACCCACAGGATAATGACCAGTCAGGTCACACCAGTTCACCCCACCCAGATAATCGCTCAGACCCATGAAATCGGTCAAGCTAAAATCAGGAATATTGACTTGGTTGTAGTTTAAGGGAAATTCCCTTTATATGTTGAAAATAAGTGATTTGTGCCATTTTCCCCAAAAGTCATATTAGCTTTAAGATTATTAATTGTGATTCCTTTTAAAATCCCTTTTTAATGGAAAACGTTCCACCACAAAATGGGCTTTATCAAGTCTCAGTCAAGTCTATCTGTCTCTTGGTAAAGTCCACTGTGTGGACGAAACGTAGTCAATAGCAAACTGCCCTGTTTTTATCTCATTTCCCACCGAGTCGATTTTTTTTCCCATTCGCTTACAGTACGGCATGACAAAAATTTATTTTAGACAACTTTCGCAGGATGGCTTTTCAAGATTCAATGAGTTTTAATCCGAGCGAAAAACCCTCTAAAAAAGGTTTCCCCTTCTTGTAGTTTATATAGTTAGTCGATTTGTTGTATGCGCGCACCAACTGCAATTCTTTTTTTCACATCTAACTCACTCTGGACGTCTGCCAGAGAAGCGAATTAGTGGGGGCCCCAGACATTGTCCAAATGCCCAGACAGGTTTAGCGTTTCCGTAAATAAAAAAAAAATATTCTTGCTGACGCTTCATTTTTGCCATGCAGAGAAAAATGCCCCAAAACGGGTTTAGGTTTTTTTTTATGTTAATAACAACAACAACAATAATAAAAACAATAAAATAATAAAAATAATAATAATAATAATTTAAATAAATCGGAGGACGTTTTCAGAAGGTTAGGTTGGGGAAAGGTTTGTCAGGAAACGGACAAGTGTTTCCTAAACGGATCGTTTTCATATGATAACCCCACAGCTAGGCTTTTGGTTATCTGCCCGAGGCCTTCATGGCTTCCGGTCCACTCCTTTAAAAACTATGGATATGGTTAAAACCTTAGACTAAAACATTAAAAGTGAAAGAAAAAAGGGAGAAGTTTTAAAGTTTTTATAATTTCACTGGTATTTATTGAGCACCAAGAAACTGGTGCGTCTTGGATATCCTGTGAGAATCGACGCAAACGTAATACAAAGACATTTACAACAATTTTTATTAGACAAAGTTTTCTGTGCATAATATGGGTTTTCATTTTTTAAATGCATGTATTTTTTAAATATTATTTTTATTACTGCTTAGAGCGAAACGTTGTGATAAATATTTGCTCTGCTATGAATGTCTTTCAATGGCGCTGCTTCTTGGCATTTCGTTTTCTCATCATATGCACTCATGCAAGTTGTATTCATTTAATAAATCCTCAACAGCAAGGACTGTAATGAGGAACTACCTTTGTCTCATGAATGAAGACGGACTGTAGATGAATGGTTCAGAGAACCGACATGTTGTTGAATTAGACACAAGTGCAACTCTAGGTATCTTTATTAAGGATAAATCCTCAATAAAAATCCCCAAGGGTTGCACTTGTGTTAATTCAACAATGAAGACGACCTAAAATAGGGGGCAAATGTGTGCGTTCATGGTAAGGAGGGACAGGAATAGCAGAAAAGTTGCTGTTAGTAACTTAAAGCGTCACTTTTTTGGATGCCATGTTCTTATAGCAACACGTGTTAGTTATCAAGGACGGTTTGTAATCCACCGGGAGATATAGAAGTAGCTGACGTGTAGGGAAAAGTTTGGTTCCGGGGAAATATTTTTATGTTTTTTTATTTGTCAACATCTTTTTGGGAATTTCAAAAAAAGTTTTAAATGTCCCCGGTAAAAATTGTGTTGCAACGCGTGTCTTTTTTTGGCCCTTGTCAACACTACGATATTTGTCAACACTACGATATTTTTTCAACATACGATATTTGGGGGCAAAACTACGATAATTTTTCAAACTACATATTTGTCAACATCGATATTTGTCAAAACTACGATATTTTTTCAAAACCCACGATATTTGTCAACATACGATATTTGTCAACAGTAGATATTTGTCAAAACTCGATATTTTTTCAACAGTCGTATTTGTCAAAAATAGATATTTGCAACAGTACGTATTTTTCACAAATAGGAAATTTGTCAACAGTACGATATTTGTCACAATTAGGATATTTGTCAACACTACGATATTTGTCAACACTACGATATTTGTCACAAGTAGGATATTTGTCAACAGTACGATATTTGTCACAAGTAGGATATTTTCAACATAGATATTTGTCAAAAGTAGTATTTGTCACAAGTGGTATTTGTCAAAAGTACGATATTTTTCACAAGTAGGTTTTGAACCTACGATATTTGTAAAAACTACGTATTTTGTCAAAACTACGATATTTGTCAACACTAGATATTTTTCAACAGTAGTTTTGTCAACACTACGATATTTGTCAACAGTCGATATTTGCACAATAGGATATTTGTCAACGTACGATTTTGCAAGTAGGTATTTGTAAAACTACATATTTGTCAACAGTAACGTTTTTTGTCAACACTACGATATTTGTAACAGTACGTATTTGTCACAGTAGGTATTTGTCAAAAGTCGATATTGTCACAGTAGTATTTGTCAAAATACGATATTTTCAACACTACGATATTTGTCAACATCGTATTGTCAACACTACGATATTTGTCCATAGTACGATATTTGGATCCCAAGTCTCCGGTCCAGTGACATAAAGAAAACGTAATCAGTATTTTTTTTGTTACTTGTGATCCCCGGAGGATGATCCCTGGAGATGTCCCGGAGGATGATCCCTGGGGATGATCCCCGGAGGATGACCCCGGAGGATGATCCCTGGGGAGATCCTGGAGATTTCCCCGGAGGATGATTTCCCCGGAAGATGTCCCCTGGGGATGATCCCCGGAGGTGATCCCTGGAGGATGATCCCCGGGGGAGATCCCTGGGGATGACCTGGGGATGATCCTGGAGGATGATCCCCGGAGGTGATCCCTGGTGATGATCCTGGAGCATGAACCCTGGAGGATGATCTCTGAAAGGGTACCCCGGAGGATGATCCCTGGAGGATGATCCCCCGGAGGGATGATCCCCGGAGCATGATCCCCGGAGCATGCCCCTGGAGGAGATCCCCGGAGCATGATCCCTGGAGGATGATTCTGAAGGTTATCCCGGGGGTGTCCCCGGAGATGATCCCCTGGAGGTGATCTTGAAGGTTATCCCCGGGGGATCCTGGATGTGATTCCCTGGGGGTGATCCCCGGAGAAGATCCCTGGGGGGATGTCCCCGGGGATGATCCCTGGATGTGATCCTGGATGATGATACAGGTGATGATCCCTGGATGATGACCCGGATGATTCCGGATGGATCCCTTGATGATGATCCCCGGATGATGATCCGTGTGATATCCCCGGTTTAAATAACCCTGCCCTTGAAAGCATTAAGCAAGGTCTGGTAAATGCTATGATTTATGTATGATTCGGGTACGGATTCCACGGATTTTCGCCATGGTTCGGGTTTTAAATTCACAGGATTTATCGCCATGTTCGGCTATATTTTATAGGATTTATCATAACATTTCTCTTTGGTCACTGCCCATTTTCCCAAAAGGGTTGAAAACAGCAGTGTCCCAGGAGTTTGAAGGAAAAACACCAAACCATTTTTGCTGCGCAGACACCGTGAAAAAATGCATACTCCATATTTCCCTTTGTACGTAAGTGAGAAGGATTTTTTTTTTTTCTTAAAAGCCAGTCGCCAGAAACCAAGGTAAACAAATTTATTACAACCCTTTTTGTACCCCGAGCAGGGTTTTTGGCTTTTGTATTTTGAATTTTAAAAAAAGGGGCGGCGCCCCATGGGGGGTAGGATTGTTTTGCTGCACTATATTAAGTAGCAGTCTATTTCGAAAGCATATACATGATTTCAAAAATATGCAGGGTTTTACTTTTTTTTTTTTAAATTTTGGGTGGTACCCCCTTAGTTTTTTTTATACATTATATTATTTCTAAAATTAAGATAATACACCCCTTCGATAAAAAAATGGTAAAATTAAACCTGAGTTCCCACACCAGCAAGCGAAGGCAGGGTAAAATATAGCCCCCCACATCTGACTCCTGAAAGGAGGTGTGGGGGGGATGGGTTTCACATTGCCCCCTGTAAGGGGGGTGTGGGGGCACGAGTTTTTACATGCCCTTTAAGTGCAGGTGCGGGGGGTGTGTGTATCTCCCCGCCCCGACCGGCAGGGAAAAAAAAAAAACTTTGAAATCTTTTGGAAGAGCTACAAAAAAATTTTCATTAATTTTTTTACTTTATAGTTAATTTTAAAAGAAGCAAATACATCCGGACGGCCCCAAGGTTTTTGTTAGCAGTTATTAAGTAAAATGATTGACTCACTGTAGTGAAAATAAGCAAAGAAGTATATTGTTACTACAGATGGAGTTTGTATAATGGGTAGCCAGGTATACGAGTCTCCAGAACAGAAAGTTATGGGAAAACGGAGAATTAGACACCGCGCAAATTAGGTATTTTATTCGGTAGACGTTTCGTCAAGCAGTGGTTTTATCAGTACAATACAGAAGAAAAAGAGATAGATGAGGAAATCAGTCCCTCACCCCAGATTTTCCCGTACCGCAGTGTTCGTCCGCGGATGTTCAGACCGCGGATGTTCTACCGCGGATGTTTCAGTCCCGCACCCCGATGAATGTCAGATTCTCGATTTTAAGAGTGCGTATGGACCCCTGCCCCTAGGTGATTAATATCTTTACCTCTTAGTTTTCCCGTATTCTTTGCTAAAACCACTGGTTGGCGGAACTTTATAATAAAGTTTTCCTATTGTTCCCAAGGGTGTCTTTTTTTTAATTTTTTTTTTTTTTTTTTTATTTCACAGGGCCCGATTCCCACCAAGGCAGGGTGGCCCCGAAAAAGAAAAACTTTCCCTCATTACTCCATCACGTCTTCCCAAAAGGGTGTTTTTAAAACAGTTTTTAAACTGAACTTTAAAAACCCCCTCTTCAGATGCAGGCACTGTCTTTCCCATCTCCGGATCAAGTCCGGCCTGCGGTTTCCCTGAAACCCTTTTAAATGTTACTTTGCTCACACTCCAACCACGTCAAGTATTAAAAACCCTTTGTCTCCATTCATCCCATCAACACGCTATGTACCTGCGGAAGTCCAAGCCCCTCACACAAAACCTCCTTTACCCCCCTTCTCCAACCTTTCCTAGGCCCACCCCTACCCCCCCTTCCTTCATACAGATGATACACTCTCGAAGTCATTCTGTTTTGCTCCTTCTCTCTACATTCCCAACCACCCAAAACCCCTTCCTCGCCTCTGGACAAAAGTTTTGGGAATCCGACCTCCTCCTAAAATTCCAAATACGAATTCTCTGTTAATTCACCCACAATTGCCCTCAGACACGAATCTCCCCGCCTCAGCCTTTTCCTCGTTTCAACATTCTCACCCATGCTTCACACCCCTATAAAAGCGTTGGTAAAAACTATACTCTCATATTCCCCCTCTTTGCCTCCCAAAGGGCAAAATTCTTTGTTCCCAGATCCCCAAGGCACCCCCTCACTCTTTTTCCCTTCATTTTTATGATTCACCCATTTTCATAGACCCATCCGTGACACGTCCCCTCCCAAATATCTGAATACATTCACCCTCCATACTCTCTCCCTCCAATTGATATTCAACTTTCTCACCCCAAATTTTTTTTATCCTATAACCTTTCTCTTTTTGTATTTACCCTTTTTTTCTTTTTTTGCACACCCTACCAAAAATTTATCCACCATCTCTGCAACTTCTCTTTAGAATTTCCCCAAAAGAAAAAGTTCACAGCAAAAAGCAGCTGTGCAATTCCCACTTTGTGTGTGATTTTTATCTTTTAATCCACGCCTTTGTCAAGACCTTTGCTTTCTTCTTTACAACCCCCCTCTATAAATATATTAAAAAAACCCCGGTGACATCACACTCCTTGTCTAAGGCCTCTTTTATGGGAAATAATTTCCCTTTTCCTACTACTCTAACTTGGCCTCACTATCTGTAAAAACTTTCATGCTTTCATAACTCCCTACACCATAACTTGCAACATCTGCCCATTGCCCCCCTATCCCCCTGTCATAGCCTTTTTCCAAATCCTAAATGCCACAAAACCCCCTTTTAAACCTTATCTAAATATGTTCACTTATATGTTTCACTGTAAAACACCCGGGCCACCCCCCCCTACCTTTCTAAAGCCTCCTTGTTCATTGCTATCCCTTTTTCCCTCTTACCTTAATTCTTTTCAATAATAATCTCCCTACACTTTACCAGGTATACTCAGAGACTTTCCCCTTAATTAAATTTTTTGTTATTATATACCACTGATCTTTGGATGACAGGAACAGGACTTAACTCTTTTCAGGGTGACTCCACTGGATCAGTTCTGATTACCTCTCATTCTCCAGTAGCAGAATTGCCTTTTTCCAATGTACATAATATAAAATAATCAAGTATTTCCAATCATGGTTTCCTTGGTATGTGCAGCTCTAAGCAGTATGACCCAATGAGTCTTGAGGACATACAAGAATCCAACTGAAAATGTGTCTACTCACAGAATTTGGCAGGCAAATACAGGTGAAATGGTGATTCAAAGACAATTTAAGCTGGAAAAAACATTTTTACGACGTTTCACTCATAAAGTGTCTTTGCATCACCACTTACTGGATAACACCATTGTCAACCCACGGAGAAAGTGACTTTACCTGTAGTGGTCGCAGAGTGAGCAGTTGGTCAAGGTGAGGTTGAGAGTATCAATGCGAGGATGATAATCACACTTGTAAGGCTCCTGGAGGCTCAGACGAGGCTGGGCATCGTCAGGGTGAGCACAGGTAAGGTTGTAAGGCAGGAAGTCGGGCAAAGTGATATTCTGACGGCCGACTGGCACAGCCAGGAAAGTAAGTCCAGCAGCACCACTCGCTGCTGTCAGCACACTCAGCAGTATCTGCAACATGTAATATCATTTAATATCAAGGAATGCCCTTCAGAGAATGACCTTCAAGGGCATTCTTTGATGGTGACAATCTCCTGATTCCAAGAATTGTCAGTAACCCTTCCATTTCTTATATTAAACCTGATTAAGCCATTCCTCAAGAGCTGTATAAAATCTATTGGTTTAGCTCTTCCTCATGAATAATAATAATAATAATAATAATAATAATAATAATAATAATAATAATAATAATAATAATAATAATGCCCTCAAATGTAGGCACCGTTCTCACCATGCGGTGGTATATGACTCACGTTGATACAACGCTTTTCCGTGACTATAACTGGAACTGTTTCAGTCGCTGCGTGATGCAAGAAAGGAATCGCTGGTATCACTATATAACCCCAGCCACCTGCATCTCGAGCCACCACAGCGGCGCAGTAGTCACGCCTTTAACCCTCCAACGGACAGAAGAGCTACAGCTTTATTTCCCGAACTAGCTTGGCTGTCGTTACTCAACCCTCCAAGAAGGTCCATTAGCTGGAGATTAACGATTTCAAGAGGCCCATAAAATTTGATGTATACACTCAAGAAGCCTAGTACCTGTGGCTTAATACCCTCATAAGGTCCAAGAACCATAGATCAACACCCTCAGGAAATAAAGGATCCTTCAAATGATGGTAAAGGATTCTTGATCCAGGGAATTGATGCAACCATCTTCATTAGGTCAAATACAATATTTCCATTCCCACTGTATGGCCTCTACGAGTTTAGTGCTTCCCTTTGAAAATTATGAGAGTAATAATATAGAAAACCAAGAGTTAGAGCTGAGCCCAACCAAACAGTATTATGAGACGACTCACTCTGTGATACTTAGCGCGCGATTTCCCTAGAGTTTTCTTAAACATAAACCTGAGTGTCATGGCTCGCACAAAGTAAATTAATTTGTGTTTCTATAAAGAATCAGTTATAGTCAGTAAAAAAATGTGATATTATTGACACACTGAAAAAAGCTCTCAACACGGTTTTACAAAGGGGCGTTCCTGTCTTGCGAATTTACTAACTTTTTTCACTAAGGTGTTTGAGAAGGTAGATCATGGTAGTTAATATGATATTGTGTATATGGACTTCAGTAAGGATTTCGATAGAGTTCCACACCAGAGGCTATTGAGGAAACTTAAGGCACGCGGAATAGGAGGAGAAATTTTTTCCTGGGTAGAGGTATGGCTGACAAATAGACAGCAGAGAGTTTGCATAAACGGGGAGAAATCAGAATGGGGGCACGTCACAAGCGGTGTTCCTCAGGGGTCAGTGTTGGGACCCTTGTTGTTCACAATTTACATAAACGACATAGATGAGGGAATAAATAGCGACATAAGCAAATTTGCTGATGACAGCAAAATAGGCCGTCCAATTCATTCTAATGAGGACACTAGATCACTCCAGGATGATTTGAATAGACTGATGCAATGGTCGGAGAAGTGACAGATGCAATTTAATATTGACAAATGCAAAGTTCTAAATGTTGGACAGGTAAATAACCATGCCACATATAAACTAAATAAGGTAGATCTTAATACTACTGATTGCGAAAAGGATTTAGGAGTTCTGGTTAGCAGCAACTTAAAACCAAGACAACAGTGCATTAGTGCTCGCAATAAAGCTAACAGAATTCTTGGCTTCATATCTAGAAGTATAAATATAGAAGTCCTCAGGTTGTTCTTCAACTCTATATATCCTTGGCTAGGCCTCATTTAGACTATGCTGCTCAGTTCTGGTCACTGTATTACAGAATGGATATAAATGCTCTGGAAAATGTACAAAGGAGGATGACAAAGATGATCCCATGTATCAGAAATCTTCCCTATGAGGATAGACTGAGGGCCCTGAATCTGCACTCTCTCGAAAGGCGTAGAATTAGGGGGGATATGATCGAGGTGTATAAATGGAAAACAGGAATAAATAAAGGGGATGTAAATAGCGTGCTGAAAATTTCCAGCCAAGACAGGACTCGCAGCAATGGTTTCAAGTTAGAAAAATTCAGATTCAGAAAGGATATAGGAAAGCACTGGTTTGGTAATAGAGTTGTGGATAAGTGGAACAAACTCCCGAGTACAGTTATTCAGGCTAAAACATTGTGAAGTTTTAAAAATAGGTTAGATAAATACATGAGTGGGTGTGGGTGGGTGTGAGTTGGACCTGACTAGCTTGTGCTGCTGGGTCTGGTGCAGTGCTCCATCCTTGAGTGGAGATAACCAGACTGGGTGGGTCATTTGGCTAATCCGGGGGGGAAGTCACTGGTCTAATCCGGGGGGGGGACATGGACCTGCTCCGCATGGGTCAGTAGGCCTGTTGCAGTGTTCCTTCTTCCTTATGTTCTTATGTTCTTATACAGAGTACTTCGGGCAGAAGGAATCGGTTATCATGGTGAGAATGATTAAGAATCTACGAGTGGGTATCCCTCTATTCATTGTTAAATTCATCCTGCTGAAAGATATCAACGTTGGTAGACGAGAAAACACAGATATCCCTAAACTTTAGAGCAGCAGAATCAAGCACTATGATCAGAGTTTGGACAACATAAAACATCTTAGGTTGTGTATCAGGGTGACTACCAGAGTCAGGGATATCGTATCCTACTAAATACTGGGATTTAATCCTTGTAACGATCAGCACTTGCAAAGGTACCGTTTACGGCACTCTACTCAAAATGGCAAATCATAATTGTCTGTCCACAGTTTTTTCGTAATTTCATACGAGGAATTAAAAATGATCCTAGACATCATCTTTCGAAGGCAGATAAATCAAATTCTGTGGTTATTTTGGGACGAAGTAGACAACTTGGGGGAACAATAATCTTTAACTAGATGACAGATAAACATATGTTCCCATTATTAAGAACCTCCTCGATCAGATTAACAGCCAGTTCAATAAACAGCAAAAAACTGACTTAAAGGAAATGATGAACTTATGAAACAACAGTCAGCTAGATCAACCACACTCCTATATATGTATAGGTTGATTAAGATTAATAATAGTTCCATTGTTTCCAACATAACATTGTTAGTTTTGTCGTGTCTGAAGCACAAAAACTTTCTAAATAGCTGGTCAAAGTGTTAACCTTATTGATGGGCAACACATCGGATGCTCATCTAAAATGTGAGGAATTTCATAATTTCAATATGCCGAATGACTTCACTTTCCTTTGAGGTACCAGTGGTGAATGTTTGAACCCGATCAGAAGAAGCATTCTTTAGTTATCACACACACACAAAATTTAGTTGTTAAATATGTTAGGAATTTAGCAAATTTTAATGTATAAAATCTAAAACTTTACCGAATTTTTCTTTTCGTTAGATACATCAGCGTTCACAGTGTGAAGATGTGGAAAATTACACTTCTGTACAGTTCGGGATATTAATTAGAAGAAACGTTTCGTCCCGAGCAGCTTCAGTCGTGATCAACACCCGTGGCGAAAGGTGTGCTATTATAAATGTCCTCAACTGTACATAAGTATTTTTCCCACATTTTGTCGGAATCATCACACGAAAAGTTTCATTAATGTTTTGATCAGTACATAACGTGTGTTTTACCTACATATTTCTCCTAGATCTCCATGGAGAAGTGGAACAGAATTCTTCCTCCGTAAGCCATGAGTGTTGTAAGAGGCGACTAAAATGCCGGGAACAAGGGGCTAGTAAGCTCTTCTCCTGTATACAGTACTAAATTTAAAAAAAAAACTTTCGATTTTCTTTTTAGGTCACCCTGCTTCTGTGGGATATGGCCAGTTTGTTGAAAAAAAAAATCCCCTAGAGCAGTGGTTCCCAAACTTTTTCAGCTTGTTACCCAATTTAACATGCCACAAAAGCTTGTTCCCCCTTTTCAAAAAAATGTTGTTATTATTGATATATATGGCAAAAACGGGGAAACGTAAACAGCCCGCATCCCTGCTAACCCTTTAGAAAAAACCATTAAAAAACGTAAGAACCAAAATACTTTATATAAAATTTTTTAATAAAAGCTACAATTTAAAAAAAAACGGGGGGGTTTAAATACAACTAAAACTGCACGGGGGCAGTACACATACAAACCGTTTAAATTTTCTACCTTGGCTGATGTTTCACAAAAAACTGACAGTGTGAAATAGAGGGCAGCCCGGGAAGGGGAGTGACGCGAAAGGGGACGGGGTCGATCTGGGTTTAGGGAGTGACTTTTGCCCCTGAAGCATACTTGTCAAAATACTTTTGGGTTTCCACACACTTAGCTAAAATATTTCTTTTTTTCTAATACTGTAGATTAGTTTTTGAGGTTTTTTTTAAATTTGGTTTAATTTTATTATTTTACTTATAAAAAGGTTTTACTTTAAAAACTTTTTTATACTAAGACAAAATTAACAATAATCCCCATACCGGGTACCGCATTGTTTTCTTGATTTTAGAATTTATAACTTTTTTTCTGTCCCCCTCCATTACCCCCCCAAAAAAGGTTAAAATTTAACCCCGGGGGGAATTTACCCCCCCGTTTGGGAACCATGCCCTAGAGTTTTCCCCCAAAAACCCGACGTCTTTAAGGGAATGGGGATTGGTTTTTGAGGTTACTCTCCTGTTAAATTACAAAATTTGGTTTTATTTCATTGAGACGCTAACCAGTTTTAAATCTTAAATGGTTAAAACGTTATATACGTTTTTTTTAACTTTTGAAAAGTATGTAAAAAATGTAGATCTTTTTTCTGTTTTTACATTTGAAAACCCTTTTTAAAAAAAAAATTTTTTTACATTTTTTTTTGTTATATTTTAAAATATGGGAAAAGGGAAATTTGATCTATTTTGTAGCACACGAATTTGAACGTCGTCTTTTGGGGCCTTTTTTGGGTTAAAAGGGGCCTTTCCAGGGATGTTTGGGGGACGGAAAAGCCTAAAATTTAATGAGAAAAAGGGTTTAAATTTTTTTAAATTTTCTCCATTCCGATCCCCTACAGTCGTTTTTTTTCTACCGCAAAATCCCCGTACACAAAAATTTTGACAGATTTGGGGCCTTTGATCCCGAATTTGATTCAGAATATACAGTGGAAACCCTATATATGCAAAAAGTAAAAATTTAAAACTGTATGCCCCCCAAAAACAACAAAACCCCTTTACAAAAAATATTTATATCTTATTAAATGACCTACCTAAAGAAGATAGCAATTTTAAAAGTTTAATTAATAACGGTGTTTAAAAGGGAAAATATTTTTTCTGCAGTAATGGTCGGGGTTTCTGTGTTTTTGGTAAGTGCCAGCCTAAGTTTTTCTGATTTAATTTTGCCCGCTTTGGGTTTGGGAAGATAATTTTCTTTTCCAATCCCTTTTTGAAAATTCCCCTGCAGTCTAATGGGAGGCGCGAAACGGAATTTTTTGGGAATGCTTCTGCTGGGGCCCAACTTGTGAAAAAAAAAAAAACCCCTTTAAAGTTTTAGGGTTTTATTTTTTCTAAATTTTTTCGAGTTTTTAAAATTAAAAAATTTTTTCCCCCCCCTAAAAAGGGTAAAAACTATGTAAAGAAGCTGAATGGTTTATATTGAAGATGGTATAAAATTACTTATAATTTTTCAAATACTTCAAAGTCAATGGAAACCTAAAGCTTGAAAGTTTGAAGTTTATATGGAGAGTAATTCCCTAGTAAAAACACAGAAACAAATATAACAATTTGGTGAATAATTTGCAAATAGGAATCTGTGCTTTCCAAAACATTTCTCTAAATAAGACATTTCTAGTTACCTTCCATTCCCCATTTCCCCAGCCGCTCTATGACCCTTAAGGATTTGGCGCTTTCCCCTATATACGAGAGTAACAGACCAGTTATCACAGAGAAACAATTATCCTAATTGGTTTAATAAAATTGGGAAATTGGGAATTACACAGACCACTAACATTGCAATGAGAAGGATGATACTAGTTATTGCAAATATTTCCCATTTTTTTGTAATTATGTTATAAAATAGCAAATTTAAACGTACATAACCTGAAACTATAGTGACAATTATTCAGCAAATTGGAGAATGAAACTCATGACGATGTTTAGGTCCGACTTGGGCCATTACCTAGTGACTAGTTAATGGTCCAAGTCTGACCGTAACGTCGTCACAATTTTTATTCTTCTATGTGCGGGTTATTTACGTATTATTCCTGTCATGGTATTGTGCCTTTTCAACACTATATTTCTTCTTAACACTATAATTCAACACTATATTTCTTAACACTATAATTCAACACTATAGTTCTTCTTAACACTATAATTCAACACTATAGTTTTTCTTAACACTATAATTCAACACTATATTTCTTCTTAACACTATAATTCAACACTATATTTCTTCTTAACACTATAATTCAACACTATATTTCTTCTTAACACTATAATTCAACACATATTTCCCTTTTTAACTCTATAATTCAACACTATATTTCTTCTTAACACTATAATTCAACACTATATTTCTTCTTAACACTATAATTCAACACTATATTTCTTCTTAACACTATAATTCAACACTATATTTCTTCTTAACACTATAATTCAACACATTTTTTCTTCTTAAACACTATAATTCAAACACTTATTTTTCAAAACACTATAATTCAACAAAATTTTTTTCCCTTAACCATAATTCAAAAACCTTATTCATCTTAAGTTAAGGTCTCAGCGTTTAAAGGGCTGAACTTTTTCAGAAGGGGCAACAATTTTTAAATTAAAATTTGGTAATTGGCCCCCAGGGTGTTCTTAAATTTTGGATCGGGCCCCTCTAAAAATTTAAAACACCAGAAATTGAAAGGTGAAGTCTATTGCTGAAAAAAGGCACTCTAATTATCAGATAGAAACCACTAGGCTATCTGCTGCATAAATTTAGAAAATTGCCATTACACGGTCAAACCAAAAATTCAAATTTTCCTTCAAGAACAATACACCAAAGCTGAAATTTTGAAGCTGATCGGAGGAATGTTCTCATGTTCTCCAGGGAAATTAAAACTCCGACAATGCCATAACAAACCAAGTGAGTAATCAATCCACACAACTACGCCCCTAAGTTGCGTCTCGTCTTGGAGGGGGGTGAGGGACTGATTAGATCGGGAAAACCTCTAGTATTTCGCTGCTTCCTCTGTATGACGAAAAAACCTACTGTAAGGGAAACATTTCGGAATAAAGTTTCCCAAATTTTTGAACGACTTGTCAGTTTTGTCGGATTGCATCTATTTCATATTCACACTATATTTAATAATAACAAAAAGGCCAATACCGTGACTGGAACGTACACAAATAACCCGCCAAAAAGAGAGAAGTTTGACGACGTTTCGGCCCGATTTGGGACCTTGTGTGTGTTTTCACACTTATTTTATTTAAGCAAAAGAAGCGCAAAAAACCCAAAAGGGGTTATAAGCGAATGTTCACACAAAAACTCCCTTGAGTTACCGTCTGTCTGCCAGTATGCCGGTGGGGGAGGCCCAAGGGGAGACTTTGGGTTAAGGGCGAATAAACAGCAGCTCCGTTCGCTGATGCCAAGATCAGCCATGATAGTCAGGAACGGGAAGAGGGTCTCTTGCTGTGGGGAGTGTAAAAGAAACCAAATTATTTTGTTGGGTTTTTGAAACCTATCGGGCGGGTGGAGTCAAAAAGACTGTAATTCCTGCAAATCAGAATTTTGAATTTTACCCCTGAAAACCTGGAATTTCTTAAAATCACGTCAACGCTTTTCGACGTTTTTAAAAACTGAGATACACATCTGTCAGTGTTATATTCGAAATATATTAAACAGAATCTAAGAAAATAAGTTTAATATATACTCATTTGGATTTGTTGAATAGAATGATATCTAAAAAGAAATACAAAGGTTTTCCCCTTAAAACCCAATACAGATTAATTTAAAGAAAGAATATATTCATTTCGTTTGTTTATTTTGAAATTTTTGTAAACTTATCTAAAAATATTTTGTTGGATTTGGCAAATTTTAAAATTTCATTTGTTTTAATAAGGTTTGGTAAGTTTTCTAAAGGGTTTTTTTGGAAAACCCTTTATCTTTTAAATATAAGAAATTTTTTTGAAAGGACTTATATATATTATATATATATATATATTTAT
Source organism: Cherax quadricarinatus (assembly GCF_026875155.1). NCBI lineage: Eukaryota > Metazoa > Arthropoda > Malacostraca > Decapoda > Parastacidae > Cherax > Cherax quadricarinatus. The sequence continues at coordinate 10,018,200 of NC_069488.1, forward strand.
TTTTATATATATATATATTTATATTTTTAATATAAAAAAATAATAAATAATTTTTATATAATATATATTTTTATAATATATATATTATATATTTTATATATATATATATATATAATTTTTATTTTATATATTTTTATTTATTATTTAATTATATATTTTTTTTTTTTCGAAAAACTTTAATATTTTTTTTTTAAAACTATTATTTTATACCCTTTAGAAAAGAAATAAAAATTTAAAACTCATAGACTGCTAGTCTTTTCAGTCTTTTTTCTTCTTCCTTCTTACCCCGAAGATGCTGTATTAATTTTTTACGCTTTTTCTAGTTTTCTTTTCATGGCGAGTCTGGTTTACCGTCCCACTTTTTGTTGCTGACTCTTGTTCTTTACTTAAATTTCTGAACCCCAGGTCCTCCGTGTCTCTTTTTAGTGTTTTCTGTGGGGTTTGAACAAAAAATTTTTGAGAGATAGTTTTTTCGTTGGACTGGATTTCGAATTCAACATTTTTGCATGTGTAGAGGTTTTTAAATCTTTTAAGCCCTTTGCTTTATTTTTGTCTTTGTTCACTTTTTCCTTTTTTTTTTTTTGGTTTATTACGAGCCTGGTCCTTTCCCGGGGCTCCAGAAGCAAAAACCCCGAAACTAAATCAAGCATATTTCCCCAGGAAAAAAAAAACAAAGGGGAGCTTTCTACTCTGACGGATTTTTTTTAAAAAAAATTTTTTAAATCCATTACTTTTGAAGAAAGGGTCGAAATTTCCTTTGGGTTTTTATTTCCTTTCTCAAAAAATTATACTCCAATTTTTATTTTTAAAAAAGGGGGGATTGATCGTAACCCAGCTGAAGGTCTGGGTCAGAACCCAAAAGCTCCAGTGGGGGGTTTATCAATAACCCACCAATTCATATAACACTTGCTAAAGTGTGACCTTAGTAGTGTGCTGCCCACTTATTTTAGTGGAAAAAAAATTTGGGGTTAAACACCGGGAAACGTGGGGACACTTGGTCGTGTGTTAACACTTAAAAATTTGTGCTGACATTTGGGGGTTTTACGGGCCCTTTTGGGGGGTTTTGTCCCGATACTTTGCTGTTCCTTGGGGGGGTTCTGACAGTTAGGGGTGTACGGGACAGTTTTTTGGGGGGGGGTGACACTTAGGGTGGGGGCTGACACTTGGGGTGTGCTGACACTTGAGGTAGGGTTTGGGCATTTGGGGGTTTTTCTGACTCTTGGGGTTTGTGCTGACATTTGGGGGGTTTTGGCTGACATTTGGGGAGTGTGACACTTGGGTATGCGACACATGGGTGGGGCCTGAAAATTTAGGGTGGGCCTAAACTTGGGTGTGTGACACTTGGGGGTGTGCGGGACACTTGGGGTGTGCTGACACTTGGGGGGGGCTAAAAATTGGGGGGTGGCTGACACTTAGGGTGGCGCACTTGGGGTTGGGGGGACACTTAGGGTGTGTAAACACTAGGGTGTGCTGACACTTGGGGGGGCTAACATTTGGGGGTTGTGCAAAACACTAGGGGTTTGGAGGGGACACTTAGGGGTGTGTTTGACACTTGGGGGTGTGCTGACATTTGGGGTGTGCTGACATTTAAAGGGTGTCTGCACAAGGTGTGCTGACATTTGGGGGGTTGTGCTGACATTTGGGGGTTTTGGCCGAATTTGGGGTTGTGCTAACATTTGTGAATGCTGACATTAAAGGGTGTGCGCATTGGGGTGGAGGGAAAATTTGGGGGTGCTGACACTTGGGGGGGGGTTTACCGGGGGGTGTGCTGACATTTGGGGGTGTGCTGACACTTGGGGGGGGGCTGACATTTTGGGTGTGCTGAAATTTAGGGTGTGCTAACACTTGGGGTTTTGCTGGCATTGGGGATGTGCTGAAAACTTGAGGTGCCTTCATTTGGTGTGGGGACATTTGGGGGTGTGCTGAAAATTGTGGTGTGCTGACATTTGTGGTGTGTGACACGTGGGGTGGGCTGACATTTGGGGGTTGTGTTTAAACACTTGGGGTGGGGCTGTCTTGGAGGGTGCTGACTTTTTGGGGTGGGGCGACCTTGGGGTGTGCTAACACTTGGGGTGTGCTGACCCCTTGGGGGGTTGCTGAAAATTTGGAGGTGCGCTTAAAATTTTGGGGTTGTGCTGAACTTGGGGTTTGCTGACATTTGGGGTGTGCTGACACTTGGGGTTTGGCTGACGCTTGGGGTGTGCGGGACACGGGGGTGTGCTAAATTTAGGGGGGCTGAAACTTGGGGTGTGCTGCATTTGGGGTTGTCTGACATTTTGGGGTGTGCTGAAACTTGTGATTGCGGGCCCAATTGGGGTGTGCTAACACTTGGGGTTTCTGACACTTGGGGTGTGCTGACACTTGGGGTGTGCGGGCACTTGGGGGTTTGTACGACATTTAGGTGTGCGGGAAAATTGGGGGGGTGCGCCCACTTGGGGTGTGCTGACACTTAGGGTTGTGCAAACCCCTTTTGGGGGTGTGTAAACCTTAGGGTGTGTTTGCCTTAGGGGGTTTGACCGGGGGTATGCTGACAATTGGGGTTTGCTGACACTTGAGGTGTCTGACATTGGGGTGTGCTAAAAACTTGGGGGGGGTGAAAATTTAGGGTGTGCTGAAATTAGGGTGTGCTAACACTTGGGTGTTAAACATTTGGGGGGTGTGCTACACTTGAGGTGGTTTAAACATGGATTTGTGTGACATTTGGGGGGTGTGCGGGGACACTTGGGGTGTGCGACATTTGGGTGATGGCTGACATTTTGGGGGTGTGCTGCCCCTTTGGGGGGTGTGCGGCACTTAGGGTTTTGCGACACTTGGGGTTTGCTAACACTTGGGGTGTGTTTGACATTTAGGGTGGGGCGGGACACTTAGGGTGTGTGCCCATTTGGGGTTGTGCTGCCTTTTTGGGTGGGGCTGCACTTGGGGATGTGCGGGAATTTGGGGGTGTGTTTAAAAACTTGGGGGGGGGCTGACACTTGGGGTGTGTAACACTTGGGGGGTGCTAACACTTGGGGTGTGCTGACACTTTTTTTTGAAATGACATTTTTGTTTTTCGACACTTGGGGTGGCGGGAACTTGGGGTGGGGCCAAAAACACTTGGGATTGCTAACACTTGGGGTGTGCTGCCCTTTAGGGTGTGATGAAAATTGGGGGTTTGGTTGGCTGACACTTGGGGTGTGCTGACCTTGGGGTGTGCGACATTTTTGGGGTGTGGACATTAGGGTGTCTGAAACTTAGGGTTGTGTTTCATTTGGGGGTTTTGGGGCGGGACATTTTGGGGTGTGCTGACATTGAGGTGATTTTAAAATTGGAGTTTGCTGACATTTGGGGGGTGGGGGGCCTGAATTTAGGGGTGCTGAAAATTGTGATGGCTGCCCCTTTGGGGGTGCTAAACACTTGGGGTGTGCGAAAATTGGGTGTGCTGACACTTGGGGTGTCCCTAACCTTGGGGGTTGGCGGGACACTTGGGGTGTGTGAAAATTAGGGTGTGTTTGGCCCTTGGGGGTGCAACACTTGGGGTTTTTGCGGGCACTTGTGATGGCTGAATTTGGGGGTGTGTTTAAAACTTGGGGGTGTGTTGACACTTGGGGTGTGCTAACATTGGGGTGGGGCAACCCCGGGGGGTTGTGCTGACACTTGGGGTTTTGTGCTAACACTTGGGGGTGGGGCCTGCCCATTTTGGGTGGGGCTGACACTTAGGGTGGGGAGGGACATTTTGGGGGGCATGCTGCACTTGGGGTGTCTGAAAACTTGGGTGGGGCAAACCCTTTTGGGGGGGTTGTGGCACTTGGGGGTGGCTGACACTTAGGGTGTGCGAAATTTTGAGTGTGCTAACATTTGGGGGGTGTGCGGAAAATTTGGGGGTTTTGGGGGCTGACACTTTGAGGTGCGCTTACATTTGGGTGTGCGACACTTGGGGGGCTGACACTTGGGGTGTGCGACATTTGGGTTTGTGCTGAATTTGGGGGGTGTGCTGACATTTTGGGGTGTGCTGTTTACTTGGGGATTGCTGACACTTGGGGTGTGCTAAAAATTGGGGTTCTGCAAAAAGGGTTTTGCGGAAAATTTTAGGGTGTGATGCCCATTTGGGGGTTTGTGCGGGCATTTGGGGGTGTGCTGACACTTGGGGTGTGCGACACTTGGAGTTTTGCAAACATTTGGGGGTTTTTGTGCTGCCCACTTAGGGGGGTGTGACATTGGGGGGTGGGGCAAACCCACTTGGGGTGTGCTGACACTTAGGGTGTTTGAAACTTAGGGTGTGCTAACATTTGGGGGTGTGCTGAATTTGGGGGTGGGGCTGACACTTGGGGTGCGTTTACCTTGGAGTGTGGAAATTTGGGGGGTGGCTGTTTCTTGGGGTGTGCTGCAATTTGTTGTGTTTCCCTTGGGGGGTGCTGAAAAATTAGGGTGGGGCTGCACTTGAGGTTGCTGACAGGGGGGGTTTTGAAACATTTGGGGGGGGTGGGCTGACATTTGGGGGTTTGTGCTAAAAATTGGGGGTGTGCAAACACTTGGGGTGTGCTAACACTTAGGGTGTGCTGACACTTGGGGTGTGCTGACACTTGGGGTGTGCTGACACTTGGGGTGTGCTGACACTTGGGGTGTGCTGACACTTGGGGTGTGCTGACACTTGGGGTGTGCTGACACTTGGGGTGTGCTGACACTTGGGTTGTGCTGACACTTTGGGTGTGCTGACACTTTGGGTGTGCTGACACTTGGGGTGTGCTAACACTTGGGGTGTGCTGAGACTTAGGGTGTGCTGACACTTGGGGTGTGGTGACACTTGGGGTGTGCTGACACTTGGGGTGTGCTGACATTTGGGGTGTGCTGACATTTGGGGTGTGCTGACACTTGGGGTGTGCTGACACTTGGGGTGTGCTGACACAATATGGTTGTATAGAGACTAGTTCTCTGCATCACTATATTAATTATCAAGCATTAACAATAAGACAACACATACAGGAGCAGTGACTCGACCCTAGCAACCACATATAAGTACAGCACCTGGGTAATATAAGGTAGTCACCTCTGGTCCATGGAAGGGGAGGGTACTCCCCATTCTTTCCCAGCAACTACGCATGAGTGGGACGTAGAATAATGGAGACAGAATGACGTGATACATGTGACGACGAAGTGTTTTTTTTTTTTTTTTTTTTTATGGGTAGAGGAACATGTTTTAATGGGTGGGGGTTTAATGTGGGTAAAATATATGGGAGGAGGGTAAGCACTCTTCTGTTCATTCCTTTCCTGCCATTGTTCTGCTTGTTCTGGTTCCTGTATCTCTGTTATAACAACAGCGCTGTATAGTCCTTGTGGCTTAGCGCTTCTTTTTTGATTATAATAATAATAATCTGTTATAACAAATTGTTTGTCCTTGTCTGTATTGTCCTTTGTTGAGAATTTTATAGCTTTTGTATCCCTGGTTCTGAGTTCTGTTTTGTTCCACTGATCTTATTTGTTCTTTGGAACCAAAAATAAGAAGACTCCTTTTTTTCTCATGATTATTTCTAGCTGCTTCCTCAACTCTATTATGTATTTTAGCCGTAGCAGCTGCTTCGTCCTTCCTGTGTATGTGTGTTTGTACTCACCTAGTTATACTCACCTAGTTGAGGTTTCAGGGGTCGAGTCACAGCTCCTGGCCCCGCCTCTTCACTGGTCGCTACTAGGTCACTCTTCCTGCTCCAGGAGCTTCATCATACCTTTAAAGTTATGTATGGATCCTGCCTCCACTACATTACTTCCTAGACTATTTCACTTCCTGACAATTCTGAAACTGAAGAAATACTTCTTAACATCTCTGTGATTCATATGAGTCTTCAACTTCCAACTGTGACCCTTTGTTGCTGTGTCTCATCTCTGGAACATCCTGTCTCTGTCCACCTTGTCGATTCCTTTCAATATTTCATATGTCGTTATCACATCCCCCTATCTCTCCTGTCTTCCAGTGTCGTCAGCTTGATTTTCCTTAACATCTCGTCGTAGGACATACCACTTAGCTCCGGGACTACTCTTGCTGCAAACCTCTGCACTTTCTCTACTTTCCTTACGTGCTTGGATAGGTGTGGGTTCGATAGGTCTGTTGAAGATTGTTGTTAGTGGCACACACACAATTCCTCTGTTCCCTCTCTGAGGACATATGGAGAGATGTTATGTGGGCTCACCCCCTTGGAGGTATTTAGATCGCATTGCAGTTGAGTACACTAGCACTTGCTGGTGTACTCAACTGCCTCGGTTTGCTCGACGCCTTTCTGTTTCCTCGTGTTGAGTTCTTCACATACTTCTTAATCATTCTTTGTGAGCTCCCCACCTTCCTACCTTAGCCTGATTGTCTGGTCCTTGACTGTTGTTTTCCTCCTGATGGAGCTGTATAACAACTTTGGGTCAGATATGGTATTCGATACTATGTTATTTTCATATTACCAATGATCCTTCCTCCTTATCATAAATATTCGTTTCTAGCTCTTCGGCTCAACATTTTTTCCTGACTCCTATGCCTTCTATATTTTTCCCATGCTGTAGCACACTTGGTTTTGGCCTCGCTACACCTCCGAGCCAACCATGGGCTCAATATGGTCTACCCATCATTTCCGTTGCCCCTAGGTACGATCTTCTCTGCCTCCCTGCACTATGGACACGTGTTCCATCATTTCGTTTACTGTCGTTCCTTCTAGTTCTCTTCATCACTGCACCTCATACAGAAATTGTCTCATGCCTGTGTAGTCCCCTGCTTTGAAGCTTAGCTTCTCCCCTCCTTCCTGTGCTGCTTCGCTCTCCACTGTTAACTTTACAAAGTATTTGAAACTCAGAACTACATGGTCACTAGTGCTGAGGAGCAATTTTATATGAAATGTCCTCTATGCTGGAACTGCTCAAGGTGAATGAGGTCCAGCATTGCTGGTTCATCCTTTCTCTCTCTCTCTCTCTCTCTCTCTCTCTCTCTCTCTCTCTCTGGTTGTGTCTCTTAACATGTTGATGCATAAAGTTTTCTAGTACCGACTCCAGCATCTTACACCTCCATATTTCTGCTCCCCTATGTGGCTTCAGGTTTTCCCAGTCAGTCTCTTTGTGGTTAAAGTCCTCCATGACGAGTAACTTTGCCCTGCCCATGTGGCCCTTCTGGCCATGTCAGCAAGTGTATACACTATTTCTCTGTTGCTTTTGTTGTACACTTGTCTTGGTCTGTTGTTATTCAGTGGTGGGATGTAAATCACTGCTGTCACCGCCTCATGACTCCCGGTACTGTGTAGTCATCTGAAGGTAAGGCGTTATTTTATAAGATGCTACTGTAATGGTGGTATTTGTGATGGGATGGGGGGCGGTGGGTGTGTAGTATGGTTTGTTTTGGGTTACTGTTTTGAGCTGGGATCAGGATCTAGGAGTTGAAGGGGTTCTGTGGGTGGTTGTGATAGGTGGGCCCCTTGAAGCTGATCTTTCCTTCCTGTCTATGCTTGTCCTCTCTCTCCTTCCTGCTTCTGGTATCTTCATACTGTCTCTCAGTTGCTCCTCTTGTTCTGTCGGGGTCGAGGTACACCTGGCAGTACTTTTGTGAGTATTTTATTAGTGGTTTTTGCTGCAGGATCCTGTTTTTTACTATTTCTGTCGTGAATGTCAGTTTGAGTGACTTTTTCCCTTATTTACCGGCCAAGTCTTTGAAGTGGCTAATGCGTCGGTCTTAGGTTTTATGACTCTCTGATCATGGGTTCTAACCCCACCTGTGGTATGGCAAGTCTCTGAAAATTGTCAGCTGTGATATGTCCTTCCCTTCTGTTATTATGATGATAATTTTAATTTCTTTTTCCTTCCCCTGTTGTCTTTTATCCAAAGTCCTACCTTCTGCCTCCTGAAGCCCATGAATAATTATTGACCTCTCCCTCTCCTCTTCCCATTTCTTTTCCTTCTGTATCTCTTGATCCAGTTTAAGCATCTCCTTTGCTGTATGTGTATGTGTACCTGTGTGTGTGTGTGTGTACTCACCTAGTTACTCACCTAGTTGAGGTTGCAGGGGTCGAGTCCAAGCGCCTGGCCCTGCCTCTTCACTGGTCGCTACTAGGTCACTCTCCCTGAACCATGAGCTTTATCGTACCTCTGCTTAAAGCTATGTATGGATCCTGCCTCCACTACACCGCTTCCCAAACTATTCCACTTACTGACTACTCTGTGGCTGAAGAAATACTTCCTAACATCCCTGTGATTCATCTGTGTCTTCAAATTCCAACTGTGTCCCCTTGTTACTGTGTCCAATCTCTGGAACATCCTGTCTTTGTCCACCTTGTCAATTCCTCTCAGTATTTTGTAAGTCGTTATCATGTCCCCCCTATCTCTCCTGTCCTCCAGTGTCGCAGGTTGATTTCCCTTAACATCTCCTCATAGGACATACCTCTTAAACTCTGGACTAGTCTTGTTGCAAACCTTTGCACTTTCTCTAGTTTCTTTACATGCTTGGCTAGGTGTGGGTTCCAAACTGGTGCCGCGTACTCTAATATGGGCCTAACGTACACGGTGTACAGGGTCCTGAACGATTCCTTATTAAGATGTCGGAATGCTGTTCTGAGGTTTGCCAGCGCCCATATGCTGCGGCAGTTATTTGGTTGATGTGCGCTTCAGGAGATGTGCCTGGTGTTATACTCACCCCAAGATCTTTTTCCTTGAGTGATGTTTGTAGTCTCTGGCCCCCTAGACTGTACTCCGTCTGCGGTCTTCTTTGCCCTTCCCCAATCCTCATTACTTTGCACTTGGTGGGATTGAACTCCAGGAGCCAGTTGCTGGACCAGGTCTGCAGCCTGTCCAGATCCCTTTGTAGTTCTGCCTGGTCTTCGATCGAATGAACTCTTCTCATCAACTTCACATCATCTGCAAACAGGGACACCTCGGAGTTTATTCCTTCCGTCATGTCGTTCACAATACCAGAAACAGCACGGTCCTAGGACTGACCCCTGTGGGACCCCGCTGGCCCACAGGTGCCCACTCTGACACCTCGCCACGTACCATTACTCGCTGCTGCCCTTCCTGACAAGTATTCCCTGATCCATTGCAGTGCCTTCCCTGTTATCCCTGCTTGGTCCTCCAGTTTTTGCACTAATCTCTTGTGTGGGTACTGTGTCAAAAGCCTTCTTGCAGTCCAAGAAAATGCAATCCACCCACCCCTCTCTCCTCTTGTCTTACTGCTGCCCACCATGTCATAGAACTCCAGTGGGTTTGTGACACAGGTTTTTCCCATCTCTGAAACCATGTTGGCTGTTGGTGATGAGATCATTCCTTTCTAGATGTTCCACCATTCTTCTCCTGACAATCTTTTCCATGATTTTGCATGCTATACATGTCAGTGACACTGGTCTGTAGTTTTAGTGCTTCATGTCTGTCTCCTTTTTTTTTAAAGATTGGGACTACATTTGCTGTCTTCCATGCCTCAGCAATCTCCCTGTTTTTCGATAGATGTATTGAATATTGTTGTTAGGGGTACACATAGCGCATCTGCTCCCTCTCTCAGGACCCATGGAGAGATGTTATCGGGCCCCCCATTGCCTTTGAGGTATCTAGCCACTCAGAAGCCCTCTTCACTTCTTCCTCGTTTGTGTGTACTGTGTCCAGCACAGGGGGGTGTACCCCACCTCTCCGCCCTTTTCTGGAGCCCCTTCTGTCCCCCTTCTGTGAACACTTCTTTGAATCTCTTGTTGAGTTCCTCACATATTTCACGGTCATTTCTTGTTGTCTCTCCTCCTTCCTTCCTTACCTGATTACCTGGCCCCTTAACGGTTTTTTTCTTCCTGATGTGGCTGTATAACAGCTTCGGGTCAGATTTGGCTTTTGCTGCTATGTCGTTTCCATTTTGATGTTGGGCCTCCTTCTTATCTGTGCATATTCGTTTCTGGCTCTACGACTGCTCTCCTTATTCTCCTGGGTCCTTTGCCTTCTATATTTCTTCCATTCCCTAGCACACTTGGTTTTTTGCCTCCTTGCATCTTTGGGTAAACCCATGGGCTCATCCTGGCTTTTTCATTATTCCTGTTACCCTTGGTACAAACCTCTCCTCAGCCTCCTTGCACATTGTTGCTACATATTCCATCATCTCCTTTAACTGGCTTCCCTGCCAGTTCTCTGTTCCACTGAACCTCTTTCCCAGGAAGTTCCTCATTCCTGTGTAGTCCCCTGTCCTGTAGTTTGGTTTCATTTGTCCGGCCCTTTTCCTGCTTCCCCCCCTCCACTTGTAGCTCTACTGTGTAGTCGAAGCTCAAAACCACATGATCGCTGGCCCTAAGGGGTCTTTCATATGTGATGTCCTCAATATCGCACTAGTCAAGGTGAATACTAAGTCCATCTTGCTGGTTCATCCTCTCCTCTCTCTCTTTGTAGTGTCCCTTACGTGTTGGTACATGAAGTTTTTCCAGTCCCCACCTCCATCATCTAGCCCTCCATGTATCTTGGCCCCCTTTGTGCTCCAAGTTCTCCCATTCGATCTCCTTGGGGTTAAAGTCGCCCATGATCGGACTTTCCCCTGCATGCAGAGCTCTTCTGGCCACTGCAGCCAGTGTGTCAACCATCGCTCAAATTGTTCTCGTCATACTCTTGCCTTGGCCTCCTGCTGTTCTGTGGTGGGTTATACATCACTGCAATTATCCCCTTTGGGGACCACCAGAGTGAAGCGTTCCCGCTATGTAATCACTTTTTTCTCCGCTGTCCCCCTCTCTCCAGCTCATCAAAATTCCATAGGTGTTTGATCAGAATGCCACTCCTCCACCCCCCCTGTTCCTTCTGTCTTTTCCAGGATTTGGTATCCCGCTGGAAAGATGGCATTTGTTATCATACCTGTAAGCTTGGTTTCTGTGATCGCTATGATGTCTGGTGAGGGCCTCTTTGACTCTTTCGTGCCACTCCTCCCCCACTTGTTTGTTATTCCATCAGCGTTTGTGTACCATAACTTCAGTTTCCTTTCCAACACTGGGGTTTGGGGGCCTGTGGGGGGGGGAGAACCTGGTAGCAACTGTGGGATTCTATGTTGGGGTTGGGGGGAAAAGCTGTGGGTATGGATTGTTTTGGGGTGTTGGATGGTGTGATAGGTTGTGGGGTTCTGAGGATAGTTGTGTGTGTGCTTGCCCTTGCTGCTCTGTTTCTGCTCTGACTGACCTCTGCTGGTTCCATCGTTGTCTCCTTTCCAGCTCCTTTTGCTTTTTTGTCCTCTCCCCCAGCTGCTTTCCTCTGTTTTTTGTTTTTGTCTCTGTCTAGGAACACCTTGTACTCTTTTCCCAACTTTCAACCCTGGTTCCCCTTGGGGGATCCTGTCCGCACTGTTTCTGTCCTGAGAATCAGATTGATAGATCGGGTTTTCTCTCCCTTCAAGTACCCCCCTATTCTCTAAAATTTACAATCTCATCCATGTCTTCCCCCTATTTCCGTGATGATTTTCTCAATCTCCTTTCTTCCTTCCTGCCGTCTTTCAGTGTGTGTCCTTTCCTCTCTCTTTCCCCAACCCATGGATAATCACTGATTTTGCCCTTTCCTCCTCCCATTGCTCTTTCCTCCGTGACTCTGGTTCCTGTCTGTATGTGGTCATTTTCTCCCTTGATTTTTCCAGTGGCTCTTGGTAGCAGGGTGTTTCCTCAGCATTCGACCTATCTCCCTCTCCATCTGCACCCATCTGCTCTTCCCTTCCACTCCCGGGCCCTTCTTTGCAGCTGATATACCTTAGCATAATTCATATCTCCTTCCTTCCTGTTCAGCCTCTCATCATCGTATGGTGTGTCTTCTCTGGTCACTACCCCCTGAACTTGCTTCAGCCTGTTTACCTCAAATTCTAGGACCTTTACCCTGGCTACTGCAGTTTCGACTTGTGCCTCCCAATTCTTCGTCTCCTTCTCCAACCTCTTTTCTCATTTCACAGAGAGCTCTTTCTCCATTTTTTTAGAAAACTCTCCTAATTTTCTCTCCCATTCTTGCTCTATCCTTTCCCCTGGCCTCCATCCATTCCTCCCCACCAGTACCATTGTCCCTCTGATCCCTGATTCTCCCAGTCCCAACCATTTTTTTTTAATGAAAGAGAAGAGAAAGAGAAAAAGAAAAAAGGGGAGAGAGTGAAAGATAGGGAGAAAAGAAGGGGAGCCAAGAAGAGGGGAAAAGAAGGAAAAGGGGGAAATGAGAGGGGAAAAGGGAAGAGAGAGGGGGGGTGACAAGGGAAAGAGAGGAAAAGAAGAGGAAGAGAGAGAAATAAGAAGGAAGAGAGAGAGGAAAGGAGAAAGAGGAAAGAGAGGGGAAAGAGTGAAAAGGGAAAAGAGAGAGGGAAGAGAGAGGGGAGAGAGGGATGAGAGAAAGGGGAGAGAGAAAGAAAAGAGAGAGAAGAGAGAGAGAGGGGAGAAGAGAAGAGAGAGAGAAGAGGAGAGAGAGAGAGAGAGAGAGAGAGAAGAGAGGGAAAAAGAGGAAGGAAGGGAGAGATATGGGGGGGAGAAGGTTTATAGGTCACTTCACAGAAGGGGTTTAAATCCCCGTATATGTTGTGTTGTGGTGTCCCATATATTTGTGTGTGTGTGTGTCTGTATGTGTGGGTGGGGTTGGGTGTTGGTGGTTGGTGTGTGTGTGGTGTGTTGGGTTTTGTGTGTGTGTTGCATATGTGTGTGTGTGTTGGGGGTTTTTTTGTGGTTTTGGGGGTGTGTGTGTGTGTGGTGTGTGTGGTGTGTGTGTGTGTGTGGGGGGTGTGTGTGTGGGTGTGTGTGTGTGTGTGGTGGTGTGGGGTGTGTGGTGTGTGCTACAGCTATTCAAGTGCCTAACGCAGTGCTTGTTCTCACCACCAAGTGTGTGTGCATATGTTTAGTAAACAGTCCTTATTCCCACTTTTAACTACATATGTATTGTATATGTACCCGATCTCTTGGTTCCCACTGTACTCTTATGCGTTTAAATTACGTTCAAAAATAAATACACTAGGCTTCGCCTATATGCTGCTACCTCTAAATTCTATTAAATGCCAGTAAATGCTGCTTATTCTAATTCTGATAGCTCGAGGAGAGTGACCCCCAATTCCAGCTAGAGACAGGTACTATTGACCCCATGCAACTCAAACTAGGTGAATATTACTTGCGGCTGGCAGTGGAGTAACGTTGCGGGTCTGTCCTGTCCCAGAAGTGGTTTGATGCTTCTCGGTAATTTTTCCACTAACTTCCTGTATGCACTATAGTCTCTAGCTCTTCTAATTTTTTCACTCACTGTATTTACTGACACGTCTATACATATCTCTTATCTCCCTGGTCTTGAGTCGCACTTATTCTTCAAAATACCCCACTGCATTATTATGGCAACACTATGTAGGCCTGACACAACCGTTCATCCTTCCAACGGCCTCCACTAAACACTCAGCCACTGTTTCCTTTGTTTTCTTTTCTGTGATCACTTATATTTCCTTTTATCGGGGCTTAAGTGATTACATGCACTCTCATGCGTGCACACGCCTATATCCCACACTCTATTCCTTATGGCACAGTCAGAAATTATCACCAAAACACGAGCTCAAACCGCGTGACTCCTCCACGAGTGTGTGTACTCACCTAATTGTACTCACCTAATTGTGGTTGCAGGGGTCGAGACTCAGCTCCTGGCCCCGCCTCTTCACTGATCGCTACTGGATCCTCTCTCTCTCTGCTTCCTGAGCTTTGTCATACCTCTTCTTAAAACTATGTATGGTTCCTGCCTCCACTAGTTCACTTGCTAGGCTATTCCACTTGCTGATAACTCTATGACTGAAGAAATACTTCCTAACGTCCCTGTGACTCGTCTGAGTCTTCAGCTTCCAGTTGTGACCCCTTGTCCCTTTGTCCCCTCTCTGGAACATCCTATCTCTGTCCACCTTGTCTATTCCCTGCAGTATCTTGTATGTCGTTATCATGTCTCCCCTGACCCTTCTGTCCTCCAGTGTCGTCAGTCCGATTTCCCTTAACCTTTCCTCGTACGACATTCCCTTGAGCTCTGGGACTAGCCTTGTTGCAAACCTTTGTACTTTCTCTAACTTCTTGACGTGCTTGACCAGGTGTGGGTTCCAGACTGGTGCTGCATACTCCAGTATGGGCCTAACATACACAATGTACAGTGTCTTGAACGATTCCTTATTAAGGTATCGGAACGCTATTCTCAGGTTTGCCAGGCGCCCGTATGCTGCAGCGGTTATTTGGTTAATGTGTGCCTCCGGTGATGTGCTCGGTGTTATGGTCACCCCAAGGTCTTTCTCCCTGAGTGAGGTCTGTAGTCTTTGTCCACCTAGCCTATACTCTGTGTGTGTGTGTGTGTGTGTGTGTGTGTGTGTGTGTGTGTGTGTGTGTGTGTGTGTGTGTGTGTGTGTGTGTGTGTGTGTGCGTGTGTGTGTGTGCGCGTGTGTACACGCATAGGGGTCCTGATCAGCAGAATGCATGTACCTGTGAAGGTGTCTTCACAAAATACAACTTCAGCAATAAGAACATCAACTGGGACCAGGTAAACCATGTCCTAAACGAAACATGTTGGGAAGATATCTTAAATGACATGGATCCAAACCAGTGCCTTGAAAGGATCAACTTCCTCGCAGCTGAAGCATGTTCTAAGCATATTTCCCTAAGAAAGAAGAAGAGCAGGAGTAAACTGGAGAGAGAAAGACGCTCCCTCTACAGAAGACGACGAAGAGTCACTGAGCTCCTCAGGAGTTCTAGAATATCTGATACACGAAAGGAGGCGCTGACCAGGGAAGTGGAAACTATCGAACTTAAGTTAAATGACTCTTACAGGAACCAGGAGTGACAGGAGGAGCTTAAAGCTATTAGTGAAATTGAAAGAAATTCAAAATATTTCTTTTCATATGCCAAAAACAAGGCAAATACCACATCTACTATGGCAGGGAGGAGTTCTTAGTCCCATGCTATTTAATATTCTGATTAATGCTCTCCTAAATGCTCTACCTGCCTCACCTAAACATATAGCTATAAGCTATGCTGATGATATCATGATCCATACAACAGGGCATAAGAAGATGAATACCATTCTTAATGAAGTTCAAGCAATTTGTAATCGACTAGGCCTCATAATATCTTCCTCTAAAACTAAGATATTAACAAGCAAACGACATCCCCCACCCATCTATTTTGCAGGGTGAAATCATTAGCTACGTTAAAACTTACAGATATCTTGGTGTAGATGTACCCTTTAACAAATCCACTATACCACAACTAAACAAGAAATGTAAAGCTAGGCTAAATGCTCTCAAAGCTGTTGCTGGCTACAATCCCAACTATGGTGCAAATGTGAGAATCGTGAGAATGATGTACATAGCCTATGTTAGGTCCTTAATTGATTATGCTGCTCCCATGTTGATATTAGCTAGAGAAAGTTCTCTCCGACCCTTGGAGTTAATGCAAAATGAAGCTCTCAGGATTATTCTTGGCTGTCCCAGATCTACAAAAGTTCTTAACATGAGGAAGGAGCTTGGTATTTCTAGTATCAGTGATAGGATTGTTGAAATTAACACTACTCGGTATTAGAATGTTGAGAAACGAACCAGACACTGTCACAGTGAATCTTACCAAGTGTCTAGAGGTAAATACACACAGATCTAAATGGATTGTGAAAACGTGCAATTGCATTAAGTTTTATAACCTGCATGAACTGTATCACTGTGGGCAACAAGAGCATTTCACCCCTCCATGGAAGATGTGTTCATTTAATATCACATACCTACAAGTCCCTCCCAAGAAGCTCATTGCTAGTAATCCCTTCCTTAAATCTCTTGTTAGAGCAACTGCTCAAGAAGAAATTTCTCACCTAGCTGGTAGTAACAAGTTATCACAAGTTATATACACTGATGGATCTAAACAGGAGTCTTCTGGCAGGGCTGCATCTGCTCTTGTTGCCACCTCCCTAGTTAAGAACGATAATAAATTTGTTGAGTTAGGCATAAGAATTAACAACTGGGCTCTACACTGCAAACTGAATTGTTTGCAATCCTAATGGCGCTAAAGCTAACCTATGACACTGAGCTTGACTCTATCATCATTACTGATTCTATGTCATCATTGAAGGCTCTTGGCTCATATAATGACTCCAACAACATGCTCATTGGGGAAGCCAGGTATAGATACTCAAAAATTAGGGACAAAGGAATTAATGTACAATTGCTATGGATCCCATCACACATTGGATTACTCCTTCATGATAAAGTTGATATGTTAGCCAAGAAGAGTATCGAGAAGGAGAATGTAGAATATAACTTTGGTATAACTTGTGTCTAGCATTAGGAATAATATTAGGAGAGAAGTAAATAATGAAAATGATTGTTATAGGAATGCAGTTAGAAGCCTGAGTAGATCTATAACCCACTATGATAACATGAACGTAGATAAGTATGTTTATGGAGCAACTTGCAATGTGAACAGACTGACTGATGTTGTAGTGGCCAGCTTAGGCTTGGTTACAAGTACTTCTGGCAGTTTGGGAGACACACAGATGATGATCAAACTAAATGTAAATTATGTGATCAGGTATATGGTCACTCTCTTGAACACTATGTGCTTAATTGTCCACTTATTGAGGAATACAGAGACAGACAGTATAATAACCTATGTGACATGTCAAGATATCTTATTAATGAAAATAAGATACCAGATATACTAAGCAAATTTCCTAAATTTGCTTGTAACAGATAAGTGAACTATAGATATGTAGATATAAATCCATATGTATTCCTGTTAACCCTTTGGGGCCTAGTTCCTAGGCCTTTTGTGTATCCATATGCTCTCGCGCTACCGTCCACAGGATGGATATGGGGTGCACAATAAACTAGCCACTTCGGTGGCAAAATCTAATCTAGTATCGGGCCCTTACTCAGACAGGATGGGACTTACACAGATGACAACAAGGAAATGAGTGAAATATTGAAGTCCCAGTACGACTCTGTGTTTAGTGAACCACTAATCGGTCTGAGGATGGACGACGCAAATGATTTCTTCATGAATGAGCCTCAAAACTCCATAAATGTATGCTAGATTTCCGACATTACCCTAACTCCGATAGATTTCGAAAAAGTCATTGACAACATGCCCATGCACTCAGCCCCGGGCCCAGACTCGTGGAACTCTGTTTTCATTAAGAACTGCAAGAAACCCTTCTCGCGTGCCCTAAGTACACTATGGAGGAGAGCTTGGACATGGTGAAATTCCACAGTCACTTAAAACAACGGATATAGCCCCACTCCATAAAGGTGGCAGCAAAGCATTAGCTAAGAACTATAGACCAATAGCTCTGACGTCCCACATCATAAAAATCTTTGAAAGAGTGCTAAGAAGCAGGATTGCAAATCACTTGGATTCCCAAAATCTGCACAATGCAGGGCAACATGGGTTCAGGGCAGGTCCGCTCCTGCCTCTCACAACTTCTGGATCACTATGATATGGCCTTGATGCACTGAAAGAAAATCAGAATGCAGATGTAATATACACAGACTTGCAAAAGCATTTGACAAATGCGATCATGGCGTAATAGCCCATAAAATACGTGCTAAAGGAATAACTGGAAAGTGGGGAGATGGATCTTCAACTTCCTAACAAATCGAACACAAAGAGTAGTGGTCAACAGAGTTAAATCGGAGGCTGCCTTAGTGAAGAGCTCTGTTCCACAAGGCACAGTACTCGCCCCCATCTTATTCCTCATCCTCATATCAGACATAGACAGAGATATGCATCACAGCACCGTATCATCCTTTGCGGATGATACTAGGATCTGCATGAGGCTGTCATCTGCTGAGGACGCGATTAACTTCCAAGAAGATATAAACAAAGTTTTCCAGTGGGCAACGGTAAACAATATGATGTTCAATGAGGACAAATTCCAACTACTCCCTTATGGAAAACTGGAGGAGATATTAACTAGAACAGAGTATACTACAGACTCTGGCCATACAATAGAGCGGAAAAATAATGTAAGGGACCTGGGAGTAGTAATGTCTGAGGATCTCACTTTCAAGGATCACAACAGTGCCACGATCGCACGTGCAAAGAAAATGATACGATGGATAATGAGAACGTTCCACAAGAGAGATGCCAAGCCAATGATGATCCTTTTCAAATCACTTGTTCTCTCTAGGCTGGAATACTGCTGTACATTAACATCTCCATTCAAAGCAGGTGAAATTGCAAATCTAGAGAGTGTACAGAGATCCTTTACTGCACGTATAAGTTCTGTCAAGCACCTTAACTACTGGGAACGCTTGGAAGCACTTGACTTGTGCTCGTTGGAACGCAGGAGGGAGAGATATATCATAATCTACACTTGGAAAATCCTGGAAGGAATGGTCCCAAATCTGCACACACAAATCACTCCCTACGAAAGTAAAAGACTGGGCAGGCGATGCAAAATGCCCCCAATTAAAAGTAGGGGCGCCACTGGTACACTAAAGGAAAACACCATAAGTGTCCGGGGCCCAAGACTGTTCAACAGCCTCCCATCAAGTATTAGGGAAATTGCCAATAAACCCCTGGCTGCCTTCAAGAGAGAGCTGGACAGATACCTAAAGTCAATGCCGGATCAGCCGGGCTGTGGCTCGTACGTTGGACTGCGTGCGGCCAGCAGTAACAGCCTAGTGGATCAGGCTCTGATCCATCGGGAGGCCTGGTCATGGACCGGGCCGCGGGGGCGTTTATCCTCGGAATAACCTCCAGGTATCCAGATAACCTATTTGTGGTTGCAGGGGTCGAGTCATAGCTCCTGGCCCCGCCTCTTCACTAATTGCTACTAGGTCGTCTCTCTCCCTGCTCCACGAGCTTTATCATACCTCTGCTTAAAGCTGTGAATAGATCCTGCCTCAGCTTCATCGCTTCCCAAACAATTTCACTTCCTGACTATTCTGTGACTGAAGAAATACTTTCTAACATCCCTGCGATTCATCTGTCTTCAACGTCCAACTGTGTCCCCTTGTTGCTGTGTCCCATCTCTGGAACTTTCTGCCTCTGTCCACCTTGTCAATTGCTCTCAGTAATTTATACGTCGTTATCATGTCCCCCTATCTCTACGGTCCTCCAGTGTCGTCAGGTCGATTTCCCTTAACCTCTCTTCGTAGGACATAATTCTTAGCTCTGGGACTAGTCTTGTTGCAAACCTTTGCACGTTCTTTAGTTTCTTTACGTGCTTGGATAGATGTGGGTTCCAGACTGGTGCCGAATACTCCAATATGGGCCTAACGTACACAGTGTACAGGGTCCTGAACGATTCCTTATTAAGATGTCGGAATGCTGTTCTTAGGTTTGCTAGGCGCCCATATGCTGCAGCAGTTATTTGGTTGATGTGCGACTCACGAGATGTGCCTGGTATTATACTCACCCCAAGATCTTTTTCCTTGAGTGAGGTTTGTAGTCTCTGGCCCCCTAGAATGTACTCCGTCTGAGGTCTTCTTTGCCCTTCCCCAATCTTCATGACTTTGTACTTGGTAGGGATGAACTCCAGGAGCCAATTGCTGGACCAGTCCTACAGCCTGTCCAGATTCTTTTGTAGTTCTGCCTGGCCTTCGTCCGATTGAATTCTTCTCATCAACTTCACATCATCTGCAAACAGGGATACTTCGGAGTCTATTCCTTCCGTCATGTCGTTAACAAATACCAGAAACAGCACCGGTCCTAAGACTGACCCCTGTGGAACCCCACTCGTCACAGGCGCTCATTCTGACACCTCGCCTGGTACCATGACTCGCTGCTGTCTTCCTGACAGGTATTCCCTGATCCATTGTAGTGCCTTCCCTGTTATCCGTGCCTGGCCCTCCAGTTCTTGCATTAATCCCTTGTATGGAACTGTGTCAAACGCCTTCTTACAGTTCAAGAAAACGCAATCTACGCACCCTTCTGTCTCTTGTCTTACCGCTGTCACCCTGTCATAGAACTTCAGTAGGTTCGTGACAAAGGTTTTCCCGTCCCTGAAACCGTGTTGGCTGCTGTTGATAAGCTCATTTCTCTCTAGGTGTTCCACTATTCTTCTCCTGATAATCTTCTCCATGACTTTGCAAACTATACATGTTAGTGACACTGGTCTATAGTTTAGTGCTTCTTGTCTGTCTCCTATTTTAAAAATTGGGACTACATTTGCTGTCTTACATACCTCAGGTTATCTCCCTTTTTCGATAGATGTGTTTGTGTTTGTGTGTGTGTGTGTGTGTGTGTAATATAACCTAATTGTGGTTCAGGAGTCGAATCAAAGCTCCTGGCTCCTCCTCTTCACTGGTCGCAATTAGGCCCTCTCTCTCCCTTCTTCATGAGCTTTATCATACCTCTTCTTAAAGCTATGTATGGTAACTACCTCCATCCATCACTTTCTTAACTGTTTCACTTCCTGACAACTCTACGACTGAAGAAATACTTCCTAACATCCCTGTGATTTATCTAAGTCTTCAGTTGCCAATTGTGACTCCTTGTTGCTGTGTCCCATCTCTGGAATTTTCTACCTTGTCAATTCCTCTCAGTATTTTATATGTCGTTATCATATTCCCCCTCTCTCTCCTGTCCTCCAATGTCGTTAGGTCGCTTTCCCTTAACCTCTCCTCGTAGGACATGACCTTTAGCTCCGGGACTAGTCTCGTTGCAAACCTTTGCACTTTTTCTAGTTTCTTGACATGCTTGACCAGGTGTGGGTTCCAAACTGGTGTTGCATACTCCAATATGGGCCTGACGTACACTGTGTACAGAGCCCTGAACGATTCCTTACTGATGTATCGAAACACTATACTTAGGTTTGCTAGTCGTCCATATGCTACAGCAGTTATTTGGTTGATGTGCGCCTCAGGAGATGTGCTTGGTATTGTGTGTGTGTATGTGTACTCACTGTACACACACACACACACATACACACACTCACGATTTTTAATAACAGAGACAGGGAGGCTGCACTAAATTACAGACCAGTGTCGCTGACATGTATAGTACGCAAAGTTATTGAGAAGATTGTCAGAAGAGTGATGGAGCACCTAGAAAAGACCGGGCTCGTACATGACAACTAGCACGGCATCAGGGAAGGGAACTCCTGCGTCACAAGCCTATTGAAGTTCTACGACAAGGTAACAGAAGTAAAACAGGAGAGAGAGATGGGTAGACTGCATCTTCTTGAACTGTAAGAAGGCTTGCGACACAGTATCACATAACAGACTGATTGAAAAGCTATAGGAGCAGGCAGGAATAAGAGGGAAAACACTACAATGTATCAGGGAATAACTGACAGAAAGAAAACAATGTATGTTGGTACGAGATGAGGTGTCAAAGTGTGTGCATGTATCGAGTGGGGTTTCACAAGCGTCAGTCCTAGGTTCGGTTCTGTTTCTTGTATATATGAAATGACATGACGGAAGGATAGATTCAGAGGTGTCCCTATTTGCAGACGTCGTGAAGCCAATGAGGAGAATACAAGCGGACGATGATCAGGT
This sequence comes from Cherax quadricarinatus, assembly GCF_026875155.1. Lineage (NCBI taxonomy): Eukaryota > Metazoa > Arthropoda > Malacostraca > Decapoda > Parastacidae > Cherax > Cherax quadricarinatus. The sequence goes on from NC_069488.1 coordinate 10,039,594, forward strand.
AAGCCTATAAGGGGATCAAGAAAGGCTGCAAGCCTGGCCCGACAAATGGCTTCTAGAGTTTAACCCAAGTAAGTGCAAAGTTGTGACGCTTGGGGAAGGACAAAGAAGACCGCAGATGGAGTGCAGCCGAAAAAGTCAAAGGCTGCAAAACTCAAGGAAAAGGCCCTTGGAGGAAGCATCATACCGAGAACATGTCCTGAAGATAACATTAACCAAATAACTACTGCAGTATATGGGCGCCTGGCAAACTTGAAGATAGCGATTCGACATCTAAGCAACGAGACATTCACGACACTACACCGTGTACATCAGGCCCATATTGGAGTATGCAGCACCAGTATGAAACCCACACCTGGTCAAACATGTCAAGAAATTAGAGAAAGTGCAAAGGTTTGCAAGAAGACTAGTACTGGAGCAGAGAGGTATGTCGTGCAAGGAGAGGTTAAGGGAACTCAACCTGACAACACTGGAGGACAGAAGGGATAGGGGAGACATAAGAACGACACATAAAATACTGAGAGGAATTGACAAGGTGGATAGGGACAGAAAGTTTCAGAGATGCGACACAGAAACACGGGATCACAGATGGAAGTTGAAAACACAGATGAGTCACACGGATGTTAGGAAGTATTTCTTCAGTCATAGAGTTCTCAGGAAGTGGAAGTTTGGAGAGTGAAGTAGTCGAGGCAGAATCCATACATAGCTTAAATAAGAGGCATGATAAAGCTCATGGAGCAGGGAGAGAGTGGACCTAGTAGCGACCAGCGAAGAGGCGGGGCCAGGAGCTATGAATCGACCACTGCAACCACAAACAGGCAATGTTAGTGTGACTCTGTAAATGGTCCAAGTTGGACCTAAACGTCGTCGGTCGTGTGTGGGTTATTTGTGTACAAATACGTAATTACACACACACACACACATGGCTCATGGAGCAGGAAGAGTGACCCAGTAGCCGCAAGTGAAGAGGCGGGGCCAGGAGCTGTGAATCGACCCTGCAACCATAACAACAAGGTGAGTATACACACACACACACACACACACACACACACACACACACACACACACACACACACACACACACACATCAACTGCAGCCAACATGGTTTCAGGGACGGGAAATCCTGTGTCACAAACCTACTGGAGTTCTATGACATGGTGACAGCAGTAAGACAAGAGAGAGAGGGGTGGGTGGATTGCATTTTCTTGGACTGCAAGAAGGCGTTTGACACAGTTCCACACAAGAGATTGGTGCAAAAACTGGAGGACCAAGCAGGGATAACAGGGAAGGCACTACAATGGATCAGGGAATACTTGTCAGGAAGACAGCAGCGAGTCATGGTACGTGGCGAGGTGTCAGAGTGGGCACCTGTGACCAGCGGGGGTCCCGCAGGGTCAGTCCTAGGACCAGTGCTGTTTCTGGTATTTGTGAACGACATGACGGAAGGAATAGACTCTGAGGTGTCCCTGTTTGCAGATGACGTGAAGTTGATGAGAAGAATACACTCGATCGAAGACCAGGCAGAACTACAAAGGGATCTGGACAGGCTGCAGACCTGGTCCAGCAATTGGCTCCTGGAGTTCAATCCCACCAAGTGCCAAAGTCATGAAGATTGGGGAAGGGCAAAGAAGGCCGCAGACGGAGTACAGTCTAGGGGGTCAGAGACTACAAACCTCACTCAAGGAAAAAGATCTTGGGGTGAGTATAACACCAGGCACATCTCCTGAAGCGCACATCAACCAAATAACTGCTGCAGCATATGGGCGCCTAGCAAACCTCAGAACAGCATTCCGACATCTTAATAAGGAATCATTCAGGACCCTGTACACCGTGTATGTTAGGCCCATATTGGAGTATGCGGCACCAGTTTGGAACCCACACCTAGCCAAGCACGTGAAGAAACTAGAGAAAGTGCAAAGGTTTGCAACAAGACTAGTCCCAGAGCTAAGAGGTATGTCCTACGAGGAGAGGTTAAGGGAAATCAACCTGACGACACTGGAGGACAGGAGAGATAGGGGGACATGATAACGACATACAAAATACTGAGAGGAATTGACAAGGTGGACAAAGACAGGATGTTCCAGAGATTGGACACAGTAACAAGGGGACACAGTTGGAATTTGAAGACACAGATGAATCACAGGGATGTTAGGAAGTATTTCTTCAGCCACAGAGTAGTCAGTAAGTGGAATAGTTTGGGAAGCGATGTAGTGGAGGCAGGATCCATACATAGCTTTAAGCAGAGGTATGATAAAGCTCACGGCTCAGGGAGAGTGACCTAGTAGCGATCAGTGAAGAGGCGGGGCCAGGCGCTCGGACTCGACCCCCGCAACCTCAACTAGGTGAGTACAATTAGGTGAGTACACACACACACACACACACACACACATCTTAATAAGGAATCATTCAGGACCCTGTACACCGTGTACGTTAGGCCCACATTGGAGTATGCGGCACCAGTTTGGAACCCACACCTAGCCAAGCACGTAAAGAAACTAGAGAAAGTGCAAAGGTTTGCAACAAGACTAGTCCCAGAGCTAAGAGGTATGTCCTACGAGGAGAGGTTAAGGGAAATCAACCTGACGACACTGGAGGACAGGAGAGATAGGGGGGACATGATAACGACATACAAAATACTGAGAGGAATTGACAAGGTGGACAAAGACAGGATGTTCCAGAGATGGGACACAGCAACAAGCGGACACAGTTGGAAGTTGAAGACACAGATGAATCACAGGGATGTTAGGAAGTATTTCTTCAGCCACAGAGTAGTCAGGAAGTGGAATAGTTTGGGAAACGATGTAGTGGAGGCAGGATCCATACATAGCTTTAAGCAGAGGTATGATAAAGCTCACGGTTCAGGGAGAGTGACCTAGTAGCGACCAGTGAAGAGGCGGGGCAAGGAGCTTGGACTCGACCCCTGCAACCTCAACTAGGTGAGTACAACTAGGTGAGTACACACACACACAAACAGAAGCAGACACACACAAACACACATACACACACACAAACAGAAACAGACACACACAAACAGAAACAGACACACACACACACACACACACATACATACACACACGCACACGCACACGCACACGCACACACACACACACACGCACATGCACGCGCACAGTACCTGGTGATGGTAGGTTACAACACCTGGTGATGGTAGGTTACAATACCTGGTGATGGTAGGTTACAGCACCTGGTGATGGTGGGTTAGAGTACCTGGTGATGGTAGGTTACAGTACCTGGTGATGGTAGGTTACAGTACCTGGTGATGGTAGGTTACAGCACCTGGTGATGGTAGGTTACAGTACCTGGTGATGGTAGGTGACAGTACCTGGTGATGGTAGGTGACAGTACCTGGTGGTGGTAGGTTACAGTACCTGGTGATGGTAGGTAACAACACCTGGTGATGGTAGGTTACTGTGGCATGCAAAGAGTACATAACCTTTATTCGGCGCACGTACACACCCTCATTTACAGGCTATCTCCCCCAACCAGCGAACCAGGGGACTGAGGGTTGACGATGGGGCCCCGTCGTTCAACCAGTACCCAGGTTCCAGCCAATGAGAAGATGGTTTTGGCAATCGCAGAGGTTATGTGGGTACCACTCTCCTGTCTGCCCTTGTCATTCCCATTCTAGAGCTGGTTGAAGCACGGTTTGCTCTCTAGTGGCTTCTATTCTGCCTTGCTTACCGTGGAGTGCACTAATACCTATTGCTGTACATAGTGTATATAGTGTACATACTTCTGTTCTATATTGGTGAAGGATAATATAAGTCAAAAGTTTTTCTGCTGTGTTTATTTTGACTCCCTTTACACCCAGGATAACAGGCCATTTTGACTCCTGGGTTGTAATAGTTACAACACCTGGTGATGGTAGGTTACAACACCTGGTGATGGTAGGTTACAACACCTGGTGATGGTAGGTTACAACACCTGGTGATGGTAGGTTACAACACCTGGTGATGGTAGGTTACAACACCTGGTGATGGTAGTATACAACACCTGGTGATGGAAGGTTACAACACCTGGTGATGGTAGGTACTGTAACCTACCATCACAAGGTGTTGTAACTTACCATCAATAGGTGTAACCTACCATCACCAGGTGTTGTAACCTACCATCACCAGGTGTTGTAACCTACCATCACCAGGTGTTGTAACCTACCATCACCAGGTGTTGTAACCTACCATCACCAGGTGTTGTAACCTACCATCACCAGGTACTGTAACCTACCATCACCAGGTACTGTAACCTACCATCACCAGGTACTGTAACCTACCATCACCAGGTACTGTAAAACCCACCATTCCAGGTACTGGGAACCTACCATCACCGGTGCTGTAACCTACCATCACCCCGGTGCTGTAACCTACCATCACCAGGTGCTGTAAACCTACCATCACAGGTTTTTGTAACCTACCATAACCAGGTACTGTAACCTACCATTACCAGGTACTGTAACCTACCATCACCAGGTGCTGTAACCTACCATCACAAGGTGCTGTAACCTACCATCAATAGGTGTAACCTACCATCACCAGGTGTTGTAACCTACCATCACCAGGTGTTGTAACCTACCATCGCCAGCTGTTGTAACCTACCATCACCAGGTGTTGTAACCTACCATCACCAGGTGTTGTAACCTACCTTCACCAGGTGTTGTAACCTACCATCACCAGGTGTTGTAACCTACCATCACCAGCTGTTGTAACCTACCATCACCAGCTGTTGTAACCTACCATCACCAGCTGTTGTAACCTACCATCACCAGCTGTTGTAACCTACCTTCACCAGGTGTTGTAACCTACCATCACCAGGTGTTGTAACCTACCATCACCAGCTGTTGTAACCTACCATCACCAGGTGTTGTAACCTACCATCACCAGCTGTTGTAACCCACCATCACCAGCTATTGTAACCTACCATCCCAGCTTGGGTTTTAACCTTTCCATCACCAGGTGTTGTAAAACCCACCATCACCAGGTGTTGTAACCTACCATCACCAGGTGTTGTAACCCCACCATCACCAGCTGTTGTAACTACCAACACTAGGTGTTGTAACCTACCATCCCCAGCTGTTGTAACCTACCATCACCAGCTGTTGTAACCTACCATCACCAGGTGTTGTAACCTACCATCACCAGGTGTTGTAACCTACCATCACCAGGTTTTTATATAACCTACCATCACCAGGTGTTGTAACCTACCATCACCAGGTGTTGTAACCTACCATCACCAGGTGTTGTAACCTACCATCACCAGGTGTTGTAACCTACCATCACCAGGTGTTGTAACCTACCATCACCAGGTGTTGTAACCTACCATCACCAGGTGTTATAACCTACCATCACCAGGTGTTGTAACCTACCATCCCCAGGTGTTGTAACCTACCATCACCAGGTGTTGTAACCTACCATCCCCAGGTGTTGTAACCTACCATCACCAGGTGTTTTTAACTACCATCACCAGGGTTGTAACCTACCATCCCCAGGTGTTGTAACCTACCATCACCAGGTGTTGTAAACCTACCATCCCCAGGTGTTGTAACCTACCATCACCAGCTGTTGTAACTACCACACAGCTGTTTTAACCACCATCACCAGCTGTTGTAACCTACCATCACCAGCTGTTGTAACCTACCATCACCAGCTGTTGCAACCTACCATCACCAGCTGTTGCAACCTACCATCACCAGCTGTTGTAACCTACCATCACCAGCTGTTGCAACCTACCATCACCAGCTGTTGTAACCTACCATCACCAGCTGTTGTAACCTACCATCACCAGCTGTTGTAACCTACCATCACCAGCTGTTGTAACCTACCATCCCCAGGCACTAAGAAAACTGAGTAATGAGAAAGGTGTTAATACAATTCTGCACATGTTTCCTTCTCATAAAAGCACAAAGACGAGGTAAGAGTTGGTGTCTGGTTCTCCAGTATAGTCTGTTAAGTATCATTCCTTCACATGTATCAGGCTGTTGCTGGTTGTGGAATAGACGCATTGAGACTATTGGTCCAGGAAACAGGAATGTTATCGTCAGTGGAGCTTACATTATGTAGGACTAACAAGGGATTATTAGGGACTTGACTTAAAATTAGAAACATTTCGTAAGTTATGGTATCTAGTCCAGGGGAGGTTGTTCAACCTTTTTTAAGTGCTGTGTCTAACTCGTGATTAGTGAAGCGGCAGTCAATCTTTGTTAATATTTCGGGTCGTAAAATTAATTAATTTCAACCATTCTCAAAAATACTCTTTAGATTTGTTCTAATATGATATGATAGATTTAATGCCTGGATTCTTTGGGCCAATTGTTTGTGAGGTTATTTCAGTAGTTTTTTTTTTTAAGAGGAGAAGAATATGTAGCATTACCACTCATTTTCCTTGCTATTTACTTATACCTTCCCAGGTTATACTAAGAGAGGTAGATATGTTTAATCCACAAACAAATTGTTCCCATCCCTGTTGCCTAAGTTCTTGTTTTCTGTTCCTTGCAGATTTTAGTGCAGTTTTGAAGATTCTAACTATGTCTAGGATTTTCAGTCAAGATATACTTTACTAATCCTTCTAGCTTCTTCTAATAATACGCTATTTTTTCCCTATAATCTACCTTGTACGTAATTACTTATACATTTGCTTTGTCTGCTTTCGTAAGGTGAAGTCCAGGATCTTCACTCAAACCTCTGCAACACAACTGTACTCAAAGATTTGTTAAGTTATACCATGAATTAAGGAAGGATCTTAGACTTTACCTCACGAGAACAGACAAAGTAATGCGATAGTAATAATGGACAAGGTAGATTATAGTGGAAAAATAAACATATTAGGAGACGGGGTAACTCATGCACCTCTTAAGTTGCATAGTTTAGGTTCACATGTGTTTGTTATAGGTCCTCCAGAACTCTCGTGTCTGGTGTTATTGTCTACATAAATTATGACATGTTTCTTATTAATGCATCTGGCTGAAAATGGTTAGCTGGGACATAAATATTGAAGAGGTTAAATGAGAAGCTGCCTCCCTATACCTAAACATCATGCTACTGCATGCTACTTGACTCTGCTAGGGTAGGCGTGAATGAGACCAGTTCTTTCTAACGTTAACTCCCACAACAGTTAGTTGACCTTAAGGTTGTGCTGCCTATCCAGTCAATCTCTGGATCACAGATCACATCAATATTACTGGTTGTACTAATGTACTAACTTGGGCATCCGCTTCATGGTTGGAATGTTTCATAAAAAAATTGTAATCTATCCTTGCGTAATTATAAGACGGGGAAATGATGTAAGGCGTAGCCCTGGGACGGCTTAATAACAAAACGCGTAGCTATGCGACAGTGTAACCTGTAACGCAAAGAGTAGCGTTGAGACAATCTAATAATGCAAGGCGTAGGCATGATATAACATAAATAATGCAATACGCAGTAGTGAGACTGTGCAATGACGCAAAGCATAGATATTAGACAGTAGATTTAAGACAGTTTCAAGAGTATGCAGGGAGACCAGTGCAAAGACACAATGAGTAGCCATAATTTATAGGAAATGCTGACCATAGTGAGCTTCCTTGAATGTAAACAACTTTTTTGTGATGCCGGGATGAGGATGCTGGGACGGGGGGATGGAGGGATGGTGGGACGGGGGATGGAGGGATGGAGGGATGGTGGGACGGGGGGATGGAGGGATGGTGGGACTGGGGGATGGAGGGATGGAGGGATGGTGGGACGGGGGGATGGAGGGATGGTGGGACTGGGGGATGGAGGGATGGATGGATGGTGGGACGGGGGGATGGAGGGATGGAGGGATGGTGGGACTGGGGGATGGAGGGATGGAGGGATGGTGGGACGGGGGGATGGAGGGATGGAATGATGGAGGGATTGAGGGATGGAGGGATGGGGACAGAATGGATGAGGGATGGGGAAAGGGGAGGGAGGAGGAGAAGTAGGAAAGAATTACCCACAACAAGTGGTGAGCAACACAAACCCGCTGCTGTGAGTAGGTGAGAGTATTGCCAGGGAGGAAGGTGGTGGTACAAAGGTGGTGCTAACTTAGCTTGTCAATAAAGTTAGGAATCCTTAACCTGTAAATAGCTTGTCAATAAAGTCAGGAATCCTTAACCTGCAAATAGCTTGTCAATAAACCCCTCAAGGAAGGTTCCTTGATGTTGGTGAGGGGTTCTTGATTTAGGAAATTGGATCTGTGCTCCAGTTCCCCGAATTAAGCCTGAATGCCTTCCACATCCCCCCCCCAGGCGCTGTATAATCCTCCGGGTTTAGCGCTTCCCCTTGATTATAATAATAATAATAATTGTCAATAAAGTCAGGAATCCTTAACCTGTAAATAGCTTGTCAATAAAGCTACGGATCCTTAACCTAACCTTGTCAAACCCTGTGTAAAAAAAAAGAGAAATGGTGTTGGGAGGAAGGTGGTGGGTAGGATGTTGTGGGTAGGAGGTTGTGGGTAGGAGGTTGTGGGTGGGAGGTTGTGGGTGGGAGGTTGTGGGTGGGAGGTTGTGGGTGGGAGGTTGTGGGTGGGAGGTTGTAGGTGGGAGGTTGTAGGTGGGAGGGTGACCCTATCATGGTGACAATCAACCCACAGAACGGCTTCAGGCTATCTCAGGAGAATATTATGATAAAATTTTCATCAGATTATTCCCTGTGGGTTAATAACCCAGTATAAGCCAGAAAAGCCAAGCAGTGTTGTTTACTTGTGTTGGAGAGTTCTTGAAGACCGTCATCACTATGGTGGGACTCACAACTCACTCTTGCCTGATAAATGAACATGGATCGTTCGAAGGAAATTCTCAAAAAGTCTCGTTTCGTCTTGGCACTGAACCCTGGTTCTTACAGTTGGGAATAGAGAGTTCTACAACTGAACTACGTATCATTGAGTGCTCTGTAACCAAGCTTCATGTCATCGAGAGCTCTATAACTAAGCTTCAATTCATTCTAAACAGTAAGCTGCCAGATCGTCCGGGACAACATCCAAGAAGAGTGAAGTCTTCACCCTGGCCAGGAAAACATCCAAGAAGAGTGAAGTCTTCACCCTGGCCAGGAAAACATCCAAGAAGAGTGAAGTCTTCACCCTGGCCAGGAAAACATCCAAGAAGAGTGAAGTCTTCATCCTGGCTAGGAAAACATCCAAGAAGAGTGAAGTCTTCACCCTGGCCAGGAAAACATCCAAGAAGAGTGAAGTCTTCACCCTGGCCAGGAAAACATCCAAGAAGAGTGAAGTCTTCATCCTGGCTAGGAAAACATCCAAGAAGAGTGAAGTCTTCACCCTGGCCAGGAAAACATCCAAGAAGAGTGAAGTCTTCACCCTGGCCAGGAAAACATCCAAGAAGAGTGAAGTCTTCATCCTGGCTAGGAAAACATCCAAGAAGAGTGAAGTCTTCACCCTGGCCAGGAAAACATCCAAGAAGAGTGAAGTCTTCACCCTGGCCAGGAAAACATCCAAGAAGAGTGAAGTCTTCATCCTGGCTAGGAAAACATCCAAGAAGAGTGAAGTCTTCATCCTGGCTAGGAAAACATCCAAGAAGAGTGAAGTCTTCACCCTGGCCAGGAAAACATCCAAGAAGAGTGAAGTCTTCACCCTGGCCAGGAAAACATCCAAGAAGAGTGAAGTCTTCATCCTGGCTAGGAAAACATCCAAGAAGAGTGAAGTCTTCACCCTGGCCAGGAAAACATCCAAGAAGAGTGAAGTCTTCACCCTGGCCAGGAAAACATCCAAGAAGAGTGAAGTCTTCATCCTGGCTAGGAAAACATCCAAGAAGAGTGAAGTCTTCACCCTGGCCAGGAAAACATCCAAGAAGAGTGAAGTCTTCATCCTGGCTAGGAAAACATCCAAGAAGAGTGAAGTCTTCATCCTGGCCAGGAAAACATCCAAGAAGAGTGAAGTCTTCACCCTGGCCAGGAAAACATCCAAGAAGAGTGAAGTCTTCATCCTGGCCAGGAAAACATCCAAGAAGAGTGAAGTCTTCATCCTGGCCAGGAAAACATCCAAGAAGAGTGAAGTCTTCATCCTGGCCAGGAAAACATCCAAGAAGAGTGAAGTCTTCATCCTGGCCAGGAAAACATCCAAGAAGAGTGAAGTCTTCATCCTGGCCAGGAAAACATCCAAGAAGAGTGAAGTCTTCATCCTGGCCAGGAAAACATCCAAGAAGAGTGAAGTCTTCACCCTGGCCAGGAAAACATCCAAGAAGAGTGAAGTCTTCACCCTGGCCAGGAAAACATCCAAGAAGAGTGAAGTCTTCACCCTGGCCAGGAAAATATCCAAGAAGAGTGAAGTCTTCATCCTGGCTAGGAAAACATCCAAGAAGAGTGAAGTCTTCATCCTGGCTAGGAAAACATCCACTACTTCATCTAGTCTAGCATACCTTCCGCCAGGAATATGCACCAGTCCACGAGCAAAACGTTTTGACTGGCGCACTAAACGTTTTGTTGCACCCAACTTATGCAGATTCCTTAAAAGACGGATCCAGGGCCACTGTTGTTGTGGACCACCGAGAATTCCAGTCCTCCAAATATGGTGAGTTAGGGATGGAAAAATGTTGAAGGTAAGCAAGTCAAGGTTTTAGAGGGTGACGGGAAGTAAGCTGATAAAGCAGGAAAGAGATGATGGGAGAGAAGGGAGATTGTGGCTACCGATAGGGGAAGAGAGAGAGAGAGAGAGAGAGAGAGAGAGAGAGAGAGAGAGAGAGAGAGAGAGAGAGAGAGAGAGAGAGAAGAGAGAGAGAGAGAGAGAGAGAGAGAGAGAGAGTGCAGTAGAAAGCCAGAGTCTACAGAGGGAAGAAGAAAAATAAGAGAGGGGTAGAGGAAGGAGAGAGGGAGAGAGGGAGGGAGACAGTGAAGGAGGGAAGCCAGGAGAGCGGTGAAGGAGAAACAAGTCTGGCAAGTTTCCAGACCCACAGATTAGCTAAGGTTCACAACACGAGAAGGTAAAAGTCTCCACAACACCGGGGATCTCCCTAAGCAAACCCGTCATACCCAACACTAAATTATTTTACTGGCGAAAATCTGGGACTCCCAAAGCAGTATAACCAACATATACCCACAGGGAAGCGCTAAACTATTATTATATTGAATCCCCGGGAAAAATGAGGTAATCTGCAGCAACCTTTTACCCTCATCTATGCAAGGTAGAAACGTACCTAACTTACGCTCCTTAGGTTCTCCTGCTTTATGTGAAACACTGGAAGTATGTTCCATCAGAAAATATTTTTCAGTACTAACTTTAATAATAATAATAATAATAATAATAATAATAATAATAATAATAATAATAATAATAATAATAATAATAATAATAATGATAATAATAATAGTAAAGTAATAATAATACTAATAATAATACTAATAATAATTATTACGTGGTAGTGTCCTATAGTTATGAGTCACTGTAGAGAGGTAGTGTTGTTCTACAGTTATTTGTTACTGTAGACAGGTAGTGTTGTTCTACAGTTATGTGTTACTGTAGACAGGTAGTGTTGTTCTACAGTTATGTGTTACTGTAGACAGGTAGTGTTGTTCTACAGTTATGTGTTACTGTAGACAGGTAGTGTTGTTCTACAGTTATGTGTTACTGTAGACAGGTAGTGTTGTTCTACAGTTATGTGTTACTGTAGACAGGTAGTGTTGTTCTACAGTTGTGTGTTACTGTAGACAGGTAGTGTTGTTCTACAGTTATGTGTTACTGTAGACAGTGCTGTTCTACAGTTGTGTGTTACTGTAGACAGTGCTGTTCTACAGTTATGTGTTACTGTAGACAGTGCTGTTCTACAGTTGTGTGTTACTGTAGACAGGTAGTGTTGTTCTACAGTTATGTGTTACTGTAGACAGGTAGTGTTGTTCTACAGTTGTGTGTTACTGTAGACAGTGTTGTTCTACAGTTATGTGTTACTGTAGACAGGTAGTGTTGTTCTACAGTTATGTGTTACTGTAGACAGGTAGTGTTGTTCTACAGTTGTGTGTTACTGTAGACAGTGTTGTTCTACAGTTATGTGTTACTGTAGACAGGTAGTGTTGTTCTACAGTTATGTGTTACTGTAGACAGGTAGTGTTGTTCTACAGTTATGTGTTACTGTAGACAGTGTTGTTCTACAGTTATGTGTTACTGTAGACAGGTAGTGTTGTTCTACAGTTGTGTGTTACTGTAGACAGGTAGTGTTGTTCTACAGTTGTGTGTTACTGTAGACAGTGTTGTTCTACAGTTATGTGTTACTGTAGACAGATAGTGTTGTTCTACAGTTGTGTGTTACTGTAGACAGTGTTGTTCTACAGTTATGTGTTACTGTAGACAGGTAGTGTTGTTCTACAGTTATGTGTTACTGTAGACAGGTAGTGTTGTTCTACAGTTATGTGTTACTGTAGACAGTGTTGTTCTACAGTTATGTGTTACTGTAGACAGGTAGTGTTGTTCTACAGTTGTGTGTGTTACTGTAGACAGGTAGTGTTGTTCTACAGTTGTGTGTTACTGTAGACAGGTAGTGTTGTTCTACAGTTGTGTGTTACTGTAGACAGGTAGTGTTGTTCTACAGTTGTGTGTTACTGTAGACAGTGCTGTTCTACAGTTGTGTGTTACTGTAGACAGTGTTGTTCTACAGTTATGTGTTACTGTAGACAGGTAGTGTTGTTCTACAGTTGTGTGTTACTGTAGACAGGTAGTGTTGTTCTACAGTTGTGTGTTACTGTAGACAGGTAGTGTTGTTCTACAGTTATGTGTTACTGTAGACAGTGTTGTTCTACAGTTATGTGTTACTGTACACAGGTAGTGTTGTTCTACAGTTATGTGTTACTGTAGACAGTGTTGTTCTACAGTTATGTGTTACTGTAGACAGGTAGTGTTGTTCTACAGTTATGTGTTACTGTAGACAGTGTTGTTCTACAGTTATGTGTTACTGTAGACAGGTAGTGTTGTTCTACAGTTATGTGTTACTGTAGACAGTGTTGTTCTACAGTTATGTGTTACTGTAGACAGTGTTGTTCTACAGTTATGTGTTACTGTAGACAGTGTTGTTCTACAGTTATGTGTTACTGTAGACAGGTAGTGTTGTTCTACAGTTATGTGTTACTGTAGACAGTGTTGTTCTACAGTTATGTGTTACTGTAGACAGTGTTGTTCTACAGTATGTGTTACTGTAGACAGGTAGTGTTGTTCTACAGTTATGTGTTACTGTAGACAGTGTTGTTCTACAGTTATGTGTTACTGTAGACAGGTAGTGTTGTTCTACAGTTATGTGTTACTGTAGACAGGTAGTGTTGTTCTACAGTTATGTGTTACTGTAGACAGTGTTGTTCTACAGTTATGTGTTACTGTAGACAGTGTTGTTCTACAGTTATGTGTTACTGTAGACAGTGTTGTTCTACAGTTATGTGTTACTGTAGACAGGTAGTGTTGTTCTACAGTTATGTGTTACTGTAGACAGTGTTGTTCTACAGTTATGTGTTACTGTAGACAGTGTTGTTCTACAGTTATGTGTTACTGTAGACAGGTAGTGTTGTTCTACAGTTATGTGTTACTGTAGACAGTGTTGTTCTACAGTTATGTGTTACTGTAGACAGGTAGTGTTGTTCTACAGTTATGTGTTACTGTAGACAGGTAGTGTTGTTCTACAGTTATGTGTTACTGTAGACAGGTAGTGTTGTTCTACAGTTATGTGTTACTGTAGACAGTGCTGTTCTACAGTTGTGTGTTACTGTAGACAGGTAGTGTTGTTCTACAGTTATGTGTTACTGTAGACAGGTAGTGTTGTTCTACAGTTATGTGTTACTGTAGACAGGTAGTGTTGTTCTACAGTTATGTGTTACTGTAGACAGGTAGTGTCGTTCTACAGTTGTGTGTTACTGTAGACAGTGTTGTTCTACAGTTATGTGTTACTGTAGACAGGTAGTGTTGTTCTACAGTTATGTGTTACTGTAGACAGTGCTGTTCTACAGTTATGTGTTACTGTAGACAGGTAGTGTTGTTCTACAGTTGTGTGTTACTGTAGACAGGTAGTGTTGTTCTACAGTTATGTGTTACTGTAGACAGTGCTGTTCTACAGTTGTGTGTTACTGTAGACAGTGCTGTTCTACAGTTATGTGTTACTGTAGACAGTGCTGTTCTACAGTTGTGTGTTACTGTAGACAGGTAGTGTTGTTCTACAGTTATGTGTTACTGTAGACAGGTAGTGTTGTTCTACAGTTATGTGTTACTGTAGACAGTGCTGTTCTACAGTTATGTGTTACTGTAGACAGTGCTGTTCTACAGTTATGTGTTACTGTAGACAGGTAGTGTTGTTCTACAGTTATGTGTTACTGTAGACAGGTAGTGCTGTTCTACAGTTATGTGTTACTGTAGACAGTGCTGTTCTACAGTTATGTGTTACTGTAGACAGTGCTGTTCTACAGTTATGTGTTACTGTAGACAGTGCTGTTCTACAGTTATGTGTTACTGTAGACAGTGCTGTTCTACAGTTATGTGTTACTGTAGACAGTGTTGTTCTACAGTTATGTGTTACTGTAGACAGTTGGTGTTGTTCAAGAATTAAACGGAACGTTCAGTTCGTTCAAGAGAATTCTCTGCAGTCATGCTTCACTGCCTGGCATTATGCGCCCTAGTCAGGCATTCTGGTTAGTACTGCCATATTTAAATCCCTTTAATTTTAAATGCTTTTAAGTCTCTTTAAGAAATATGGAAGCCCAAGACGTCAAGATTCATAAGGTATATACATTTTTTTTAGTAACATTAAGTCGTAGTAAAGTGCGTAAAGTCGTATCTGAATCCCTTTAAGGCACATCTAAGTTTCCTGACCTATTTAAGGTGTATGCGAGGTGTATCCAAATTCCTTTTAATTACATTCAATCCTTTTAAACTGTATCCAAGACTTTAATGCGTATGCAAGATCTTTTAAGGAGTATCGAAGTCCCTTTAAGTCGTATTTAAGTCCCTTTAATTTATATATCCAAGGTTCATTCAGGTATATCAAGGTCTCCTTATCATTCTAAGTGTATCCATTAACTTCTAAATCATATGCTAATCCTTTAAAGCATTTACAAGTCTACAGCGTATTAATTACACAGAGTAATCGTATGCTGAATTCTAAGATGCGTGTCCCACCTGACCCTCCTGGGGAAATCCGTGGTTTAACAGGCTTGTACGTATGATTGCCTCCTTGCTGTTACCTGACACATATACACACTCCTGGGGAAGTTTGTTTATAATGGTATATAATTGTCTTTAATGCTTTCCTGATGTTTCCAGTCAGATCATCCTGGGTAAGTTTGTAGTTTACAGTGGTATATGTTTTTATTGCTTCCCTGATGTTACCTGGTACATATACATATTACATCTTCCTGGGAAAGTTCGTAGCTTTTGGTGGTATATATATATGTATATATATATATATATAATATATATATATATGTATATATATATATATATATATATATATATATATATATATATATATATATATATATATATATATTATATATATATATATATATATATATATATATATATATATATATATGCACAAATAACCCGCATATAGGAGAGAGGAGTTTACGACGACGTTTCAATGTAACTTTGTAAATGGTCCAAGTCGGACGGATACGTCGTCGTAAGTTTCTCTCTCCTATGTGTGGGTTATTTTTGTATTTTCCAGTCACGGTACTGTACCTTTTGTTATTTATAATCATATATATTGCTTTCTTAATGTTACTAGCCACAGATGCAGTGATCTTATATAATAAATTAATTTCCGAGGCAGCATAATGTACTTTGTAACACAAGCACAAAGAATGAGAAGGAAATAAAGAACTTTACCAAGAGATGTTTTACTGTTATGAAGCTTCGTCAAGTGAAGGTTGTGGGTGAAAGGATGTAAGAGCAAACTTTTTCTTTTTTATGCTATACTTGTTTTTCTCTGCAGTTGTTGCTCACAGACATACTCCTGATCACAGATATAACCACAGACTTAGAGTTAAAAGCAGTTTCGAGCATCACCATTCATTGTACACGTTTGCACAAATAGAATAACACACACACACACACACACACACACACACACAAATAAGGGGACTGTAGCGAAAGAAGGAGCAAAACTGCATGTAGAAGCTCTAGCAGAGGGGACTGTAGTAAATGAAAGAGCTAAGCTATACGTGGAGGCCCTAACAGACCACAGCAGAGCCCAGAGAAAACCGGGAACGGAAAATGACAGGCCACTGAGCCCAAGTACAATAGATAGTGGAATTGAAGAAAGGAAAGCTGCAATGGAGGAAATTAAATTGAATGAGTGGATACACAAGGATACGCAGAGGGAGAATGAAAGGAAGAGGTCAGTCTTTGTGTATGGGCTCCAGGAAGTTGAAGGGGAAACATATGAAGCAAGAAAACAAGGGGAAAAAAAGCAATTGAAAGCATCATAAAAGCAATAGGAGAAGATGACATGACCCAGCTGGAAAATTTTCGGAGAATAGGGGGGTTTGCAAGAAGAAGAACCCGGCCAGTGAAAGTGACTTTCAAGGCAGAATCGACTCGGACTAGGATCCTGCAGGAGAAAGCAAGATTAAGGGACATGCTGGCATACAGGAAGGTGTATCTCGACCACAACAGAAAACAAGAAGAAAGGCAGAAACTGAGAGAGATGGTACAAAGGCGAAAGGAGGAAAGAGAGGGGATGGAGGAGACAGACAGGAGATCCCAGTCCCAGGAAGAAGATCAAATACAGCCTCCCTCACAACTTCCTATAAAAGCCCCCCAACCAGGTCAACCCCAATGCAACCAAACAGTCTAAACCAAAACACCCATGCCATATCCAATGCCCCCACCCACTGCATTACAAACTCCACCCCAACAGCAACCATCCATAGTTCCTTATCAGGTCTTCCACTTCCCCAACACCAATATACCCCCCAGACCACAGTTTTAGAAAAGAAGTTGAAGGTGTGGTATACAAATGCAGATGGAATAACAAATAAGTGTGAGGAGTGGCATGAAAGAATTAAGGAGACATCCCCAGACATAATAGCACTCACATAAACAAAACTCACCAGAATAATAACGGATGCAGTCTTTCCACCCAGATATCAAATCCTCAGGAAAGACAGAGGGAGGAGAGGGGGAGGAAGAGTTGCACTGCTCATTAAAAACCAGTGGGGTTTTGAGAAAATGGAAGGAATGGATGGCATGGGCGAAAGGGACTACTTAGTAGGAACAATCCAGTCTGAGAGACATAAGGTGATAGTTGCAGTAATGTACAACCCACCACAGAACTGCAGGAGGCAAGAGAAGAATACGATGAGAGCAACAGAGCAATGGTCGACACACTAGCCGAGGTGGCCAGAAGAGCACACATGCGGGGAGCAAAGTTACTAGTTATGGGTGATTTCAATCACAAGGAGATTGACTGGGAAAACCTGGAGCCCCATGGGGGTCCCGAAACATGGAGAGCCAAGATGATGGATGTGGTGCTGGAAAACCTCATGCACCATCATGTTAGAGACACTACCAGAGAGAGAGGTGAGGATGATCCAGCAAGACTGGACCTTGTATTCACCTTGAGTAGTTCGGACATCGAGGATATCATGTATGAAAGGCCCCTAGGAGCTAGTGATCATGTGGTTCTGTGCTCTGACTACATAGTTGAGCTTCAAGTGGAGAGAGTAGCAGGAATAGGATGGGAAAAACCAAACTACAAAAGGGGGAACTACTCAGGCATGAGGAACTTCCTGCAAGACATTCAGTGAGAGGGAACTGACAGGAAAACCAGTACAAGAAATGATGGACTATGTGGCAACAAAATAAAGGAGGCAGAGGAGAGGTTTGTTCCCAAGGGAAACAGAAATAATGGGAAGAACAGAACGAGTCCTTGGTTCGCCCAAAGGTGTAGGGAGGCAAAACCTAGGTGTACTAGAGAATGGAAAAGATACAGAAGACAGAGAACTCAGGAAAATAAAGAGATTGGCCGAAGAGCCAGAAACAATATGCACAGATAAGAAGGGAGGCTCAGCGACAATATGAAAATGACATAGCATCGAAAGACAAGTCTGACCCGAAGCTGTTGTATAGCCACATCAGGAGGAAAACAGCAATCAAGGACCAGGTAATCAGACTGAGGAAGGGAGATGGGAAGCTCACAAGAAACGACCGAGAGGTATGTGAGGAGCTCAACACGAGATTTAAAGAAGTATTTACAGTGGAAACCAGTAGGACTCCAGGAAATCAGAACAGGGGGGTACACCAGCAAGTGCTGGATGAGGTACACATAACCAAGGAGGAGGTGAAGAAGCTGCTATGTGAACTTGACACTTCAAAGGCGGTGGGACCAGACAACATCTCTCCGTGGGTCCTTAGAGAGGGAGCAGAGATGCTGTGTGTGGCATTAACAAAGATCTTCAACACATCCATTGAAACTGGGCAACTCCCTGAGGTATGGAAGATGGCAAATGTAGTTCCAGTTTTTAAAAAGGGAGACAGACACGAGGCACTAAACTACAGACCTGTATCACTAACGTGTATAGTATGCAAAGTCATGGAGACGATCATCAGGAGGAGAGTGGTGGAGCACCTGGAAAGAAACAAGTGTACAATTGACAACCAGCACGGTTTCAGGGAAGGAAAATCCTGTGTCACAAACCTACTGGAATTTTATGACAAGGTGACAGAAGTAAAACAAGAGAGAGAGGGGTGGATCGACTGCATTTTTTTGGACTGCAAGAAGGCCTTCGACACAGTTCCTCACAAGAGGTTACTGCAAAAGCTAGAGGATCAGGCACACATAACAGGAAAGGCACTGCAATGGATCAGAGAATACCTGACAGGGAGGCAACAACGAATCATGGTACGTGACGAAGTGTCAGAGTGGGCGCCTGTGACAAGCGGGGTTCCACAGGGGTCAGTCCTAGGACCTGTGCTCTGTTTGGTATATGTGAATGACATAATGGAAGGGATAGACTCAGAAGTGTCCTTGTTTGCAGATGATGTGAAGTTAATGAGAAGAATCGAATCGGACGAGGATCAGGCAGGACTACAAAGAGACCTGGACAGGCTACAAGACTGGTCCAGCAACTGGCTCCTTGAGTTTAACCCTGCCAAATGCAAAGTCATGAATATTGGGGAAGGGCAAAGAAGACCGCAGACGCAATATAGTCTAGATGGCCAGAGACTGCAAACCTCACTCAAGGAAAAAGATCTAGGGGTAAGTATAACGCCGAGCATATCTCCTGAGGTGCACATCAGTCAGATAACTGCTGCAGCATACGGGCGTCTGGCAAACCTACGGATAGCATTCCGATACCTCAATAAGGAATCGTTTAAGACTCTGTATACCATTTACGTCAGGCCCATACTGGAGTATGCAGCACCAGTTTAGAATCCACACCTGGTCAAGCACGTCAAGAAATTAGAAAAAGTGCAAAGGTTTGCAACAAGACTAGTCCCAGAGCTAAGGGGATTGTCCTACGAAGAAAGGTTGAGGGAAATTTGCCTGACGACACTGGAAGGCAGGAGGGTCAGGGGAGACATGATAACGACATATAAAATACTGCACGGAATAGACAAGGTGGACAAAGACGGGATGTTCCAGAGAAGGGACACAGACACAAGAGGTCACAATTGGAAGTTGAAGACTCAGATGAATCAAAGGGATGTTAGGAAGTATTTCTTCAGTCATAGAGTAGTCAGGCCGTAGAATAGCCTAGAAAGTGACGTAATGGAGGCGGGAACCATACACAGTTTTAAGGCGAGGTATGATAAAGCTCATGGAGCAGGGAGAGAGAGGACCTAGTAGCAATCAGCGAAGAGGCGGGGCTAGGAGCTATGACTCGACCCCTGCAACCACAAATAGGTGAGTTCAAATAGGTGAGTACATGCAAACACACATGCAAACACATACATGCAAACACACACACACACACACACACACACACACACACACACACACACACACACACACACACACACACACACACACACACACACACACTCAACAAGAGTTCAACAAAAGATTAAAGGAAGTATTCACAGTGGAGACAGGAAGGACTCTGGGAAGACAGGACAGAGGGGGACACCAACAGGGAATACACGAAGTACTGGATGACATACACACAACTGAGGAGAAGGTGAAGAAGCTGCTAAGTGACCTTGATACCTCAAAGGCGATGGGACCGGACATCTCCCCGTGGGTCCTTAGAGAGGGCGCAGAAATGTTGTGTCCCATTAACCACAATCTTCAACACATCCCTTGAAACTGGGCAACTACCTGAGGTAGGGAAAACGGCAAATGTAGTTCCCATTTTTTAAAAAAGGACACAGAAAAGAGGCGCTAAACTACAAACCAGTGTCACTGACGTGTATAGTATGCAAAGTCATGGAGAAGATAATCAGGAGAGTGGTGGGTCACCTGGAACGGAACAAAAGTGTAAATGACAACCAGCACGGTTTCATGGAAGGCAAATCCTGTGTCACAAGCCTTCAGGAGTTTTATAATAAAGTAACAAAAGTAAGAGACAAGAGAGAGGGTTGGGTTGATTGCGTTTTTTTGGACTGCAAGAAGGCCTTCGACACAGTTCCTCACAAGAGATTAGTGCGGAAGCTAGAGGATCAGGTGCGTATAACAGGAAGGGCACTGCAATGGATCAGAGAATACCTGACAGGGAGGCAACAACGAGTATTGGTAGATGATGAGGTATCCCAGTGGGCGCCGGTAACGAGCGGGGTCCCACAGGGGTCACTCCTAGGACCTGTGCTATTTTTGGTATATGTGAATGATATGATGGAAGGAATAGACTCAGAAGTGTCCCTGTTCGCAGATGATGTGAAGTTAATGAGGAGAATTAAATCAGATGAGTATCAGGCAGGACTACAAAGAGACCTAAACAGGCTGGACACCTGGTCCAGCAACTGGCTTCTCAAATTTAACCCCGCCAAATGCAAAGTCATGAAGATCGGAGAAGGGCAGGGCTAGGAAGAGGCGGGGCCAAGAGCTGAGTCTCGACCCCTGCAACCACAAATTGGTGAGTACACACACACACACACACACACACACACACACACACATACGTGTGTGTGTGTATTAACCAAGCAACTTTTATACTGAATGCATGAGTAATGAACATTAGATGAGCGTCAAGAACCTCAACAAAGAATCCTTCTCAACACTTTATATGACATATGTCAGGCTGTCACCACCACCATGGAATTTACTACTGATCAAGCTGGTCAAGAAACAAGAGAAAGTGTAGAAAGTAGGTCACCTCAGCTTGGGTCATCTCAACCTGGGTCATCTCAACCTGGGCCATCTCAACTCGGGTCATCTCAAATCGAGTCATCTCAACTCGGGTTATCTTAGCTTGGGTCATCTCAGCCTGCGTCATCCCAACCCGGGTCATCTCAACCTGGGTCATCTCAACCCGGGTCATCTCAACCTGGGTCATCTCAACCCGGGTCATCTCAACTCGGGTCATCTCAACCTAGGTCGTCTCAGCCAGGGACATTTTAACCTGGTTCATCTTAACTCAGGTTATCTCAACCTGGGTCATCTCAACTCGGGTAATCTCACCCTAGGTCATCTGAACCCAGGTCATCTCAACCCGGGTCGAAAACTCAGGAAAAAATCCCCTCCAAGTCAAATTTTCTCAAAATTCCTTCCCTTACTTTCTCCTGCCCGCCTTTTTTTTTTTTTTTTTTTTTTTTTACACAGGGTTTGACAAGGTTAAGGATCCCTAGCTTTATTGACAAGCTATTTACAGGTTAAGGATTCCTAACTTTATTGGCAAGCTGTTACCTACATCAGCTCATTTGAAAGCATTTTTATTGTTATGAGACATACAAGTAGGGAACAGGATGAAGTTGGAGCCATCTGTGGGCCAGCATTTTCATTTGATCAACTGACTTTATCTCGTATACATCACTATGCTGTACGAATGTGTTCCAGTCTCGAGTCATCCTGGGTATATGTGATCTCAATAGCTTTCTCCGTCCCTTTCCTTCCCTATGCTTACCTTCACCTCTCCCTCTCCCTCCCCTCGCCCACGTCAAACCAACATCATCTGACATCACCCTTATACCAGCTCAATCATTTTCAACTCGCTCAGATTTCTCCTTACCACCTCAGAGATTTGCTTCTCACACTTCTGACATATAGACGCTGTAGTTATGTTCTCACACAACCTCACTAGTGTATGAGCCTTATACATGATTAATGATTTCATTAACAAGTACAGTTTTATTTTCAGTCGCATTACCTTAGTGTTATGCAGAAGTGTATGCAACACGCACACACACACACACACACACACGGGAAGTGGTGGAGGCAGAATCCATACATAGCGAAGTGATGGAAACATAATATATACTTAGCTTTGAGAATAGGTATGAAACGTCACGCAACCAAAGGAGAGTAAGCCGCCAGTAGAAGGACGGGGCTAGGAGCTGAGACTCGATAGCTGCAACAACAATTAGGTGCACACACACTCATGCTTACACACACACACACACACACACACACACAGGCGGGGCCAGAAGCTTGGACTCGACCCTTGCAACCTCAACTAGGTGAGTACACACACACACACACACACACACACACACACACACACACACACACAGGCGGGGCCAGAAGCTTGGACTCGACCCTTGCAACCTCAACTAGGTGAGTACACACACACACACACACACACACACACACACACACACACACAGGCGGGGCCAGAAGCTTGGACTCGACCCTTGCAACCTCAACTAGGTGAGTACACACACACACACACACACACACACACACACACACACACACACACACACACACACACACACACACACACACACACACACACACACACACAAGCATGTAAAGAAACTAGAGAAAGTGCAAAGGTTTGCAACAAGACTAGTCCCAGAGTTAAGAGGTATGTCCTATGAGGAGAGGTTAAGGGAAATCAACCTGACGACACTGGAGGACAGGAGAGATAGGGGGGACATGATAACGACTTACAAAATACTAAGAGGAATTGACAAGGTGGACAAAGACAGGATGTTCCAGAGATTGGACACAGCAACACGGGGACACAGTTGGAAGCTGAAGACACAGATGAATCAAAGGGATGTTAGGAAGTATTTCTTCAGCCACAGAGTAGTCAGGAAGTGGAATAGTTTGGGAAGCGATGTAATGGAGGCAGGATCCATACATAGCTTTAAACAGAGGTACGATAAAGCTCATAGTTCATGGAGAGTGACCTAGTAGCGACCAGTGAAGAGGCGGGGCCAGGAGCTTGGACTCGACCCCTGCAACCTCAACTAGGTGAGTACACACACACATACACGTGAAATAGACAAGGCGGAAAGAGACAGGATGTTCCAGAGAGGGGACACAGAAACAAGGGGTCACAATTGAAAGGGATGTTAGGAAGTATTTCTTCAGGCATAGAGTAGTCAGGAAGTGAAATAGCCTAGCAAGTAAGGTAATGGAGGCAGGAACCATACATAGCTTAAAGATGAGGTATGATAAAGCTCATGGAGCAGGGAGAGAGAAGATCTAGTAGCACTCAGTGAAGAGGCAGGGCCAGGAGCTGAGTCTCGACCCCTGCAACCACAATTAGTTGAGTACACACACACACACACATACACACATACACACACATACGGACTAGCGCAGTGACTGAGAATTTGTCACCCGTTGTGGGCAGTGGCAAGACTCAAGTGTAATGAAGTGGAAAACAAGACCAAATAAATGGGGCAGTAATGCTGAGGAGGTACAACCAAGAAGTCTGTCTCTGTGGACAGAGAGGGAAATAATAATTGGCTCAAACACATACTGGATGAGAGTGGGGAAAGAAAAGCTCCTCCAAGCATAAGATGAAGGGAGTATTGTAAGCTAGCAAATACAACAAGCCCAGAAGGAAGGGCAGATGGAGTGAGTAAGACTTTCGGAACTGCTCTCAGGCAACCAGGAGGTAAGATAAGATAAGATAAGATAAGATTTCGTTCGGATTTTTAACCCCGGAGGGTTAGCCACCCAGGATAACCCAAGAAAGTCAGTGCGTCATCGAGGACTGTCTAACTTATTTCCATTGGGGTCCTTAATCTTGTCCCCCAGGATGCGACCCACACCAGTCGACTAACACCCAGGTACCTATTTGCTGCTAGGTGAACAGGACAACAGGTGTAAGGAAACGTGTCGAAATGTTTCCACCCGCCGGGAATCGAACCCGGGCCCTCCGTGTGTGAAGCGGGAGCTTTAGCCACCAGGCCACCGGGCCACCGGTGAAGACGGTATGAGGAGCAGCGGACTAATTGATAACAAAAAGACAATGAATTCTAGACAGGAAGTGAGAGGAGGAGAGAAGGTGGTTATTAATTATCCATGGCCTCTGTGACGTTATGGCATAATATCTAATGAGATGAAGAACAAAACGTACAATACACAAATAACCCGCACATAGGAGAATTAAACCTAAAACAACGTTTCGATCTGACTTGGACCATTGCCTAGTCACACGATTAGTTGATGGCCCAAGACAGACCAAAACGTCATCAAAAGTTCCATTTTCCTATGTATGGGTTATCCGTGTATCTAATGAGACATTGGTAGCAGGTGACAAGGAGATTCAAATTACCTTTGACCAGGCATGGTATGAGACTGGTGGCAAATTTACAGAGAATAGGGAAGTACTATGGGGCGAAACATAACAAGTCAAACTGACCCCATCAAAAATAAAATGAGATCCGATCTTGAGATGTAAATCAATGTTGAGGGGAACTGAATGATATCATCATGTGTACCTCAACCGGGACAGAACATAAGAGGGGAGAGAATAACTGAGGAAGAGAATAACAGTCAAAGGCAGGTAGAAGCAGTAAACTCAGTGGCAAGTGAAGAAGCTCTTCCGCAAAGAGGAAGCATTTAGAAGGTCTGCCTCAGGGGGAGCATGTAGAAGGTCTGCCTCAGGGGGAGCATGTAGAAGGTCTGCCTCAGGGGGGAGCATGTAGAAGGTCTGCCTCAGGGGGAGCATGTAGAAGGTCTCCCTCAGGGGGAGCATGTAGAAGGTCTGCCTCAGGGGGAGCATGTAGAAGGTCTGCCTCAGGGGGAGCATGTAGAAGGTCTACCTCAGGGGGAGCATGTAGAAGGTCTGCCTCAGGGGGAGCATGTAGAAGGTCTGCCTCAGGGGGAGCATGTAGAAGGTCTACCTCAGGGGGAGCATGTAGAAGGTCTGCCTCAGGGGGAGCATGTAGAAGGTCTGCCTCAGGGGGAGCATGTAGAAGGTCTGCCTCAGGGGGAGCATGTAGAAGGTCTGCCTCAGGGGGAGCATGTAGAAGGTCTGCCTCAGGGGGAGCATGTAGAAGGTCTGCCTCAGGGGGAGCATGTAGAAGGTCTGCCTCAGGGGGAGCATGTAGAAGGTCTGTCTCAGGGGGAGCATGTAGAAGGTCTGCCTCAGGGGGAGCATGTAGAAGGTCTGCCTCAGGGGGAGCATGTAGAAGGTCTGCCTCAGGGGGAGCATGTAGAAGGTCTGCCTCAGGGGGAGCATGTAAAAGGTCTGCCTCAGGGGGAGCATGTAGAAGGTCTGCCTCAGGGGGAGCATGTAGAAGGTCTGCCTCAGGGGGAGCATGTAGAAGGTCTGCCTCAGGGGGAGCATGTAGAAGGTCTGCCTCAGGGGGAGCATGTAGAAGGTCTGCCTCAGGCGGGAACATAAAGAAGCGCTGTCTCAGGAGGAACATAAAATTCCAACACACCGTCTCTCAAATTCCAACCAATCAGTACCCTTCCCTCAATCCCCTCTCACCTACACCACCATTTCTAACCGTAACCGGTGCATAATTCCTTCTCACAACCCCCTTTATCACAGCCCCAACTTCCTTTTCTTTCCTTCCAATTCACCCCTCTTACCAACACCCACAGTTCCACCCCCTTCCACCCCCCACAGTTCCTACCAGCCTTTGCCTTCATCCCCAACCTCCTCCTTCCCCTATATTCACTCCTTCCTATACCTGGAGAGGGTTTCGGGGATCAACGCCCCCGCGGCCTGGTCTGTGGCCAGGCCTCGTGGTGGATCAGAGCCTGATCAACCAGGCTGTTACTGTTGGCCGCATGCAAACCGACGTACGAACCACAGCCCGGCTAGTCAGGTACTGACTTTAGGTGCATGTACAGTGCCTTCTTGAAGACAGTCAGGGGTCTAATTGTAATCCCCCTTATGTATGCTGGGAGGCAGTTGAACAGTCTTGGGCCCCTGACACTTACTGTGTTGTATCCTAATGTGCTCGTGGCGCCCCTGCTTTTCATTAGCAGGACGTTACATCTCCTGCCGAGTCTTTTGCTTTCGTACGGAGTGGTTTTCGTGTGCAAATTTGGGCCTAGTCCCTCTAGGATTTTCCAAGTGAATATTATCATGTAACTTTCTCACTTGCTTTCCAGGTAATACAAATCAAGGGACTTGAACCTTTCCCGTTCGTACATATACGTGCGGTGAACTTTCTCCATACATTCTTCAGGTCTGCAACTTCGCCTTCTTTGAAAGGGGCCGTTAGTGTGCAGCAATATTCCAGCCTAGAGAGAACAAGCGATTTGAAGAGAATCATCATGGGCTTGGCATCCCTAGTTTTAAAGATACTCATTATCTATCCTATCATTTTCCTAGCAGATGTGGTAGATACATTGTTGTGATCTTTGACAGTGAGATCCACTGACTTTATCACTCCCAGGTCCTTCACATTAATTTTTTGCTCTATTGTGTAATTGGAATTTGTATTATACTCCGATCCACTTTTAATTTTCTTGAGTTTTCCAAAGCGGAGTAATTGAAATTTCTCTTCATTGAACTTCACATCGTTTTCCGCGGTCCATGTAAAGATTTGGTTGATGTCCGCCTGGAGTCTCTCAGTGTCATAGATAGATGACACTGTCGTGCGAATTCGGGTGTAAACCGCAAAGGAAAACACAGAACTATGGCTTACATCTCTGTCTACGTTAGATATGAGGATAAGGAACAGGATGGGAGCGAGAACTGTGCCTTGTGGAATAGAGTTTTTCACTGTGGCTACCTCAGACTTTACTCTGTTTACTATTACCCTTGTTTTCTGTTTATTAGGAAGTTATAGATCCATCTACCAACTTTTCCTGTTATTCATGTATCATGCATTTTGCGCACTATTACACCATGGTCGTACTTGTCGAAGGCTTTCACAAAGTCTGTGTATACTACATCTGCGTTTTGTCTGTCCTCCGTTACCTCTCAGACCTTGTCATAGTGGTCCAGCAGTTGGGACAGGAAGGAGCGGCCTGCTTTAAACCCATGTTACCCTGGGTTGTGTAACTGATGGATATCTAGATGGGTGGCGATCTTGCTTCTTAGAACCCATTCAAAGAATTTTTATGATATGGGACGTCAGTACTATAGTTCTGTAATTCTTTGCAATTACTTTACTGCCACCTTTGTGGAGGGGTGATATATCTTGTTTTTAGTGATTGTGTCCATGCTCCCTCTCCATAAAATGCTGAAGGCAAGTGAAAGGGGTTTCTACGAATCTGGGCCTGGAGTCGAGTGCATGGGCATGTCATTTACTGCTTATTCAAAGTCTTATGGTGTTAGGGCAATATGGGAGATATTTGAATTGACCATATTTTGACTGTCGGTCATAAAATATTCGTTTAGATTTTCGATTCTTAGTCTAACGGCTCGCTAAACACTGAGTCATATTGGGCCTTTAGTTTCACACTCATTTCTTAGCTGTCATCTGTGCAAGTTCCATCTCATCAAAGCAAGGGCCCAATACTAGATGTTATTTTTGCCCTAGAATTGGCATAGGAAAAGAATTATTTTGGGTTTCTTTCCTGTATGAATCATTAACTTAAATTTGATATTTGCTATTTCTCTAACCAGTGCCTCCCTATGTATTTCAGATATACTGGCTCTCTTTGGCAGCTCTGCAATTCTTCGTCTTTGCCTGTACAGGGAGCGTCTCTCTTTCTAGTTTACTTCTCTCTCATTTTCTTAACGAAATGTGCCTTGAGCATACCCCAAGTGCCACAGAGTTCATTTTTTCTAGGCAGAGGTTTGGATCCATGTTGTTTATATCTTCCCCGAGCACAATAACAGAATGGGCACGGAAAGTGTGGTATACTAACGCAGATGGGATAAAAAACTTAACAGTAAATGGAAAGAGCGAATAGTGGAGGCATCCCTAGACATTGCAGAAATAGCAGAGTCCAAGGTCATGGAGGTAATTACAAATGTGGTTTTCCTTCAAGAATAGCAAATGATAACCAGGACAGAGGAAGCAAGTGGAGGAATAACATAACTGATCAGAAACCAATGGATTTTTTAGGAGTTGAATGGAGTAAACTGAGAGAGGCTGATTGGCTACATAATAGGACATTCAGAACTGGGAGATCTAAAACGATAATAGCAGTGATTTACAACCCACCACTCAACAACAGGAGACCAAGACAGCAATATGAGGACAGCAAAAGAGAAATAACAGACACAACAGCAAAGCTGCTGATCATGGGAGGCTTCATCCTTAAGGAAACAGACTGGGAAAGTGTGGAGTCACATGTAGGCTCAGAAACACGGAGAGCCAAGTTGTTGGTGGCCATAGAAAACTTCATGCTTCAGTATGTCAGGGACACGGGAAAAGAGGAGGTGACGAACTGGCGAGGCTGGAGCTAGTGTTCACCCTAAGTGACTCTGATGTAGGAGACATCGAATATGAAATTCCACTTAGTGCTATCGACCACTCAGTGCTGAAGGCGAATACCTTCAGTACTGGGTGGTCGAGGAATATGTAGCATAGAGGAAGGGACAAGCCTGACTTCGAAAGAGGAGACTATGATGGCTTGAGTCAATTCATCAGAAGAGTGCCATGGGAAAGGGAGCGGGAAGAAAATAGAGTAAATAAAATGATGAAACCTATAGTTGGAACGTGCAGGGAAGCAGACAAGAAATTCCCAGCTAGAAGCAGAAGAAGCAAAGACAAGAACAGAATGAGCTCATGGTTCACAATGGTTTGCAATGTAACTAGTCCCGGACCTGAGAGGTAAGAAGGGAGGCTAGAGGAGCTAGACCTGAGAACGCTAAAGGACAGAAAATCCAGAAAAATTCCCTGCATCAGTCACTGAAACATCTTAGGATATTGATGCAGGGAATTATTCATAGATTTCCTAACCCATACCCACGACTTCCACTAGTGGGTTTTTCCACTGGCTCTGCCTATCACTGCTCCACCTCACCTGTCTGCAATAAATGAGCCCCATATCAAGTATGCTGCATTTTATCAAGACTGATGGACTGAACACATGGATTCCAGGATGAGGGACTGATTATCTCAAACTCCTCATCTTCCATCGTTCTCTGCACTGGACTGAAGAAACCATTGGCTGGCGAAATGTTTCAAGAATGAAGATACCCAAATGTTGCACAAGTGTTTAATGTTGTAGTTCTAAGTTAATAATGGTGGGACTGAAAAAAATTAATATTGTTAATGTAAATGAAACAAATAATAGTCAGTGGCAGGAAGGAACGTGCGAGGAATGATGCTGAGTACTGTGTTTCAGCCTAGTACTGAGTACTGTGTTTCAGCCTAGTACTGAGTACTGTGTTTCAGCCTAGTACTGAGTACTGTGTTTCAGCCTAGAACTGAGTACTGTGTTTCAGCCTAGTACTGAGTACTGTGTTTCAGCCTAGTACTGAGTACTGTGTTTCAGCCTAGTACTGAGTACTGTGTTTCAGCCTAGAACTGAGTACTGTGTTTCAGCCTAGTACTGAGTACTGTGTTTCAGCCTAGTACTGAGTACTGTTTCAGCCTAGTACTGAGTACTGTGTTTCAGCCTAGTACTGAGTACTGTGTTTCAGCCTAGTACTGAGTACTGTGTTTCAGCCTAGTACTGAGTACTGTTTCAGCCTAGTACTGAGTACTGTGTTTCAGCCTAGTACTGAGTACTGTGTTTCAGCCTAGAACTGAGTACTGTGTTTCAGCCTAGTACTGAGTACTGTGTTTCAGCCTAGTACTGAGTACTGTGTTTCAGCCTAGTACTGAGTACTGTGTTTCAGCCTAGTACTGAGTACTGTGTTTCAGCCTAGTACTGAGTACTGTGTTTCAGCCTAGTACTGAGTACTGTTTCAGCCTAGTACTGAGTACTGTGTTTCAGCCTAGTACTGAGTACTGTGTTTCAGCCTAGTACTGAGTACTGTGTTTCAGCCTAGTACTGAGTACTGTGTTTCAGCCTAGTACTGAGTACTGTGTTTCAGCCTAGTACTGAGTACTGTGTTTCAGCCTAGTACTGAGTACTGTGTTTCAGCCTAGTACTGAGTACTGTGTTTCAGCCTAGTACTGAGTACTGTGTTTCAGCCTAGTACTGAGTGCTGTGTTTCAGCCTAGTACTGAGTACTGTGTTTCAGCCTAGTACTGAGTACTGTGTTTCAGCCTAGTACTGAGTACGGTGTTTCAGCCTAGTACTGAGTACTGTGTTTCAGTCTAGTACTGAGTACTGTGTTTCAGCCTAGTACTGAGTACGGTGTTTCAGCCTAGTACTGAGTACTGTGTTTCAGCCTAGTACTGAGTACTGTGTTTCAGCCTAGTACTGAGTACTGTGTTTCAGCCTAGTACTGAGTACAGTGTTTCAGCCTAGTACTGAGTACTGTGTTTCAGCCTAGTACTGAGTACTGTGTTTCAGCCTAGTACTGAGTACTGTGTTTCAGCCTAGTACTGAGTACTGTGTTTCAGCCTAGTACTGAGTACTGTGTTTCAGCCTAGTACTGAGTACTGTGTTTCAATCTAGTACTGAGTACTGTGTTTCAGCCTAGTACTGAGTACTGTGTTTCAGCCTAGTACTGAGTACTGTGTTTCAGCCTAGTACTGAGTACTGTGTTTCAGCCTAGTACTGAGTACTGTGTTTCAGCCTAGTACTGAGTACGGTGTTTCAGCATAGTACTGAGTACTGTGTTTCAGCCTAGTACTGAGTACTGTGTTTCAAACTAGTACTGAGTACTGTGTTTCAGCCTAGTACTGAGTACTGTGTTTCAACCTAGTACTGAGTACTGTGTTTCAGCCTAGTACTGAGTACTGTGTTTCAGCCTAGTACTGAGTACTGTGTTTCAGCCTAGTACTGAGTACTGTGTTTCAGCCTAGTACTGAGTACTGTGTTTCAGCCTAGTACTGAGTACTGTGTTTCAACCTAGTACTGAGTACTGTTTCAGCCTAGTACTGAGTACTGTGTTTCAGCCTAGTACTGAGTACTGTGTTTCAGCCTAGAACTGAGTACTGTGTTTCAGCCTAGTACTGAGTACTGTGTTTCAGCCTAGAAATGAGTACTGTGTTTCAGCCTAGAACTGAGTACTGTGTTTCAGCCTAGTACTGAGTACTGTGTTTCAGCCTAGTACTGAGTACTGTGTTTCAGCCTAGAACTGAGTACTGTGTTTCAGCCTAGTACTGAGTACTGTGTTTCAGCCTAGTACTGAGTACTGTGTTTCAGCCTAGTACTGAGTACTGTGTTTCAGCCTAGTTCTGAGTACTGTGTTTCAGCCTAGAACTGAGTACTGTGTTTCAGCCTAGTACTGAGTACTGTGTTTCAGCCTAGTACTGAGTACTGTGTTTCAGCCTAGTACTGAGTACTGTGTTTCAGCCTAGTACTGAGTACTGTGTTTCAACCTAGTACTGAGTACTGTGTTTCAGCCTAGTACTGAGTACTGTGTTTCAGCCTAGTACTGAGTACTGTGTTTCAGCCTAGTACTGAGTACTGTGTTTCAGCCTAGTACTGAATACTGTGTTTCAGCCTAGTACTGAGTACTGTGTTTCAGCCTAGTACTGAGTACTGTGTTTCAGCCTAGTACTGAGTACTGTGTTTCAGCCTAGTACTGAGTACTGTGTTTCAGCCTAGTACTGAGTACTGTGTTTCGGCCTAATACTGAGTACTGTGTTTCAGCCTAGTACTGAGTACTGTGTTTCAGCCTAGTACTGAGAACTGTGTTTCAGCCTAGTACTGAGAACTGTGTTTCAGCCTAGTACTGAGTACTGTGTTTCAACCTAGTACTGAGTACTGTGTTTCAGCCTAGTACTGAGTACTGTGTTTCAGCCTAGTACTGAGTACTGTGTTTCAGCCTAGTACTGAGTACTGTGTTTCAGCCTAGTACTGAGTACTGTGTTTCAGCCTAGTACTGAGTACTGTGTTTCAGCTTAGTACTGAGTACTGTGTTTCAGCCTAGTACTGAGTACTGTGTTTCAGCCTAGTACTGAGTAATGTGTTTCAGCCTAGTACTGAGTACTGCGCTTCAGCCTAGTACTGAGTACTGTGTTTCAGCCTAGTACTGAGTAATGTGTTTCAGCCTAGTACTGAGTAATGTGTTTCAGCCTAGTACTGAGTACTGCGTTTCAGCCTAGTACTGAGTACTGTGTTTCAGCCTAGTACTGAGTACTGTGTTTCAGCCTAGTACTGAGTACTGTGTTTCAACCTAGTACTGAGTACTGTGTTTCAGCCTAGTACTGAGTACTGTGTTTTAGCCTAGTACTGAGTACTGTGTTTCAGCCTAGTACTGAGTACTGTGTTTCAGCCTAGTACTGAATACTGTGTTTCAGCCTAGTACTGAGTACTGTGTTTCAGCCTAGTACTGAGTACTGTGTTTCTGCCTAGTACTGAGTACTGTGTTTCAGCCTAGTACTGAGTACTGCGTTTCAGCCTAGTACTGAGTACTGTGTTTCAGCCTAGTACTGAGTACTGTGTTTCAGCCTAATACTGAGTACTGTGTTTCAGCCTAGTACTGAGTACTGCGTTTTAGCGTAGTACTGAGTACTGTGTTTCAGCCTAGTACTGAGTAATGTGTTTCAGCCTAGTACTGAGTACTGTGTTTCAGCCTAGTACTGAGTAATGTGTTTCAGCCTAGTACTGAGTAATGTGTTTCAGCCTAATACTGAGTACTGTGTTTCAGCCTAGTACTGAGTAATGTGTTTCAGCCTAGTACTGAGTAATGTGTTTCAGCCTAGTACTGAGTAGTGTGTTTCAGCCTAGTACTGAGTAATGTGTTTCAGCCTAGTACTGAGTAATGTGTTTCAGCCTAGTACTAAGTAATGCGTTTCAGCCTAGTACTGAATACTGTGTTTCAGCCTAGTACTGAGTACTGTGTTTCTGAGCACTGTGTTTCAGCCTAGTATTGAGTACTGTGTTTCAGCCTAGTACTGAGTACTGTGTTCCAGCCTACTACTGAGTACTGTGTTTCAGCCTAGTACTGAGTACTGTGTTTCAGCCTAGTACTGAGTACTGCGTTTCAGCCTAGTACTGAGTACTGTGTTCCAACCTACTACTGAGTACTGTGTTTCAGCCTAGTACTGAGTACTGTGTTCCAGCCTAGTACTGAGTACTGCGTTTCAGTCTAGTACTGAGTACTGTGTTTCAGCCTAGTACTGAGTAATGTGTTTCAGCCTAGTACTGAGTAATGTGTTTCAGCCTAGTACTGAGTACTGTGTTTCAGCCTAGTACTGAGTAATGTGTTTCAGC
This sequence comes from Cherax quadricarinatus, assembly GCF_026875155.1. NCBI lineage: Eukaryota > Metazoa > Arthropoda > Malacostraca > Decapoda > Parastacidae > Cherax > Cherax quadricarinatus. The sequence continues at coordinate 10,073,055 of NC_069488.1, forward strand.
CTAGTACTAAGTAATGTGTTTCAGCCTAGTACTGAGTAATGTGTTTCAGCCTAGTACTGAGTAATGCGCTTCAGCCTAGTACTGAGTACTGTATTTCAGCCTAGTACTGAGTACTGTGTTTCTGAGCACTGTGTTTCAGCCTAGTATTGAGTACTGTGTTTCAGCCTAGTACTGAGTACTGTGTTCCAGCCTACTACTGAGTACTGTGTTTCAGCCTAATACTGAGTACTGTGTTTCAGCCTAATACTGAGTAATGTGTTTCAGCCTAGTACCGAATACTGTTTCAGCCTAGTACTGAGTACTGTGTTTCAGCCTAGTACTGAGTAATGTGTTTGAGCCTAGTACTGAGTACTGTGTTTCAGCCTAGTACTGAGTAATGTGTTTCAGCCTAATACTGAGTACTGTGTTTCAGCCTAGTACTGAGTAATGTGTTTCAGCCTAGTACTGAGTACTGTGCTTCAGCCTAGTACTGAGTAATGTGTTTCAACCTAGTACTGAGTAATGTGTTTCAGCCTAATACTGAGTACTGTGTTCCAGCCTAGTACTGAGTACTGTGTTTCAGCCTAGTACTAAGTACTGTGCTTCAGCCTAGTACTGAGTTCTGTGTTTCAGCCTAGTACTGAGTACTGTTTCAGCCTAGTACTGAGTACTGTGTTTCAGCCTAGTACTGAGCACTGTGTTTCAGCTTATTACTGAGTATTGTGTTTCAACGTACTACCGAGTACTGTTTCAGCCTACTACTGAGTACTATTTCAGCCTACTACTGAGTACTGTTTCAGCTTACTACTGAGTACTGTTTCAGCCTACTACTAAGTACTGTTTCAGCCTACTACTGAGTACTCTTTCAGCCTACTTCTGAGTACTGTTTCAGCCTACTACTGAGTACTGTTTCAGCCTACTACTGAGTACTATGTTTCAGCCTACTACTGTGTACAGTAAATTTCAGCTTACTACTAAGTACTGTTTCAGCCTACTGCTGAGTACTGTGTTTCAGCCTACTACTGTGTACGGTATACTTCAGCCTACTACTAAGTACTGTTTCAGCCTACTGCTGAGTACTGTGTTTCAGCCTACTACTGTGTACGGTATACTTCAGCCTACTACTAAGTACTGTTTCAGCCTACTGCTGAGTACTGTGTTTCAGCCTACTACTGTGTATAGTATATTTCAGGATGCTACTAATTACTGTTTCAGCCTACTACTGAGTAATGTATTTCAGCCTACTACTGAGTACAGTATATTTCAGCCTACTACCTGGAGAGAGTTCCGGGGGTCAACGCCCCCGCTGCCCCGTCTGTGACCAGGCCTCCTGGTGGATCAGAGCCTGATCAACCAGGCTGTTACTGCTGGCTGCACGCAAACCAACGTACGAGCCACAGCCCGGCTGGTCAGGTATCGACTATAGGTGTTTGTCCAGTGCCAGCTTGAAGACTGCCAGGGGTCTATTGGTAATCCCCCTTATGTATGCTGGGAGGCAGTTGAACAGTCTCGGGCCCCTGACACTTATTGTATGGTCTCTTAACGTGCTAGTGACACCCCTGCTTTTCATTGGGGGGATGTTGCATTGTCTGCCAAGTCTTTTGCTTTCGTTGTGAGCGATTTTCGTGTGCAAGTTCGGTACTAGTCCCTCTCGGATTTTCCAGGTGTATATAATCATGTATCTCTCCCGCCTGCGTTCCAGGGAATACAGGTTCAGGAACTTCAAGCGCTCCCAGTAACTGAGGTGTTTTATCTCCGTTATGCGCGCCGTGAAGGTTCTCTGTACATTTTCTAGGTCAGCAATTTCACCTGCCTTGAAAGGTGCTGTTAGTGTGCAGCAATATTCCAGCCTAGATAGAACAAGTGACCTGAAGAGTGTCATCATGGGATTGGCATCCCTAGTTTTGAAGGTTCTCATTATCCATCCTGTCATTTTTCTAGCAGCTGCGATTGATACAGTGTTATGGTCCTTGAAGGTGAGAACCTCCTACATGATCACTCCCAGGTCTTTGACGTTGGTGTTTCGCTCTATTTTGTGGCCAGAATTTGTTTTGTACTCTGATGAAGATTTAATTTCCTCGTGTTTACCATATCTGAGTAATTGAAATTTCTCATCGTTGAACTTCATATTGTTTTCTGCAGCTCACTGAAAGATTTGGTTGATGTCCGCCTGGAGCCTTGCAGTGTCTGCAATGGAAGACACTGTCATGCAGATTCGGGTGTCATCTGCAAAGGAAGACACGGTGCTGTGGCTGACATCCTTGTCTATGTCAGATATGAGGATGAGGAACAAGATGGGAGCGAGTACTGTGCCTTGTGGAACAGAGCTTTTTACCGTAGCTGCCTCGGACTTTACTCTGTTGACTACTACTCTTTGTGTTCTGTTTGTGAGGAAATTATAGATCCATCGACTAACTTTTCCTGTTATTCCTTTAGCACGCATTTTGTGCGCTATTACGCCATGGTCACACTTGTCGAAGGCTTTTGCAAAGTCTGTATATATTACATCTGCATTCCTTTTGTCTTCTAGTGCATCTAGGACCTTGTCGTAGTGATCCAATAGTAGAGACAGACAGGTGCGACCTGTTCTAAACCCATGTTGCCCTGGGTTGTGTAATTGATGGGTTTCTAGATGGGTGGCGATCTTGCTTCTTAGGACCCTTTCAAAGATTTTTATATGGGATGTTAGTGCTATCGGTCTGTAGTTCTTTGCTGTTGCTTTACTGCCCCCTTTGTGGAGTGGGGCTATGTCTGTTGTTTTTAGTAACTGTGGGACGACCCCCGTGTCCATGCTCCCTCTCCATAGGATGGTAAAAGCTCGTGATAGGGGCTTCTTGCAGTTCTTGATGAACACGGAGTTCCATGAGTCTGGCCCTGGGGCAGAGTGCATGGGCATGTCATTTATCGCCTGTTAGAAGTCATTTGGCGTCAGGATAACATCAGATAGACTTGTGTTAACCAAATTCTGTGGCTCTCTCATAAAAAATTCATTTTGATCTTCGACTCTCAGTCTGGTTAGCGGCTTGCTAAAAACTGAGTCACATTGGGACTTGAGTAGCTCACTCATTTCCTTGCTGTCATCTGCGTAGGACCCATCTTGTTTAAGTAGGGGCCCAATACTGGACGTTGTTCTCGACATTAATTTGGCATAGGAAAAGAAATACTTTGGATTTCTTTCTCACCCTAATGCTGAGTACTGTGTTTCAGCCTACTACTGTGTACAGTATATTTCAGCCTATTACCAAGTACTTTTCAGCCTACTGCTGAGTACTATTTCGGCCTACTACTAAGTACTGTTTCAGCCTACTACTGAGTAGTTTCAGCCTACTACTGAGTACAGTTTCAGCCTACTACTGAGTACTGTGTTTCAGCCTACTACTGTGTACAGTATATTTCAGCCAACTGCTGAGTACTGTTTCAGCCTACTACTAAGTACTTTTCAGCCTACTATTGAGTACTGTTTCAGCCTACTATTGAGTACTGTTTCAGCCTACTACTGAGTACTGTGTTTCAGCCTACTACTGTGTACAGTATATTTCAGCCAACTGCTGAGTACTGTTTCAGCCTACTACTAAGTACTTTTCAGCCTACTACTAAGTACTGTTTCAGCCTACTACTGAGTACTGTTTCAGCCTACTATTGAGTACTGTTTCAGCCTACTACTGAGTACTGTGTTTCAGCCTACTACTGTGTACAATATATTTCAGCCTACTGTTGAGTACTGTTTCAGCCTACTACTGAGTACTGTGTTTCAGCCTACTACTGTGTACAGTATATTTCAGCCTACTACTAAGTACTTTTTCAGCCTACTACTGTGTACAGTATATTCCAGCCTACTACTATGTACTGTTTCAGCCTACTACTGAGTGCTGTTTCAGCCTACTACTAAGTACTGTTTCAGCCAACTACTGAGTACTGTGTTTCAGCCTACTACTGTGTACAGTATATTCCAGCCTACTACTATGTACTGTTTCAGCCTACTACTGAGTACTGTTTCAGCCTACTACTAAGTACTTTTTCAGCCTACTACTGTGTACAGTATATTCCAGCCTACTACTATGTACTGTTTCAGCCTACTACTGAGTACTGTTTCAGCCTACTACTAAGTACTGTTTCAGCCTACTACTGAGTACTGTTTCAGCCTACTACTGAGTACTGTGTTTCAGACTACTACTGTGTACAGTATATTTCAGCCTACTACTAAGTACTGTTTCAGCCTACTACTAAGTACTGTTTCAGCCTACTAATAAGTACTGTTTCAGCCTACTACTAATTACTGTTTCAGCCTACTACTAAGTACTGTTTCAGCCAACTACTAAGTACTGTTTCAGCCTACTACTGAGTACTGTTTCAGCGTACTACTAAGTACTGTTTCAGCCTACTACTAAGTACTGTTTCAGCCTACTACTAAGTACTGTTTCAGCCTACTGCTGAGTACTGTGTTTCAGCCTACTACTAAGTACTGTTTCAGCCAACTACTAAGTACTGTTTCAGCCTACTACTAAGTACTGTTTCAGCCTACTGCTGAGTACTGTTTCAGCCTACTGCTGAGTACTGTGTTTCAGCCTACTGCTGAGTACTGTTTCAACCTACTGCTGAGTACTGTGTTTCAGCCTACTGCTGAGTACTGTTTCAGCCTACTGCTGAGTACTGTGTTTCAGCCTACTAGAAAGATCATCAGGTCATGTGACCTGCCTTGTGACACGTGACTCACCTTAACTCATAAAACCTCCCTTAAGTCATGTGACCTGCCTTAGGTCACGTGACCTTTATGTCATATGACCTGCATTTCTATATAAACTTCACCATCTGCTCAATTTTAAATTTGCTGAAGATGGCCTCAGTCTGATACCGAAATATGCTATATGCTCATCTTATTTTTTTTAATTAATGTTAGATTACATTATTTTTTAGATTTTCCCACCGAAGAGGTTAGTTTATTGTGCACACCATATTGTGCACACCATATTGTGCACACCATATCCATCCTGGGGACGGTAGCGGAAGAGCGTATGGATACACAAAAGGCCCAGGAACTAGGCCTCAAAAGGGTTAACAGGTGTACATCTGGATTTATATCTACAATTCACTTATCTGTTATAAGCAAATTTGGGAAATACACAACACACATTCGTAAACGTAAAATAGTATTAATTTTATATTCGTGAAGGAGCTGTTAAACCTGTGAAGATCGTAGTGCTGGAGGGTATATGAGGTAATATTTCTTGTTACAAGGAAGACGGGGATAGCTTCGAGTCCCTGGATCAAGAGCACTTTACCAGCATCAAGGCACTCCTCTCTGAGGCTTATACAGATAAAAATACATGATGACAGACTCAGTTTGAGACTCACCTCCGAACATGAGGAAAAAGAGTATCTTGATGGGGATAAACTCTTTCTTGATGAGGTCTTTCCACACCCGATATATCCACTCCGGCCGACTCATGTTACTGAAACTCCACATCCTCCACTTCTCTTGCCAAGGTATACACACTCAGAGCTCTTTATATCTCAGTATATATACACTTACAGGTGTGCACACAGCTCTGTGTATGTAAGTGTATGTGCACCCACCGCTATATATATATCTCAGGATATTTATATATACACTAAGGGGATACTTCAGTTTCTATCTTAAGGGTCAAAGTACCCTGGATAGTGCTTAGGTGTTCTGGCTGAGACAAACACTAGCACACAGTCGTAACCTCAGCCACTGCTCACTGAAGGAAGACGGTCCTCAACACCTGTGAAAAAGACACAACCTCTGTTAATAGTCTTTCTGTAAAAGAGATTAATCATTATTTAGGGACCAAATAAGAATAAAAGTAAAACATAAATTGAAAATAAATGCATGTTAAAGCGTTAAATTTATATTAAGTAAAGTAAGTGGTGGAGAATCTTCATTACCATACTCAGACATCTAAGTCACGTTGGGAACAAGTTACAAATGTTAAATTAACTGGATGACAAGTCAGGCTTCCTGGAACTTCATGAGATGATTATGAGTGTTGTGTTGCAGGAGTTAGATAGATCGTCACTTTAGCAAGTGTATTTAAGTACACCCATACGTTAGTTTATGGAGTCACTTAAGGCTACTAACCTGCTGTATAAGCAGGCCTCACTTATACAGCAAGTCAGGTTCTGGGCTACTGCTGTAAAGTGAAAATCACTGTAAAAGCCTGATAACATGTTTATACTATCATATATTATGTGAGCAATGGAGCTAGGCCTAAAAAATACATATACAGTACGCACATTACTTACCTTTAAAATTTTTCGTCCTTAGCTTATAGTTAGTGGTAAATATATTTATTCAAGGAGAACTGAATTAATAATGTGTAAAACTGAAAACCACTGCATTAATGAAACACCGTACAGCGAAATTCTGTAAAACAAAATGTTCCAACCCCTGAATGGGTTGCAATATATATAATGTGTATTATGATTAAGAATATGTATATATATAATTATTACCTTTTCATATAATTTTATATTGCTTATATTTGCGATAATAGCTAAATCGTAAATGTATTGCTTTATATTATTATTATTTGACTTAGCTAAATTTTGTGAGGTAGGATGTAACATATGTGCTCAGTTCAAGTCTTGATTGTCTAACTACTGTAATTATCGCTTGTGGCTCGTTAGACTGCCGGCTTCTGTTTCTGAGCCGCAGCTGTCCACGGAGCTATCACGTGATCGAGGGGAGGGGGGGTGTCCTCACCTCACCTGAAGTATTCAGTCTGGTCTAGACTCGCTGGGTGGTTGGACGTATTTCAGACAAAGTGCCTAAATCTCCCTTATAGGCCCTTGTTGGAAGATCGTCTCTTGTCTCATTATTGTTAGTTCTGGAGACTGTTCACAGAACACTGTATAGACTTAGTGATTTTCGACGTTGTACTGAGGTTGTCTCTCATAGACACTCTGAGTAACTCAGGTCCTGAGCTGTAGCTTCTGACCTAACTTGTACTGGTATCTGTTTATTATCACAGTCGGGGATTTTCTTATGCTGAACTTAGATTCAGTAGTATGGGAGTTTTGTGACTTTTGTGGAGGATCTGCTGATGGTCCCTACTTAGTGTCGTTATATTATCTCCTTGTTCCTGATTCTGTGCCGCAGTTGCTTGTTATATTGCTATTGGGCTTAGCATTCTTTTTGTTGTTCAAGCAGACTGTTCTGATTGCCAGTTGGTCAAGAAGTTAGTTTATTTGAGGACTTTGACAGTCACTTGTTTAAGTCTATTCGAGTCGTGAGACATAGCGAACTACTTAGAGCACTTACACACATACACAAACTTACTTGTACATATTTTTTATATCTTATTAAATGTTAATGTACCAGACGGTACTTAAGACTTATAAATGTTATATGTGCTTTCAGCACAATACTACTGTATACGAGAGAAGTGATTATTCTTATTTTGTTGATTACTGTGATTAATTTAATTTGATATACGCCTAGACAACTTAATAAATTTATTAAATTTTATTTTCTCTAGTTAGTAGCCTACCAGTTGTAATCCTGAAACACTATTGAATCATACTGAATTCTAATGGATAATTGGACAAGGATACTGACTAATTGTTACGAAAACCCAGTAACAGGCTGGATGCTAGAAGGGCAGTCCTTTCTAGTATTCACTGGAGATCTCTAAGCTTTTAGAATCGCGTTTTTTTGTAACACAGAACTCACTACAAGAAGACTGGCAAGGTTTCCTAAGTGACGCTCTGCATCACTCGACCGCAAATGCCTCAAAAGCTGGCATCCTGATAGTGCATCATTGATATAAAAATCACTTGTGGGGTCAGACCATACAGGAGGAGATTGAAATATTTTGAAACCATGCTTTAGGGTCACTGATATGCCCGGGCTAGGAAGAAACATGGCTTGTAAACAAGGCTGCCCAGCTTCTGAGGCATCTGTGGCCAAGTGGTGTAAAGCGTCACTTGGGGAACCTTGCCAGTTTCCCTGTAGTGCGATCGAATGATAACTATGATCTTTCTTTGTATATACCCACTTGTTTCTGCATGGTGCATTGATATATATTTTACATAAGAACATAAGAAAGGAGGAACACTGCAGGAGGCCTGCTGGCCCATACTAGGCAGGTCCTTTACAATTCATCCCACTAACAAAACATTTGCCCAACCCAATTTTCAATGCCACCCAAGAAATAAGCTCTGATGTGAAAGTCCCACTCAAATCCAACCCCTCCCACTCATGTACTTATCCAACCTAGATTTGAAACTACCCAAAGTCCCAGCCTCAATAACCCAACTAGGTAGACTGTTCCACTCATCAACTACCCTATTTCCAAACCAATACTTTCCTATGTCCTTTCTAAATCTAAACTTATCTAATTTAAATCCATTACTGCGGGTTCTCTCTTGGAGAGACGTCCTCAAGACCTTATTAATATCCCCTTTATTAATACCTATCTTCCACTTATACACTTCGATCAGGTCTCCCCTCATTCTTCGTCTAACAAGTGAATGTAACTTAAGAGTCTTCAATCTTTCTTCATAAGGAAGATTTCTAATGCTATGTATTAATTTAGTCATCGTACGCTGAATGTTTTCTAACGAATTTATGTCCATTTTGTAATACGGAGACCAGAACTGAGCTGCATAATCTAGGTGAGGCCTTACTAATGATGTATAAAGCTGCAGTATGACCTCTGGACTTCTGTTGCTTACACTTCTTGATATAAATCCCAGTAATCTATTTGCCTTATTACGTACGCTTAGGCATTGCTGTCTTGGTTTAAGGTTGCTGCTCACCATAACCCCCAAGTCCTTTTCGCAATCTGTATGGCTAAGTTCTACATCATTTAATTTATAAGTACTAGGGTTATGGGCACTCCCAAGCTTCAGAACCTTGCATTTATCTACATTGAACTGCATCTGCCACTTTTCTGACCAAGAAGAGAGTTTGTTTAAATCCTCCTGAAGTTCCTTAACATCTACGTTTGAATCAATTATCCTACCTATCTTTGTGTCATCGGCGAATTTGCTCATATCACTAGTAATTCCCTCATCAAGATCATTGATATATATTATAAACAACAACGGGCCCAAGACTGATCCCTGTGGAACGCCACTTGTTGCAGATCCCCACTCGGATTTAACCCCATTTATGGACACTCTCTGCTTCCTGTCAGTGAGCCATGACTCGATCCACGAGAGCACTTTTCCCCCAATGCCATGAGCTGCCACTTTCTTTAACAGTCTATGGTGCGGAACTCTATCAAAAGCCTTACTAAAATCTAAGTAAATAATATCAAATTCTTTATCGTGGTCAACAGCCTCAAAAGCTTTACTGAAGAAAGTTAATAAATTAGTTAGACAAGACCGGCCTCTTGTGAATCCATGCTGAGTATCATTAATCAAGCTATGCTTATCGAGATGGCTTCTTATAATCTCAGCTATAATTGACTCTAGTAATTTGCCTACAATTGAGGTCAGGCTTATTGTTACCCAGCCTCATGGTGAGCGAAAATTCACGACGCTCTAAACCACTGGACCATCCAATCCTACCAAGATCACGCACCCACCAGAGCTAGATGTTGTACCGTGATCCGAGGACATACGATGGTGTGGCTGCCTCAGAGCTAATTTCATTCTACTCCCCATTTGGTGTACCAGCATCCACAAGCAGTATATATAGTATTGGAACCAATATATATATATATATATATATATATTTATATATATATATATATATATATATATATATATATATATATATATATATATATATATATATATATATATATGAACTTCGTTTTAAAGTTTATGGAAAACCAACCAACCAAAACGATCTTCTCCACTTCTACTCTCACCACGACACCAAAACTAAACGTGGTGTAATTATAGGCTTCTTCCTGCGCGCACTCAGAATCTGCAGTAATGAGTTCGTTGAGGAAGAATGCACTATAATTGAACAAGTATTTTCTAAACTCCACTATCCTCGTCACTTTATCAGAGACTGCAGACGGCGGGCATTAAACATCTTCAACACACCCAGAGAAGACACTGCCGAGAAGAGATACATAGTCCTCCCCACCAACTCCATTGCCAAACATGTTTCCAACATCTTTTCCAATACATCATTCCAAGTATCTACCTCCACAACTACGACCATCAAGGACATCACCAGTAGTAGACAGGACAAGCCTCCATCCTCTGCAGGGGTATACATAATTCCTTGTAATGACTGCAACAAATTATACGTGGGCGAAACATCAAGAGGCCTCCAAACACGTATTTCAGAACACCAATACGCAAGCAGGACTGACGATACACGGAATACCTGTGTTCAACATCGCAATTCACACAACCATTTAATTAACTACAGAAACTCAAGACTTATCGCCACAGAAGACAACACTCAATACCGAAGAATCCTGGAATCATCGCTTATCTCTATAACCAACAATTTCAACCAGAACAATGGCTTCTATAACATAGCTGAACCACTTGCCAAGAAACTTCTTCATCGCTATCCCACATAAGAACATAGAACACTGCAGAAGGTCTGCTCACAACTTGTCCAATACCTCTTCCAAGCTACCCAAGACTAAACCCCACCCGGTAGATCATCAGATACAGCATTCTCCACTTGACCTCAACATTCTGAACCCCAGGTAGATCTGTTTGTGACTTGAAAAAGCCCACTGTGTGGGCGAAACGTTGTCAAAAAGGATCACATTAAACTGCATATGTGTTTATGTTTCCATTGTGTCGGTATTTTATACCATTTATTTTCAGTTGTTGTTGTTGTAATGTACAGTACAGTGCTTCAAATAATTACTGTTTAGTCGCGACTCACGAGATATATTACTGGCAGACGCTTGATGGCTGTTATGGCTGACACTCACCCCCCACCGTCACGTGAAGTTAATAATGGCTGTGCAGGAAAGCGGTTGCTTCTTACGGAGCCTCTGATACGAGGCCAAAGGCACAACTAAACAGGTCTTTATGTGACATAAATCCGTGTCAGGTGATTTATTTCTGACAAATTAAATAAAAAAACAATAACAGCCTAGCGACAGGTTCCCCTACCGGCACTAATGTAAACCCCCAACACCACCCAATAAAAGCAGTAATAATGTTACTTCAAAATAAGTCTGTTAGCTCCCCTAGTAACCAAATAGCCACAACTAAGCTCCTTCAATACAGAAATTTTGATCCCGCATCTTCACTGGCTATATATTTCGAATTCGTTTCTGTGAGAAACATTGTTGTAGAACTCACGAAGATGAACATCAAAATGGTATACAATACCGACAGGTTGTTAGGTAAGACACATATGCAACAGTTAGACAACTTTATTCCGAATAAAGTTGTCTAACTGTTGCATATGTGTCTTACCTAACAGAACTCACGAAATTCCCACCTTCGCCCGGAGCCTGTCTGTAGTAGAACACTACTTTCCGATTTGCAAACGCGAAACAGTAATTTCAGGACACTTTATATAACAGTCACACGGCAGCGTTTCTCAACGTTAAACTATACGGGTAATTGAAAAATTTCCCGCAATCCGTTCCACGCCGAAACAGGTACTTCAAGTCTAGTTCTTTGCCTCGTAAAATGAAAGTAGCGAGAGGTCAGAGACAGCGCAAAAACATTCCTCCAGGAGAAACTATGGAACATCCAATTCTCCAATTTTTTTTATCGTACAATAGAAGATACACTCTCAGGATATTACAATACCCCCGGTACTGTTAGACGGTTGTTCTCGCTTAATTATACCTAAATATACATTTATATATTTTAACCTAACCAAATCTTGCCTAACCGAGAATAACGAATTTTAAATTTATTGTAATATTTCGAGCGCGTAGTAATGAACGCAGGGCAATGTGGCAAAAAATATACGTTGAAGTTAGAGAACAGACTGCCTGGGGGAGCCAGTGAAAGATCTAACACATAGATTTGGGTTTCAAAGATTGGAAGATCTAGGCTTATGTAGCAGTGAAAGGTATTTGCTGCACCAGAGACCAGCGTTGTGCTCCTGACTACCATACGTAAATAACCGGCGCTTAGGAAATTGAAACTTATGATGACTTTCAGGTCTGACCTGGACCATTTACTGGTCACACAGAGAAGTGCAAAAGGAAGGGAGCCAGAGCATATACGATAGGGAGTGGGGGACTGGAGAAGTAAAACTGGAGTAGTAGTAATGTAGTAAAAGAAGAGGTAGCCAGTAGTAGTAGTAGTTGCAGTAGTAATAGTAGTTGTAGTAGTAGTAGTAGCAATAGTAGCACCAGTGCTACAGTGATAGCAGTGGTAGTGAAAAAAAGGAGCAGACAGTGGAGTGTTAGCAAAGAAATAGTAGCAGTAATAGTGGAGGTAGTCTAAGGAACACGAGAGAAGCACTGTTGTATTGTGTACCCCAGTGTTATCCCTGGAAGCAGCAGCACATTACAGGATTACTTCGGTCACGTTGTTATTACTATATTCGTGGAGAAGCGCTAAAATCCGGACGTGTTATACACCGCCTGGGAAGTGAGAGGTAATTAGGCTTGATCTAAGGGATTGGTCACTCCAATTCCTTGGATACGAGCCCATCCTGAAAGGCCTCATAACAATATGCTAGGTAAAATGCGTCATTATTATTGTGGCAACGTTTCGCTCTCCAGCTTTGTCAAGCTCTTGCAGCACGAAACGTTGTCGCAATAAAAATGTCACATTAGAATAAAAATAATACGGAGGTAAAAATGGGACTTGATCTGACCCCTCGAGTAAGTAGTTATATCTCTTAGAAAGAAAAATAGTTATTTAACGGATTATGATCTCTTTGTAAAGTAATTAATTTAATTAGTTGATACAAGAGTAAGAATTTGTAGATGAATGGTTCAGAGAACCGACATGTTGATAAATTAGACACATGTGCAACTCTTGGGTATCTTTATTGAGGAAACGTTTCGCCACACAGTGGCTTCATCAATCCATACGTAGGAGAAACTTGAAGAACAGGAGAATGAGGTAATCAGTCCCTCAACCTTGAGTCGATGTGTTCAGTCCATCAAGATTGATGGACTGAACACATCGACTCAAGGTTGAGGGACTGATTACCTCATTCTCCTCCTGTTCTTCAAGTTTCTCCTACGTATGGACTGATGAAGCCACTGTGTGGCGAAACGTTTCCTCAATAAAGATACCCAAGAGTTGCACATGTGTCTAATTTATCAAGAGTAAGAATATAACGTCAAGACTTCACATAACATCAACGGTGAATTATAATTTTATTATTATAATCATGAGGGAGCGCTAAACCCGTAGGATTAGACAGTGCCTGTGGGGGGGGATGGAAGGTATTCAGGCTCAATTCAGGGAACTGGAGTACAGATCCAATTCCTTAGATCAAGAGCCTCTCACCAGTGTCAAGGACCCTCCCTTGACAGGCATCAACAGTGAAATGATTGGCAATTTCCTATTTGATTTTGATGTATCTATACACGAAAGAATTCAATTTTTGACCGCACTTTACATTTCATATGATTAAAATCTCCACACAAACTGAATTACCAAAGGAACTTTTAAGTCTTATCACGAAAGTTAAAAAAACGTTGATCTCAGTCTTACGGATCTTGTTACTTTCCCAAAAACATTTTGTTTAACTTATTTAGACGGTCACTGGATCTGATGGTTTGTATCTACGCTATTCCTATTTCTTCTATGTTATTTCTTATTCATTTTCTGGTAAAAGTTTTTACTCCAATCTGAATTTAATGCCGAATATAATCCATAAATGTAGTCAGCATTCAATTTACTTGCGTCTACTTGTTGTCAAACATTTCCAAATGCAAAAGTAATTTGGATTTTCCTTTAAATTACTATTGACAGATTGTTCAGTTACCATTTTGTCCAAGGCACATGTCGATTAGACACTAGGCCTGTTGTGTGTGTGTAGGTGTGTAGGTTAGTTACCATTTTGTCCTAGGCACATGTCGATTAGACACTAGGCCTGTTGTGTGTGTGTAGGTGTGTAGGTTAGTTACCATTTTGTCCTAGGCACATGTCGATTAGACACTAGGCCTGTTGTGTGTGTGTAGGTGTGTAGGTGTGTGTGTGTGTGTGTGTTAGTTACCATTTTGTCCTAGGCACATGTCGAGTAGACACTAGGCTTGTTGTGTGTGTGTGACATGTGATGTTGGTTCACTGAGTGTTCACTAGTCTCCCACCCAGGAAACACCCAACGAATCGACTTATGAAATAGCTTAATTAAGCCTTTATTATACCCACGTTCCGCACAAAAAGAACTTTACAAGATTATGACTTTCTGAATTAATCAAGTCATAATATGAAAGATTTCCCTCGAAGGACTCGTCATCACTAAATAATTTACAAGATATTACATTTACTCCACTTTACCAAAGGCTTACGTTGTTTTACGTCTTTAAATCCAGCCGTCGTCTGCATAATTATGGCATATACTTATTAATGTTGAACTATCATGGTAATCACATATTTATATTACATAATATTCATGGGAATGAGTTAAACTAGTAAGTGTGATGAATTATTATTGTCACAAGAAGCGCAAACTCAACTGGGTCTTCTGCGCTAAACTAGAAGCTAAGTGCTAAGATACGGGTTATAGAATTCTAAAATATATATCATTTTATGCCTAGGGAACGGGAGGTAAATCAGATCCGATTCCTTATATTAAGAACCCTTCACCAACTTCAGACCATTGACAACAACTTCAGACTATTGCAACAGCAACTTTGGGTCACTGCAACAACAACTTCAGATCATTTCAACAACTTTAGACCATTGCAACAACTTCAAACCATTGCAACAACAACTTCAGACTATTGCAACAGCAACTTTGGGTCATTGCAACAACTTCAAATCATTTCAACAACAACTTTAGACCATTGCAACTAAACCTTCAAACCACTGCAACAGCAGAGATATACACTTCTAGAAGTGTATATCTCCGTCCCAGCTTAAGTTTTTGTTATGAAGATTATATACACAACAATGCGTGACAACCCTGACCTATGTGACTTTTTCAAGGGTAGAGGACGACCGTCTACCTGACACACCCGTCACAGGATGGTTTACCTGTCACACTCCTTCAGACAGGAGGATTTTTTTTTTCAATCGGACTCCATCACACTCGATGTTTTTTCTCTGGTATAATGCAATCACACAGATGGTTTTCTAGTTACACTCCATCACACTTCATCACGCAGGAGGGTTTTCCTCTCGTCCTCCATCACACATTATGGTTCCTTGTCATTCTCCATCACACAGTAAGACTTTTCTGTCATCCTCCATCCCATAGGATGTTTTCTCTGTCATATTCCATCCCAGAAGATGGTTTTCATGTCATGATGCATTACGTAGGATAATTTCCAATCAAACTCCTTCACTGGATTGTTTTCCTGTCATACTCCATCAGTGGATTATTTTCCTGCCATACTCCATCAATTGATGCTTTTCCTGTCATACTTCATCAATATTTTCCTGTCATACTCCATCAGTGGATTATTTTCCTGTCATACTCCATCAATTGATGATTTTCCTGTCATACTCCATCAATTGATGATTTTCCTGTCATACTCCATCAATTGATGATTTTCCTGTCATGCTCCATCAATTGATGATTTTCCTGTCATGCTCCATCAATTGATGATTTTCCTGCCATACTCTGTCAATGGATGATTTTCCTGCCATACTCTGTCAATGGATGATTTTCCTGCCATACTCCGTCAATGGATGATTTTCCTGCCATACTCTCAATGACGATTTTCCTGTCATACTCCATCAATGATGATTTTCCTGCATACTCTCAATGATGATTTTCCTGTCATACTCTTCAATGATGATTTTCCTGCCATACTCTGTCAATGGACGATTTTCCTGCCATACTCTGTCAATGGATGATTTTCCTGCCATACTCTGTCAATGGACGATTTTCCTGCCATACTCTGTCAATGGATGATTTTCCTGCCATACTCCGTCAATGGACGATTTTCCTGCCATACTCTGTCAATGGACGATTTTCCTGCCATACTCTGTCAATGGATGATTTTCCTGCCATATTCTGTCAATGGACGATTTTCCTGCCATACTCCGTCAATGGATGATTTTCCTGCCATACTCTGTCAATGGACGATTTTCTGCATACTCTGTCAATGGATGATTTTCCTGCCATACTCTGTCAATGGATGATTTTCCTGCCATACTCCGTCAATGGATGATTTTCCTGCCATACTCCGTCAATGGATGATTTTCCTGCCATACTCTGTCAATGGACGATTTTCCTGCCATACTCCGTCAATGGATGATTTTCCTGCCATACTCTGTCAATGGACGATTTTCCTGCCATACTCCGTCAATGGACGATTTTCCTGCCATACTCCGTCAATGGATGATTTTCCTGCCATACTCTGTCAATGGACGATTTTCCTGCCATACTCTGTCAATGGACGATTTTCCTGCCATACTCCGTCAATGGATGATTTTCCTGCCATACTCTGTCAATGGACGATTTTCCTGCCTTACTCTGTCAATGGATGATTTTCCTGCCATACTCCGTCAATGGATGATTTTCCTGCCTTACTCTGTCAATGGATGATTTTCCTGCCATACTCTCGTCAATGGATCGATTTTCCTGCCATACTCTGTCAATGGACGATTTTCCTGCCATACTCTGTCAATGGATGATTTTCCTGCCATACTCTGTCAATGGACGATTTTCCTGCCATACTCTGTCAATGGACGATTTTCCTGCCATACTCTGTCAATGGATGATTTTCCTGCCATACTCTGTCAATGGACGATTTTCCTGCCATACTCTGTCAATGGATGATTTTCCTGCCATACTCTGTCAATGGATGATTTTCCTGCCATAATCTGCCAATGGATGATTTTCCTGCCCTTCTCTGTCAATGGATGATTTTCCTGCCATACTCCATCAATGGATAATTTTCCTGCCATACTCCATCAATGGATAATTTTCCTGCCATACTCCATCAATGGATAATTTTCCTGCCATACTCCATCAATGGATAATTTTCCTGCCATACTCCATCAATGGATAATTTTCCTGCCATACTCCATCAATGGATATTTTCCTGCCATACTCCGTCAATGGATATTTTCTGCCATACTCCTCCAATGGATATTTTCCTGCCATACTCATCAATGGATATTTCTGCATACTCCAATGATAATTTCCTGCCATACTCCTGCAATGGATAATTTTCCTGCCATACTCCTCAATGGATGAATTTTCCTACCATACTCATCAATGGATAATTTTCCTGCCATACTCCATCAATGGATGATTTTCCTGCCATACTCATTCAATGGATGATTTTCCTGCCATACTCCTCAATGGATATTTTCCTGCCATACTCCATCAATGGATGATTTTCCTGCCATACTCCATCAATGGAATTTTCCTGCCATACTCCGTCAATGGATAATTTTCCTGCCATACTCCATCAATGGATGAATTTTCCTGCCATACTCCATCAATGGATAAATTTTCCTGCCATACTCATCAATGGATGATTTTCCTGCCATACTCCATCAATGGATGATTTTCCTGCCATACTCCATCAATGGATAATTTTCCTGCCATACTCCATCAATGGATATTTTCCTGCCATACTCCGTCAATGGATAATTTTCCTGCCATACTCCATCAATGGATATTTTCCTGCCATACTCCATCAATGGATAATTTTCCTGCCATACTCTGTCAATGGATGATTTTCCTGCCATACTCCTCAATGGATAATTTTCCTGCCATACTCTGTCAATGGATATTTTCCTGCCATACTCTCAATGGATAATTTTCCTGCCATACTCCAGTCAATGGATATTTTCCTGCCATACTCCTCAATGGATAATTTTCCTGCCATACTCCTCAATGGATAGATTTTCCTGCCATACTCCTCAATGGATGATTTTCCTGCCATACCTCATGGATATTTCCTACCATACTCCATCAATGGATGATTTTCCTGCCATACTCCATCAATGGATGATTTCCTACCATACTCCTCAATGGATATTTTCCTGCCATACTCCATCAATGGATAATTTTCTACCATACTCATCAATGGATAATTTTCCTGCCATACCCCGATCAATGGATAATTTTCCTGCCATACTCCATCAATGGATAATTTTCCTGCCATACTCCTCAATGGATGATTTTCCTACCATACTCCATCAATGGATATTTTCCTGCCATACTCCTTCAATGGATAATTTTCCTACCATACTCCGTCAATGGATATTTTCCTGCCATACTCCTTCAATGGATGATTTTCCTACCATACTCCGTCAATGGATGATTTTCCTGCCATACTCCGTCAATGGATAATTTTCCTGCCATACTCCATCAATGGATATTTTCCTGCCATACTCCGTCAATGGATATTTTCCTGCCATACTCCATCAATGGATGATTTTCCTGCCATACTCATCAATGGATAATTTTCCTGCCATACTCCGTCAATGGATAATTTTCCTGCCATACTCCTTTCAATGGATAATTTTCCTGCCATACTCCGTCAATGGATATTTTCCTACCATACTCTGCAATGGATAATTTTCCTGCCATACTCCTCAATGGATAATTTTCCTGCCATACTCGATCAATGGATAATTTTCCTGCCATACTCTCATCAATGGATATTTTCCTGCCATACTCTGTCAATGGATAATTTTCCTGCCATACTCCTCAATGGATAATTTTCCTGCCATACTCCATCAATGGATATTTTCTGCCATACTCTTCAATGGATAATTTTCCTACCATACTCATCAATGGATAATTTTCCTGCCATACTCCATCAATGGATAATTTTCCTGCCATACTCCATCAATGGATAATTTTCCTGCCATACTCCATCAATGGATAATTTTCCTACCATACTCATCAATGGATGAATTTTCCTGCCATACTCCATCAATGGATATTTTCCTGCCATACTCCATCAATGGATATTTTCCGCCATACTCATCAATGGATATTTTCCTGCCATACTCCATCAATGGATAATTTTCCTGCCATACTCCGTCAATGGATGATTTTCCTGCCATACTCTGTCAATGGATGATTTTCCTGCCATACTCTGTCAATGGATGATTTTCCTGCCATACTCTGTCAATGGATGATTTTCCTGCCATACTCCGTCAATGGATGATTTTCCTGCCATACTCTGTCAATGGATGATTTTCCTGCCATACTCTGTCAATGGATGATTTTCCTGCCATACTCTGTCAATGGACGATTTTCCTGCCATACTCCGTCAATGGATGATTTTCCTGCCATACTCCGTCAATGGATGATTTTCCTGCCATACTCCGTCAATGGATGATTTTCCTGCCATACTCTGTCAATGGAGATTTTCCTGCCATACTCCGTCAATGGATGATTTTCCTGCCATACTCGTCAATGGAATTTTCCTGCCATACTCCTCAATGGAAGATTTTCCTGCCATACTCCGTCAATGGATGATTTTCCTGCCATACTCTTCAATGGAATTTTCCTGCCATACTCCATCAATGGATATTTTCCTGCCATACTCGTCAATGGACGAATTTTCTTGCCATACTCTCAATGGATGATTTTCCTGTCATACTCCGTCAATGGATGATTTTCCTGTCATACTCTGTCAATGGATGATTTTCCTGCTATACTCCGTCAATGGATGATTTTCCTGTCATACTCTGTCAATGGATGATTTTCCTGCCATACTCCATCAATGGATAATTTTCCTGCCATACTCCATCAATGGATGATTTTCCTCCATATCTGCCAATGGATAATTTTCCTGCCCTTCTCTGTCAATGGATGATTTTCCTGCCATACTCCATCAATGGATAATTTTCCTGCCATACTCCATCAATGGATAATTTTCCTACCATACTCCATCAATGGATAATTTTCCTGCCATACTCCATCAATGGATAATTTTCCTACCATAACTCCATCAATGGATAATTTTCCTGCCATACTCCATCAATGGATAATTTTCCTACCATACTCCATCAATGGATAATTTTCTCTGCCATACTCCATCAATGGATAATTTTCCTACCATACTCCATCAATGGATAATTTTCCTGCCATACTCCATCAATGGATAATTTTCCTACCATACTCCATCAATGGATAATTTTCCTGCCATACTCCATCAATGGATAATTTTCCTACCATACTCCATCAATGGATAATTTTCCTGCCATACTCCATCAATGGATAATTTTCCTCCATACTCCATCAATGGATAATTTTCCTGCCATACTCCATCAATGGATAATTTTCCTACCATACTCCATCAAGGGAAATAATTTTCCTGCCATACTCCATCAATGGATAATTTTCCTACCATACTCCATCAATGGATAATTTTCCTGCCATACTCCATCAATGGATAATTTTCCTACCATACTCCATCAATGGATAATTTCCTGCCATACTCCATCAATGGATAATTTTCCTGCCATACTCCATCAATGGATAATTTTCCTGCCATACTCCATCAATGGATAATTTTCCTACCATACTCCATCAATGGATAATTTTCCTGCCATACTCCATCAATGGATAATTTTCCTACCATACTCCATCAATGGATAATTTTCCTGCCATACTCCATCAATGGATAATTTTCCTACCATACTCCATCAATGGATAATTTTCCTGCCATACTCCATCAATGGATAATTTTCCTCCATACTCCATCAATGGATAATTTTCCTGCCATACTCCATCAATGGATAATTTTCCTCCATACTCCATCAATGGATAATTTTCCTGCCATACTCCTTCAATGGATAATTTTCCTACCATACTCCATCAATGGATAATTTTCCTGCCATACTCCATCAATGGATAATTTTCCTACCATACTCCATCAATGGATAATTTTCCTGCCATACTCCATCAATGGATAATTTTCCTGCCATACTCCATCAATGGATAATTTTCCTACCATACTCCATCAATGGATAATTTTCCTGCATCCATCAAGGATAATTCCTACATATCCATCAATGGATAATTTTCCTGCCATACTCCATCAATGGATAATTTTCCTACCATACTCCATCAATGGATATTTTCCTGCCATACTCCTTCAATGGATAATTTTCCTACCATACTCCATCAATGGATAATTTTCCTGCCATACTCCTTCAATGGATAATTTTCCTACCATACTCCATCAATGGATAATTTTCCTGCCATACTCCTTCAATGGATAATTTTCCTACCATACTCCATCAATGGATAATTTTCCTGCCATACTCCATCAATGGATAATTTTCCTACCATACTCCATCAATGGATAATTTTCCTGCCATACTCCATCAATGGATAATTTTCCTACCATACTCCATCAATGGATAATTTTCCTGCCATACTCCATCAATGGATAATTTTCCTGCCATACTCCATCAATGGATAATTTTCCTACCATACTCCATCAATGGATAATTTTCCTGCCATACTCCATCAATGGATAATTTTCCTGCCATACTCCATCAATGGATAATTTTCCTGCCATACTCCATCAATGGATAATTTTCCTCCATACTCCATCAATGGATAATTTTCCTGCCATACTCCATCAATGGATAATTTTCCTACCATACTCCATCAATGGATAATTTTCCTGCCATACTCCATCAATGGATAATTTTCCTACCATACTCCATCAATGGATAATTTTCCTGCCATTACTCCATCAATGGATAATTTTCCTACCATACTCCATCAATGGATAATTTTCCTGCCATACTCCATCAATGGATAATTTTCCTACCATACTCCATCATGGATAATTTTCCTGCCATACTCCATCAATGGATAATTTTCCTACCATACTCCATCAATGGATAATTTTCCTGCCATACTCCATCAATGGATAATTTTCCTGCCATACTCCATCAATGGATAATTTTCCTGCCATACTCCATCAATGGATAATTTTCCTGCCATACTCCATCAATGGATAATTTTCCTGCCATACTCCATCAATGGATAATTTTCCTGCCATACTCCATCAATGGATAATTTTCCTGCCATACTCCATCAATGGATAATTTTCCTGCCATACTCCATCAATGGATAATTTTCCTGCCATACTCCATCAATGGATAATTTTCCTGCCATACTCCATCAATGGATAATTTTCCTGCCATACTCCATCAATGGATAATTTTCCTGCCATACTCCATCAATGGATAATTTTCCTGCCATACTCCATCAATGGATAATTTTCCTGCCATACTCCATCAATGGATAATTTTCCTGCCATACTCCATCAATGGATAATTTTCCTACCATACTCCATCAATGGATAATTTTCCTGCCATTCTCCATCAATGGATAATTTTCCTACCATACTCCATCAATGGATAATTTTCCTGCCATACTCCATCAATGGATAATTTTCCTACCATACTCCATCAATGGATAATTTTCCTACCATACTCCATCAATGGATAATTTTCCTGCCATACTCCATCAATGGATAATTTTCCTGCCATACTCCATCAATGGATAATTTTCCTGCCATACTCCATCAATGGATAATTTTCCTGCCATACTCCATCAATGGATAATTTTCCTGCCATACTCCATCAATGGATAATTTTCCTGCCATACTCCATCAATGGATAATTTTCCTGCCATACTCCATCAATGGATAATTTTCCTGCCATACTCCATCAATGGATAATTTTCCTGCCATACTCCATCAATGGATAATTTTCCTGCCATAATCCATCAATGGATAATTTTCCTACCATACTCCATCAATGGATAATTTTCCTGCCATACTCCATCAATGGATAATTTTCCTGCCATACTCCATCATGGATAATTTTCCTGCCATACTCCATCAATGGATAATTTTCCTGCCATACTCCATCATGGATAATTTTCCTGCCATACTCCATCAATGGATAATTTTCCTGCCATACTCCATCAATGGATAATTTTCCTGCCATACTCCATCAATGGATAATTTTCCTACCATACTCATCAATGGATAATTTTCCTACCATACTCCATCAATGGATAATTTTCCTACCATACTCCATCAATGGATAATTTTCCTACCATACTCCATCATGGATAATTTTCCTACCATACTCCATCAATGGATAATTTTCCTGCCATACTCCATCAATGGATAATTTTCTACCATACTCCATCAATGGATAATTTTCCTGCCATACTCCATCAATGGATAATTTTCCTACCATACTCCATCAATGGATAATTTTCCTACCATACTCCATCAATGGATAATTTTCCTACCATACTCCATCAATGGATAATTTTCCTACCATACTCCATCAATGGATAATTTTCCTGCCATACTCCATCAATGGATAATTTTCCTACCATACTCCATCAATGGATAATTTTCCTGCTATACTCCATCAATGGATAATTTTCCTACCATACTTCACCACTTATGATTTTTTTTCTCATATTTAATACCACAAGATTCTTTCCCTGTCATACTTAACCACAAAACAACTTTGCAGTTTTATTCCACCATACAGGAGACTTTCCCGTCATTTTTCATCACAGAATGACTTTACTCTCATACTATATATCACACTGGATGAATTTCCTGTCGTGAACCATCTTATAGAATGAGTTCTCATTCATTTTCCATCACACACGAAGATTTTTCCTGTCATGGTCCGTCACACTGGATGGTTTTTTCCTGTCATATTCCACTAAACATGATGATTTACAAGTCATGGTCAATCAAATAGGACTTTTTTCTCTGTAATACTCATCTCAAACAATTATTTTTGTGCTATTCGCCCTCAAACATCATGATTAGCTTGGTTTTCTTGTTACATCCCATACAAGACGGTTTTTTGGTATTCCATCCTGTAGGATGGTTTCCCCTGGAGGTTTTTCAGTATTTCTCCATCATACAGGATGGTTTTTCCTTCATATTCCATCACAGAAGACAGTTTTCCTGTCATACTCCATCACATAAGGTAGTTTTCCTGTAATATTTCGTCACCAAGGCAGGTTTCCTTGTCACAGTTCATTACTCAGGATTGTGTTGAGATACAGACAATCAGTTATGTGGAATCCTATACTGACGGCGTGTGGCCCACACTGAGGGTCGTATCAAGTCACCAGCAGATAACCTTGGTAAGAGGAGGTCAGCAATATAAATGGTGAGTAGTGGTGTGGTGAAGAGCAAATTAAGTGAAAAAACAAACCATAGTACGGGCGGGGTTAGAACCCATGACAGGCGAGTCGTAAAACTCCAGGCTAGCACGTAAGCCACTAGGCCAGATGGTTACAATAAGATTCTTTCAACTAGATATATTTATACGCCATAGAGAGGTTAGCATGGGTCACATTATGACCACAAATGCCTGGCTAACAGTTTCACGACTCACTTGCCATGAGTTCTAAACCCAAAACGTACTCTTTTTTGTTTCCAATAGTGTTCTTACGATTTTGTGAGTTAAATGAAGTGAGCATCAGGTCACAATGATTTCCAAGCACCTAAGTAATTTTGTGACAGGTGGTCCAGGTGTACTGTAGTAACCGTTGATTTAATTGTGAATATCGGGATATTCTTGAGTGCAATTTCAGTTATTTTAATTTTCTGGTTAATTATCTTCTTGGATAACGAACATTCCATTACTCCAGTTTATCAAATATTTGTGGGAATAAAGTTGTATTATACACGCACTGTTAAGACTGTCAGTTGTGCTGGAGTATCAGTCCTCTGAGATGTAGTTACGGAGTTTCACGGAAGAGTCCCCAATGTAGATTTTACTGAAGTAGTTTAATGGAGCTGTGTATATAACTACTGTAGTTATGTTCGTCGTGTTTCTGTTTGGTGATATTTTTGTAGTCGAGGCAGTGGTGACTATGTTTAATTTGCAGTTGAAGAAAATCTTCAAGACGTTTTTTAACAATCGAGTTGCTGGGAAGATTACACATTACTTAATTATTGTTGATGGCGTCAGACTTATGTGAGTTTATAATGCTGTGATTATTATTATTATTATTATTATTATTATTATTATTATTATTATTATTAGAATCACAACTATGTGCTAAATCTAGCTGTGTGTGAACACAGCTGCAATCCCTGACGAAGTGTTGAGGGGTAGTATAGTTCATTATGGGTTAAGTTACGGCACCTTTACAGATTTCTTCCAGTACGACAGACAATTGTTGCTGCTAAAAGCATAAACAATTTCACTATTGTACATGCTGCCTATGTATTTGACTGAAGAAACCTACTGTGTAGGCGAAACGTTTCAACAATGAAAATACCCAATTGATGCACTTGTCTTACTTATCAACACTATATGTACCTAAGTAATCTATAAGGTCCCACGACCAAAACGTTTTCTAATATATATGTCCTAGTGTTTACGTGTTTTTCCAAACCCGTCTATTAACTACCTCCCACACGATGAGTTCTGTGTGTATATAAATCTGTGAGAGAAACTAAACACTGCCAGACTTCCTCCTCTCAAGTTTGTCCTTCATTTTTCCTGTATACATTCCGTACAATGCTGACTTGAAATGACACACATTACCAATGTGATTACAAATGATATCATTTGCGTGTGGCTGGTAGAGATTTCGGGTGAAGAAATACAAAATTCCTCAGGAACAGAGTTTTGGCTTGTTCCTCCATGTGTCAGTACAGGTTTCTATGATTACTTTCCATTGTATAGCTATGAGTGCCTCAGGCTTTCGTGTTGGTCAGATATTGAGGTAGCAGCCATCCAGCAACATGAACGGCGTTCGTGACGCCTCCAGCACTATAAGAAATGCTAATATACCCCAGACTACAATAAATAAGCCAACCTTTTATGTTATTTCGTTATACAGTTAACTAAATAACAAATAGAATAACAAATATTGACGTTTCAGCATTATGTGGACTGGGCAGAAATATGCAGAACGTAATTCGAGTAAAGACGTCCGTCCTATTTGAAGGCCAGGCAACAGGAATCTTTTGTATTACCAAATTCGAAGATGATGGTAGTAATCCGGTTTGTATATGATGCTATGGGAAGTTTTAGCATTGTCATGTCTCCTGTGTCGTTGACAAGGTCATTCCGTTTTTTATATTTTTCAGCTGGATATGTTTTATTATTATTATTATTATTAACATACCGGCTGTCTCCTACCAAGGTAGGATGCCCCAAGAAAGAGGAAACACATTCGCCATCATTCAGTCACTGTATTGCCAAAGGAGTACTGACTCACAGTTCAGCTGGTCTTCCCAACCAGTACTGGAAGTTTGAAGATGACATATATTAGCGTACAAGAAACATTCTCAAGTAGTTGAAGGAACATCATTCCAGTTTGTTCAAAAAATGCAAATACACATGTATAGCGTACAGAGCCCGTAGTCGTCCTTCACCCACAGTGGGCTACTGCCCACGCAATGGCCAGGTAACTTATAATTAAGTACAATTAGTATTAATGTTTGCTACATTGTACACTGTTATCCTTTTGTTAACAAATGATATATTGCTGAATGCAATGTTGCAAGATTGCTGTAGTCACCTAACTGAGGCTACTGGGCTCGAGTCTTAGCTCCTGGCCCCGTCTTTCTGATGGGTACTACAGGGTTCACTCTCTCTCCTGGCTGCATGATTATTATTATAATCAAGGGGGAAGCGCTAAACCCAGAGGATTATACAGCGCCTGGGGGGGGGGGGATGTGGAAGGCATTCAGGCTTAATTCGGGGAACTGGAGCACAGATCCAATTCCCTAAATCAAGAGCCCCTCACCAACATCAAGGAACCTTCCTTGAGGGGTCCTGGCTACATGAGCCTTGTCTTACTATTCTTAAAGCTATGTATGAATTCTGCCTCAACTACTTCGCTAAATGAGTCCACTTCCTGACCACTCTGTGCTTTTAACTTCCAGCCGTGCCCTCTTGTACCTGAGCCCCGCCTCCCAGACTGTCTCTGTCCACCTCGTCGATTCCTCTCAATATTTTGTACATCGTTATCACGTCACCTCTAAGTCCTGTCCTCTAACGCCGTCGTGTCTAGGTTCTCTAATCTTCATAGGTCACACATCTGAGCACTGGGACTAGTCTCGTTTCGTACTTTTGCATTTTTTCTGTTGTTTTGCATGCTTTATCAGATGTGGGTTCCATACTGGCGCTGCATACTCCAACATAAGCCCGACGTATCTTGCCAGTTTCGTGTCTGTTGCAGCGTTTGAGACATCCTCAGTTAAAAGCAACCCACATGTTATAATTATAATATTCACGATGGAATCATGAGAAATGAGAGACAGATAATTAGACATCATTGAGAAGAGGATAGTTCCGAATCTTTGGATTCAATGGACATTTATGCTTGCCAGCGCAGGACACATAGCATACTTGGTCTCCTCACGATGATGGACTACTGCCGTTAGAGCGTTGAAATCTCCACGTACAATTAACTTGGAGATTAGCTTCTCTTAGATCATCGTTATTCCAACTCTTGCTGCAGGAGAATGGGCTGCTCTTAAACTTTAAAAAAATGGAGGGTGGACTGCCCATAGAGCATTGGTATTCCCATGCTTGCTTCTTACGTTAGAGGATGAGTACGTACCTCTGTCATTAACTAACACTTATCACCATGACAAGGTTCTCCACTTTTAAGTAACTAATATTATCGTCTCTTTACAATTTGCATTATAATACATTAAAACCTATAGTATATGTTAACTAATTGATGATTGCTTATAAGATAAGGCCTGACCACAACATACGAGTTGCATAATTGCTCCTTAACAAGTGGAAGGGGAAAGAGGGTAGATATAACTTATGTTTTGTCTAACTTGCAAGTGTTAGCCTACCTTCTCTACCACACTCGGTCACAAAGTCTGTCTTAAGCTAGCAGTGTGGGTCGCCACACTGAGTTGCAGCCCAGCATGTCAATTAAGTAGCTATACACAGACATATTAAGTCGTCTGAACTTTGTCTACTGTGAACTTAATCCATATCTCAAGTGAGGATTCCCATCATTGTAGATTTTGCATTGAACACAAGTTTTGTCTGCATATTAATTAATTATATTTTTCATTAATTCATCACATATGGTGAGTAGGGATGCATACCACTGCGAACTTAGCCTCAGAGTATAGTTTTGGTCTGCACAGATTTAGGTAATTTCACTCCAGGAAATTTGAAACATTTATTGAAATAAGTCATGAATTGAGATGCAAAAACAAGAAAACAGAAGCACCTTTATTTAGAGAGATACACCGCCGTTCACATGTAGTGAATGTATCTCGAGCGTGGGAGGGCTGGTAGGTCAGCTGCAATGTTCTGTTACTATTCATGAGTGTGATGTGTGTGAATGGCAAAGCTATATACCCCATTATTCCACAGGTGTATATACCATCACCTAGTAAAGTTTGCGAGAAAGAATAAATAAAAGAAACATCACTGACGAGCACCAAAACACTTCAGAAGAAAGCCACGGTACTCTATAACGCTCTAGAAGCGACTCTTTCTTATAGCAGAGGGGCTATGAATATAGTCTTGGCACTTGTATAACATAATATGCAAGAACAGGAACAAGTATCAGGATAACACTCTTATTTAATTCAATACTATATCAACACTGTTAGTAGTGGAGCACCACAAATGGATTACCAGTCCTTCCTGCTTGATACACAGACCACTTCTCCACCTTCACCTGGCGTTATATCCTCCTCCCTATTAAATAAATATGTGTGAGACCCAGTGGTGGATCTTACCCTCTTCTGTTATCCAACTCCTCTTAGAACTGTCCCCTTGACCGAAACCTGAATGTATCATGACAGATTTTGAAAGAAAAAAAAAACATGTTAACAGCTTCTTATCAATTTCTCTTATTACTTCTCTTTCATCATGTCTTTTTCACCGTCCTCAAAGTATTTATATAAAAAAGTAGTCGACATTGGCTTAAATGAAAAATATCGAGATAATGAATTTAGCTTAAAATAATCTTTTCTTTATCTCTTGCATTTTTTTAATTGCTAAACTTGACGATGTACTTGATGGTTCTGAGGGGTTTATAGGTGACGACAGCCTCTCACAATACCAAGTTGACAAGTAAGACATATGTGCAAGTTGCAGTTTTTGGGTATATTTTTTGTGGCAGCGTTTCATCTGAACATCAAGTTTCCTAGTTGAACACAAAAGCAACTTCCTTACTGGAGATACTGGAAGAAATGGAGAAGTAACTTTAAGGTATTCAATCCCGTATCCTTGAAAAGCTGACAGAAGTTCGGTTCATTAGATTAAACGAAAGGCATTGGAACCAAACGTGAGATGCAAAAGTCAATGACAGCATGACAGGTGAGTGGGGTCCACTAACAGAAATAGGTCATTCCAGTGAGGTGGAACATCTTGTAGAACTGGGTTGGGTAACCATCTGAGTTAAACTTCAGAGTTGTTGATGTTCTCTCCACCAGCATTCCATGGTGTTGCTATGTCAGGCAAGTATCATAACATTAATGGTATACAATACCGAGAAATTGATGAATAATACCTGTGTCGCGCTTGAGTATAATTATTGCCGAAGTGTTTCGCTAACAGAACGGGCTTTTTCGGTCGTATTCAGAGGCCAGTTGTAGACATTTAAATAACTGGGTGGTAATTTTAAGGTGCACAAACCATTATCCTTGACTGAAGGTGTTTACCTCCACAGTCTAAAGAAGAGATAAGTTTGTGTAACACAGAGCCAGCTAGAATAGCAGTTATATGACCATCTCACACTGGTTAAATTGGAGGGAGGGCTGCCCTGAGATCGTTGGCATCCCCGAGCTCGTGTTTAACTTGGTATCCCCATGCTAAGAAGTTGGAGGCTGGGCTATTCTTAAATATAAAAGTTGGCATTCTCACTCACGTTTTTTTTTTTTTTTTAAGCTAGAGGGTGCGATGCCCTAAAAGCGTTGGTATCCCCACCTTCATTAAGTTACAAGTTAGGCTGGTCTTACTCCGTTGACATGCCTATGCATGTTACTGAATCTGGAAGTTGGGTTGACTTTAAGGTATTCGTATTCCCAGGTTCGGGTATACAAGTACTTTGACTTATGGACACAGGTATCCTATGATCACTGTTCGTTAACTGATAATTGTTACATGATAAACTTTTATTTCTACAAAGTACAATTTACGATAGATTCAGGAATGTTTGACATTAATGGCAAACTATATAGAAAGTCCTTGGTAATGCAGAGCACTTCCGGCAGCCTTAAAATAAACGTACAACTACTGGATGAAAAAAATATTTCTTTATAACAATGCAAAAGTCAGTAAAAATTGTATTTGTTATCATGTTATTCCCATGAAAACAAAAATTATTTTTTAAAGTGTAACAGTCCTACGGGCATACCGCCTCCTCATAAATATTACAATAATAATAATAATAATAATAATAATAATAATAATAATAATAATAATATTCCAAGGGGAAGAAGAGAATTCTTCCTCCGTAAGTCATGCGTGTCGTACGAGGCGATTAAAATGCCAGGAGCGAGGGGCTAGTAACCCCTTTTTCTGCGAGGGGCTAGTAACTCCTTTTTCTGCGAGGGGCTAGTAACCCCTTTTTCTGCGAGGGGCTAGTAACCCCTTTTTCTGCGAGGGGCTAGTAACCCTTTTTCTGCGAGCAAAGGGGGCTAGTAACTCCTTTTTCTGCGAGGGGCTAGTAACTCCTTTTTCTGCGAGGGGCTAGTAACTCCTTTTTCTGCGAGGGGCTAGTAACCCCTTTTTCTGCGAGGGGCTAGTAACTCCTTTTTCTGTATACATTACTAAATGTAAGAAGAAAAACTGTTATTGTTGTTTTTCTGGTCACCTTGTCTCGGTGGGAGACGGCCGGTGTGTAAAAAAAAAAAGAAAATAATAATAAGGTAATTTGTTTGCTTGATCCAAGGAAAGGTAAGGTAGTCTCAGTTTCCTGGATCAAGAGCCCCAGCAAGTATAAATCCCCGCAGAAGCCTGAATGCTTCCAGAGATGTTCACTACTTTAGCCTGGGTAAATATTCGCTGACTAGGAGCGACAGTTATAGCAGTGACGGGACATCGTGACAGAGTCCGTGGAACTGCCAGAGTCATATACTACCATAGCTTCGAATTACAGACCAATCAGACTATCCTCCATTATGTGAAAATTAATGGAATGAATAATTTCCTAGGCTATTCGAAGGCACTTTGAAAAACATAAAATGATCAATGAATCATAGCACAGTTTAATAAAGGGGAATTTCGAATTTACTAACTTTTTTCATTAAAGCATTTGAGATGGTAAATCATGGTATACGGACTCCAGTGAGGCCTTTTATAGAGTTCCACATAAGTGATTGTTTAGGAAAGTAAAGGTGAAGGAAAGGGAGGAGAACATTTTCCTGGATAGGGGCGTGGTTGACAAACAACAGAGAGTTTGCATAAATGGGGAGAAATCTGAGTGCGGACGCGTCACAAGAGGTGTTCCACAAGAATCAGTGTTGGGATCTTTGCTGTTCACAAGATACACAAACGACGTAGATGTGGAAATAAATAGCGACATAAGCAAGTTTGATAGATTAATTCTGGTGAAGACACAACAGTGCTGCAGAAAGATCTGGACAAGTTGATGCAGTGGTTGGAGAAGTGGCAGATTCAGTTTAATGTAGACAAATGTAAGGTTCTAATCGTGGGAAAAAAGAATAATCATGGCTCTTATAAACTGAATGATATAGAGCTCAGTTATTCTGATTGCATGAAAAGATTTAAGAGTTCCGGTTAGCAGCAATCTAAATAAAAAAAAAAAGCACATAAGTGCTCGCAATAAAGCAAATGGATTACTGGCTTCATATCAAGAAGTATATTTATACTTCTTGATATTAAGGAGTCGTCAGGTTAGAATTCAGCTTTATGTATCATTGTTAAGGTCTCATTTACATTATGCTGCACAGTTCTGGTCACCGTATTACAGAATAAACATAAATGCATTGAAAAGCATACAGAGAAGGATGACAAAGTTGAGCCCATGTATCAGAAATCTAATCTACGAGGATAGACAGGGCAATGAATCTGCTTTCTGGTAAAGACATGAATTAGGGGGTAGGGATACATGGTACTAGTGTATAAAATTATAAGCGGGATATAATTAAGGGGATATGAATAACGCCTAAATATCTGGACCAAGACAGGACTTGCAGCAGGGGGTCAAGTTGGAAAATGTTAGAAAATGTAGAAAATTGGTCGTTCGTTGTGTGGTGTTGTGATAATGTGTGATGGTGTCGGCGATGATGCAGTTGATGGGTTGGTGGTGTTGTTGATAATGGTGTTGATGGTGTTGGTGGTGTAGGTAGTGGGTTGATGGTGATGGTGATGATGTGGTGTTGGTGATGGTGTGGGGTAGTTGGTGGTGTTGGTGGTGTTGAGGTGTTCGGAGTGTTGGTGTGTTGGTAGGTGGTGGTGGTTGGTGGTGCTGATGGTGTTGGTGGTGTTGGTGGTGTAGATGGTGTTGTGGTTGCTGATGGTTGATGTGGTGGTGTTGGTGCGTTTGATGGTGTTGGTGGTGGGGTTGATGGTGTTGGTGGTGTTGGTGGTGTGATGTGTTGGTGGTAATGATGGTGTTGATGGTGTTGGTGGTGTTGGTTGGTGTTGATGGTGTTGGTGGTGTGGTGGTGTGATGGTGTTGGTGGTTTTGGTGGTGTTGTGGTGTTGGTGGTGTTGGTGGTGTTGGGGGTTTGTTGGTGGTTTTGGTGGTGTTGGGTGGTGTTGGTGGTGTTGGTGGTGTGGTGGTGTTGATGGTTTTGGGTGGTGTTGGTGTTGGTGGTGTTGGTGGTGTTTGGTGGTGTGTTGGTGGTGTTGATGGTTTTTGGGTGGTGTTGTGGTGTTGTGGTGTTGGTGGTGTTGATGGTGTTGGGGGTTTGGTGGGGGTGTTGGTGGTGTTGGTGGTGTTGGTGGTGTGATGGTTTTGGGTGGTGTTGTGGTGTTGGGGGTTTTGGGTGGTGGTTGGATGGTGTTGGTTGTTGGGGGTGTTGTTGGTTTTGGTGGTGTTGGGGTGTTGATGGTGTTGGGGGATGGGGTGGTGTTGGTAGGTGTTGGTGGTGTTGGTGGTGTTGGTGGTGTTGGTGGGGGTGGTGGTGTTGGGGGTTTGTTGGTGGTGTTGATGGTGTTGGTGGTGTTGGTGGTTTTTGGTGGTGTTGGGTTTGGTGTTGGTGGTGTTTGGTGGTTGTTGGTGGTTTTGGGTGGTGTTGGTGGTGTTGGTGGTGTTGGTGGTGTTGGTGGTGTTGATGGTGTTGTGGTGTTGGTGGTGTTGGTGGTGTTTGGTGGTGTTGGTGGTTTTGGGTGGTGGGGAGGGGTGTTGGTGGTTGTTGGTGGTGTTGGTGGTGTTGGTGGGTTGGGGGGTGGTGTTGGTGGTGTTGGTGGTGTTGGTGGTTTGGGTGTGTTGGTGTTTTGTGTTGATGGTGTTGGTGGTGTTGGTGGTGTGGTGGTGTTGGTGTGTTGTGTGTGTGGTGTTGGTGGTGTTGGTGGTGTTGGTGGTGTTGATGGTGTTGGTGGTGTTGGTGGTGTGGTGGTGTTTGGTGGTGTTGATGGTGTTGGTGGTGTTGGTGGTGTTGGGGGTGGTGTTGATGGTGTTGGTGGTGTTGGTGGTGTTGGTGGTGTTGTGGTGTTGGTGGTGTTGGTGGTGTTGGTGGTGTTGGTGGTGTGTGATGGTGTTGGTGGTGTTGGTGGGTGGTTGGTGGTGTTGATGGTGTTGGTGGGTTGTTGGTGTTGTGGTTGATGGTGTTGGTGGTGTTGGTGGTGTTGGTGTTGGTGGTGTTGGTGGTGTTGGTGGTGTTGGTGGTGTTGGTGGTGGTGGTGTTGGTGCGCTTGTGCCGTAGTAGGTGGTGTGGGTGGTGTTGGTGGCGGTGGTGTTGGTGGTAGTGGTGTTGGAGTCGGTAGTGTTGGTGGCTGTTGTGTTAGTTGCGCTTGTGCCGTAGTCAGTGGTGTCGGTGGTGTTGGTGGCGGTGGGGTTAGTGGCGTTGGTGGCGGTGGTGCTGTAGTCGGTGGTAGTGATATCGTTCGCTGTGGTGGTAAGATGAGTAACGACTACTGCACCAGTAGCGGAAATAGTGGCAGCAGTAAAACTTACATTAAAGTAACTCAAGGACAGATTCGTCACTTGATAAAACTTTACAAAGGTGAACTTGTTGTAATAAAGTCTTGCTCTGCCTTATGTACTTTTATTACTCATATTTGTAGGCACTCCGCTACCCAACCATTAACAACAGTGTCAACGGAAGCAATATCAGTAACAGGGAGTGAGAGGCAACAGCACGTTGATTCCCAGAAGCACCTGTAAGGGCAACAGATATCAGTGGGGTGACACAAATAGCCCCACCATACCACACCTTGTTCAGTCATGGGGAGGAGTGACTCTTCAGCAAACTGCACGTATTCTGAAGATGCAACATCTGTAAGTTTTGGGGTCTGCTGCATCAGTGGAAGCAACGGCTGCATCAGTAGTAGCAGCGGATGCATCAGTAGTAGCAGCGGCTGCATCAGTAGTAGCAGCGACTGCATCAGTAGTAGCAGCGGCTGCATCAGTAGTAGCAGCGGCTGCATCAGTAGTAGCAGCGGCTGCATCAGTAGTAGCAGCGGCTGCATCAGTAGTAGCAGCGGATGCATCAGTAGTAGCAGCGGCTGCATCAGTAGTAGCAGCGGCTGCATCAGTAGTAGCAGCGGCTGCATCAGTAGTAGCAGCGACTGCATCATAGTGCCTGCGGCGGCGTCAGTACCAGCGTCAACACAAATCCTTGCATTACAATTCGTGCCACATCCAAAATTCGATTCAAATCAAAGGCTTTTATGTCCAACAACGTAGACATCGACGTCAGTGGCAGCAGGGCCAGCACAAGACAATGAACTATAGTGCAAATATTATTACATCTACGCAACCCAGGTCCAATACCGACCTTCCTCTAAGAAAAGCGCACCAATATATAAAGTTGAAAGCCAATCAGACAAGACATTAACGTCATCGCATGGAAGTAATAGGGAAAAAAATTCTGACACTCAGTGTAGATCTTCTCCAGAAGAATATCTACAAGAACTCTGAATTACATTGTGCACCACCTGTTAACTATATTGTGCACCACCTGTTAACTACATTGTGCACCACCTGTTAACTACATTGTGCACCACCTGTTAACTACATTGTGCACCACTGGGTAACTATTTGTGCACCCCCTGTTAACATTTTTGTGCACCCCCCTGTTAACTACATTGGCACCCCCTGTTAACTACTTTGTGCATCCCGGGTAACTACATTGTGCCCCATTTTTTTAACTCACGTGCACCCCCTGTTAACTACATTGTGCACCCCCCGTTAACTACTTGCACCCCCTGTTAACTAAATATGACACATGTTAACTTTTTTGTGCCCCACTGTTAACTAAGTGTGAAAAATCTGTTAATCCCATTTGCCCAACCTTTTAACTCATTGTGACCACTTTTAAAATACATTGTCACCTTTAATCAGTGCCCCATGGTTAACAACATTGTGCACCCCCTTTTTAATTAACTGTGCACCCTGGTTAATCCTTTGTGCACCACTGTCCTTTTTTTCCCCCTGTTACCACTTTGTGCCCCACCTGTTAATCAATGGCACTCCTGTTAACTAATTGTGCACAACCTTTTAAAACTTTGTGCATACCTGTTAACTATATTGTGCATCCCTTTAATTACATTGTGCACTACCTGTTAACACTTGTGCACTCCCTGTTAACTTTTGTGCACCACTGTTAAATACATTTGCACTCCCTTTTTAACTATATTGGCACCCCCTGCTAACTTCATTGTGCCCCACCTGTTAACTATATTGTGACCCTTTTTAAACATTGGGGCCCCCGTTAACTACATGTCACTCCCTGTTAACTTTTTTGGCCCCACCTTTTAACTAAAAATTTCACCACGGGTTAACTACATTGTGCCCACTGTTAAACTATTTGTGCACCCCCTGTTAACTCATTGTGCCCACCTGTTAATACATTGTGACCCCCTTTAAACATTGTGCCCAAATGGAAACTACATTGTGCACATTGTTAACTCATTGTGCACCACCTGTTAACACTTGTGCCCCACCTGTAATACATTAGCACACTGGGTAAACTTGTGCACCACCTTTTTTAACTACATAGTGCACCCCCGTTAACTACAATTGTGCACACGGGTAGCTACATTGTGCACCTTTTGTTAACTACCTGTGAACCCCCGTTAATACATTGTGCCCCCATGTTAACACATTGTGCCCCCACGTTGACTACATTATCACCACATGTTAATACTTTGTGCACCACCTTTTACTAATTGTCCCAAAATTTTTTAATACCTTGTGCACCACCTGTTAACTCATTTGCACCACATGTTAATACATTGTGCACCTGTTAACTTTTTGGTGCACATGGTTAACTACATTGTGCACCCCTTTTAATTATTTTGTGCCCCGGGTTTAAACTACCTTGTGCACCACCTTAAACTTATTGTGCCCCACCTTTTAAAATACATTGTGCACCCCCGTTAACTACATTGTGATACCTGTTAACTACATTGTGATCACCTGTTAACTACTTTGCACCACCTGTTAATAATTGTGCACCACCTGTTAAACTACATTGTGCACCACCTGTTAACTACTTTGACCCACGTTAACTACTTTGTGCACCCACCTTTTAAACTAATTGTGCCAATCTGTTAACTACATTGTGACCCCCTGTTAACTACATGTGCCCCACAGAAACCCAACTTGTGCACATTGTTTTAAAACACTTGTGCACCATGGTTAACTACATTGGCCCACTTTTAAATTTACTGTGCCCATTGGTTAATACCTGTGCCCACCTGTAAACTATATTGTGCACCCCCTGTTAACACATTGTGCAAAACCTGTAACTACATTTCCCTACCTTTTAAAACTATATTGTGCAAACCTGTTAACTACTTTGGCCTCTGTTAACTCTTTGTGCACTATGTTAACTATTTTGTGCACCCCCTGTTAATACTTTGTGACTATCTTTAATTACATTGTGCACCACCTGTTAACTACTTTGTGCCCACCTGTTAAACTACATTATGCCCACATGTTACTACTTTTGCACCACCTTTTAAAAATACATTGTGCACAATCTGTTAATACATTGGGCCCCACCTGTTAACTACTTTGTGCCCACATTTTAAACCACATTGTGCACAATTGTGTTAAACTACTTGTGCCCCAGGTAACTACATTTCCACCTTTTAAAACATATGTGCCCTTTGGGTTTAAACTACCTTGTCCCCACCTGTCAAAAATTTTGTGACCACTGTTAACTACATTGTGCACCACCTGTTAATTTCATTGCGCATACGTTAACTACATTGGAAAACCTGTTAATCATTTTTCACTCCCTTTAACTATATTGTGAAACCTTTAATACTTGTGCAACCTGTTAACTACAGTGCACTACCTTTTAACTATTTGTGACCCCTGAAATACATTGTGATATTTTTAAATACATTGTGACTCCCTGTTAACTATATTTGCCCCACCTTTTAAAACACACGTCACCACCTGTTAACTCATTGTGCACAACCTGTTAAATACATTGTGCCCACCTGAAAACTAATTGCGCACTACCTTTTAACTACATTGTGCACCCCCGTTAACTACATTGTGACTACCGGGTTAATATATTGTCACTACCGTTAACACATTGGACTACGTTAACCCTTGTGCACTCCTTTTAAATATATTGTGCACCACCTGTTAACTACATTAGCACCCATTTTTAACACTTTTGCCCCACCTTTAACACATTGTGCAAAATCGTTAATACTTGTGACCCCCTTTTAAACTAATTGTGCACCACGTTAAACATTGTGTACCTGTTAACTACATTGTGCACACGGTTTAAAAATACATTGTGCACCACCTGTTAATTTACTGGCCCACTGGTTAACTCCCTTCCACCACCTGTCAACTATATTGTGCACCCCCTGTTAACTACATTGTGCACACCTTTTAAAACTACATTGCGCACTCCCTGTTAATACATTGTGACAACCTTTAAAATACATTGTGCCTACCTTTTAATTATTGTGCACCCCTGTTAACTACATTGTGCATACTTTTAAAATACTTGTGCCTCCCGTTAAAAAATTTTGTGCACCCGTTAAACATTGTGACTACCTGTTAACATATTGGGCACCCCCGTTAACTCTTTGTGCCCATGTTAACTATATGTGAAACCCCCTGTTAATTTCATGTGACCCCTGTTAACTTATTGTGCCCATTTTTAATACATTGTGCACCCCCTTTTAAACTACATTGTGCCCCAGGGTTAACACATTTGCCCACCTGTTAAATTTAATTGTGCACCACATGTTAAAATGTGCCCCTGTTAACTACTTTGTGCACCACGGGTTTAACAAATTGTGCACCACCGTTAAATTATACGTGCACCACTGGTTAATACCTTGTGCACCACCGTAAAACTATATTGTGCACCCCCTTTAACTAAATTGTGCACCACCGTTAACACAAGTGCACTACCTGTTAACTACAATGTGCACAACCTGTTAACTACATTTGCCTACTGTTAACATATTTGCACTACTGTTAATTTACATTTGCACTACCTTTTAAACTACTTTGTGCACTCCCGTTACTATTGGCACCCCCTTTTAACTACATTGTGCACTCCCTGTTAACTATATGTGCACCACCTGCTAACTTCATTGGCCCCACCTTTTAAACTATATTGTGCACCACCTGTTAATACATTGTGCACCACCTTTTAATACTTTGGGGCACCCTTTAACTTTTTTGGTGCACCACCTTTTAACTACATTGGCCCCACGGGTTAACTACATTGTGCACCCCTGTTAACTATATTGTGCACCCCCTTTTTAAACTACTTTGTCACCACCTTTTATTTCTTTGTGACCCCCTGTTAACTACATTGCCCATGGGTAATATTTTGGCACCACTTTTTAAACTCTTTGGCACCCCCTGTTAACTACATTGTGACCACCTGTTAATAATTGTGCACCACTGGGTAACTACTTGTGCACCCCCCTGAAAATCCCTTTGTGCATACCTGTTAACACATTGTGCACTCCTTTTTACTTTTTGTGCCCCCCTGTTAACAAATTTGTGCCTACCTTTTAACTTATTGCACCACCGGTTAACTACATTGTGCACCACCTGCTTTTTTGGCCCACCTGTTAACTTTCATTGTGCACCCCTTTTAATATATTGGCCCACTTTTTAAATTTAATTGTGCACCACCTTTTAAAATACATTGTGCACCACGGGTTAATCATTGTGCACCACGGGTTAAACTACATTGGCCAGGGTTAAACACAGGGTACCACCTTTAACTACATTGTGCCCCCTTTTTAAATACATTGTGCACACCTGTTAACAAATTTGGCCCCACTGGGGTAATCATTGTACCACTTGTTAACTACATTGTGACCATCTTTAAACTACACTGTGCACCACTTTTAAATACATTTGCACCACCTGTTGACTACTTTGCCCGCTTGTTAACTACATTGTGACCCCCCTTTAACTCCTGTGCACCACCTTTTAAAAACACTGTGCCCCTTTAACTACATTGTGCCCACCGTGATTACATTGTGCCCATTGTTAATTTCACTGGCCCACTGTTAACTACTTGGCACCCCTGTTAACTCATTGTGCCACCTGTTTTTACACTGTCCCACCTTTTAAACTACACTGTGCCCCACCTGTTAACACAGTGCACCCTGTTTCTTGTGTACCCCCGTTAACTACACTGTGCACCACCTGTTTTTTAACTGTGCCCCACCTTTAATACATTGGCACCACCTTTTACCACTGTGCACCCCTTTTTTAAACTACACTGTGCCCACCGTTAACTACACGTGACCCCCTTTTAACACCTGTGCCCCCTTTAAACTAACTGTGCACCACCTTTTAACTACATGTGCCCCCCGTTAACTACACTGTGCCCCACCCGTTAACTACACGGCACCCCCTTTTAAAATACACTGTGCAAAAAACCTGTTAACTACACTGTGCACCCCTGTTAACTACACTGTGCACCACCTGTTAACGCTTGTGTGTGCGCAAAATAACGGTAATGCTTACGAAATTAATTTTTATTATTATTCTTTTAAAGTTCGCTGTAAAGAGCGAACGGAACATTTCAGGTTTGATGCGAGGGAAGGGCACTCCAATTCTGGGAACAAGACCCCTTCGTCAGCTTTTTAGCCTCATTC
Organism: Cherax quadricarinatus; assembly: GCF_026875155.1. Lineage (NCBI taxonomy): Eukaryota > Metazoa > Arthropoda > Malacostraca > Decapoda > Parastacidae > Cherax > Cherax quadricarinatus. Next base: position 10,113,309 of record NC_069488.1, read on the forward strand.
AAGGGAACTTTTTTTTCAAGAAAAATGGTGTAACAACTTTTTATGGAAATACAAAAAAGTCAGGTTTGTAAAGGGAATACTTAACAACTCCGTCTTGAACCTGAAACAATGGGGAAAAAAATGTATAATTTAAAGGAAACGGGGAAGGGGAATTTTAAGAAGTTGAGCTACAGTTACTGGGTCTCTTAAGTGTTTGGTTCAGTACGGGGTCTTTTAAATAGTATTGAGTTACGCTACTGGGCTCTTATAGTGTTGAGTTCAGCATGGGTTTTAAATAGTTTTGGTTAAGTTTGGGGTTCTTAATAGTGTTGATTTACAGCTACGGTTTTTAAATATTTTGAGTTACAGTCTGGGTCTTTAGTGTTGGTTCAGCTCTGGGTCTCTTAATAGTGTTGAGTTACAGTACTGGGTCTCAAAAAGGGGTGAGTTACAGCTACGGGGTCTTTTAAATAGTGTTGAGTTACAGCATGGGTCTTTTAAATTATGTGCTAAGCACTGGGTTTTTAAAAATGTTTTTCAGCTACTGGGTCCTTAATAATGTGCTACAGCTACTGGTCTTTAATAATGTGTACAGCTAGGGTCTTTTAAATAATGTTTAAGCTAGGGTCTCTTAAATTTGCACAGTCTGGTCTCTTAATAAGTGTTAAGTACTGAGTCTCTTAGTAGTTTTGAGTTGCTGTTTTGCGTTGAACAACGGTTTAGTCCCGTGGAGGTAGCGTGGGTAGCAATATAGGGCCCGTGGACTAGTTTGGCTTTAATTGGATAGGAATGAGTACACAACGGGCAAAGTGAGGGAATGACCGATAGCCAGTCCGTGGAGGGGAGCACTTGTACCTCTCGAGTCAGTCGGCCGTGAAGTCAGAGCGAGTGGGCCCAGCGACCCACTGACCTGGGTAGGCCTAGAGACGGCAGCACTTGAGTGCCGCGAAATATGAACTAAGCTGGCAGACAGCATAGGCTGTCTGTGCTGACAGGACAGGTTGTCTACATTTGCTCGGCCACGCACCTTAATAGTGTTGAGTTACAGCTACTGGGTCTCTTAATAATGTTGTGTTACAGCTACTGGGTCTCTTAATAATGTTGTGTTACAGCTAATGGGTCTCTTAATAGTGTTGAGTTAGAGCTACTGGGTCTCTTAATAATGTTGAGTTACAGCTACTGGGTCTCTTAATAGTGTTGAGTTACAGCTACTGGGTCTATTAATAGTGTTGAGTTACAGCTACTGGGTCTCTTAATAGTGTTGAGTTACAGCTACTGGGTCTCTTAATAGTGTTGAGTTACAGCTACTGGGTCTCTTAATAGTGCTGAGTTACAGCACAGGGTCTCTTAATAGTGTTGAGTTACAGCTACTGGGTCTCTTAATAGTGTTGAGTTACAGCTACTGGGTCTCTTAATAGTGTTGAGTTACAGCTACTGGGTCTCTTAATAGTGTTGAGTTACAGCACAGGGTCTCTTAAATATTGAGTTACAGCTACTGGGTCTCTTAATAGTGTTGAGTTACAGCTACTGGGTCTCTTAATAGTGTTGAGCTACAGCACAGGGTCTCTTAATAGTGTTGAGCTACAGCTACTAGGTCTCTTAATAGTGTTGAGTTACAGTTACTGGGTCTCTTAATAGTGTTGAGTTACAGCTACTGGGTCTCTTAATAGTGTTGAGTTACAGCTACAGGGTCTCTTAATAGTGTTGAGTTACAGCTACTGGGTCTCTTAATAGTGTTGAGTTACAGCTACTGGGTCTCTTAATAGTGTTGAGTTACAGCTACTGGGTCTCTTAATAGTGTTGAGTTACAGCTACTGGGTCTCTTAATAGTGTTGAGTTACAGCTACTAGGTCTCTTAATAGTATTGAGTTACAGTTACTGGGTCTCTTAATAGTGTTGAGTTACAGCTGCAGGGTCTCTTAATAGTGTTGAGTTACAGCTACTGGGTCTCTTAATAGTGTTGAGTTACAGCTACTAGGTCTCTTAATAGTGTTGAGTTACAGCTACTGGGTCTCTTAATAGTGTTGAGTTACAGCTACTGGGTCTCTTAATAGTGTTGTGTTACAGCTACTAGGTCTCTTAATAGTGTTGAGTTACAGCTACTAGGTCTCTTAATAGTGTTGAGTTACAGTTAATGGGTCTCTTAATAGTGTTGAGTTACAGGTACAGGGTCTCTTAATAGTGTTGAGTTACTACTACTGGGTCTCTTAATAGTGTTGAGTTACAGCTACTGGGTCTCTTAATAGAGGTGAGTTACAGCTACAGGGTCTCTTAATAGTGTTGAGTTACAGCTACTGGGTCTCTTAACAGTGTTGAGTTACAGCTACAGGGTCTCTTAATAGTGTTTAGTTACAACTCTTGGGTGTCTTAATAGTGTTGCGTTACAGCTCCTGGGTGTCTTAATAGTGTGGAGTTACAGCTCCTGGGTGTCTTAATAGTGTGGAGTTACAGCTCCTGGGTGGCTTTATAGTTTTGAGCTACAGCTGTTGGGCCTCTTAACAATGTTGAGTTACAGCTCCTGGGTGTCTTCATAGTGTCGAGTAATAGTTCTTGGTGTATTAATTATGCTGAGCTACAGTTACTGGGCCCCAAAAGAGCGCAACCTATCTAATGGGCGCCTTGCAAGTTCTCAGCATGCCACAGCACTAAATCAAAATTCAATGTCAAAAGGGTTACAACTGGGCCAGAATTTCTTAAGTTGGGGAAGCACAGCAGCCCAGCTGCTCCAGCTGGCAGGAGAAACCTAAGATATTCTTATATTCATTGTACTAATAATTATTAGTAATTATTCGTAAACCACAAAAGCAAAGTTTAAAAGGAATAATGGAAATTTTTTTGTGTTGCAGTAAAAGAAGTTGGAAAATAGCAATTACTTGCCAGGAACAAAAACTGTGTTTTATAATGTAATTGGTGCTAGAATTCCGACAAGTTACAGTTGATAAAGTCACTCAGACAGCAAATGGAAAATTTACTTAGCCGACGTTTGGCTTGGACAGAAGACTTTATCAAGTCTGATGATATAATGTGTAACACGGACGATATGTTGTGTTAAGTTTTCAACTGCTACTTGTGTGTCTTAATAAATTATCAACTTGATAATGAACGATAAATTCTAAGTGTCACAAGTCCTGGCGAAGAAGAGTTTTCAGGTTTGATTGAAGGGGAATGATACTCCAATTCCTTGGATTAAGATCCCTTCAGGAACTTGAAGGAACCCCTTGAAGAGTTCACCTGTAAGTGGGAAATACTTAAAATGAGAATTAGAGGAGCACTGTACCTGAGTGTACTAGCGGGGTACAGGTGGCCAGGCAGAAGCCTCACTTAACACACCCTCCCTCACACACGTCGCACCACAACTGAGCTGATGTTACTCCCGCTGTCTGCTACCCCGAGCACCGCCGCTGCCGCTCCCACCGCCACCGCCGCGGGCACTCCCACACTCACCGCTACCGCTCCCACCCCCACCGCCGCGGGCACTCCTACCCTCACCACTGCCGCTCCCACCGCCGCAGCTGCGGGCCCTCCCACGCTCACCACTGCCGCTCCCACCCCCACCGCCGCGGGCACTCCCACCCTCACCGCTGCCGCTCCCACCGCCACCGCCGCGGGCACTCCCACCCTCACCGCTGCCGCTCCCACCGCCACCGCCGCGGGCACTCCCACCCTCACCACTGCCGCTCCCACCGCCGCCGCTGCGGGCCCTCCCACGCTCACCGCTGCCACTCCCACCATCGCCGCCACCGCCCCCGCGGGCGCTCCCACCCTCACCGCTGCCGCTGCCAGTCCCACCATCGCCGCCACCACCGCCGCGGGCGCTCCCACGCTCACCGCTGCCACTCCCGCCGTTGTTGCCACCGCCACAAAAATGCAAAATCAAGACTAAGACTATTCATATTTTCAGCCAGAATACTTTGGCGTGAACCATAATAAATAAGCAGGGCACTTACAGTGTCCTACCTGGAGTCTACCTGGAGGGCATTCCGGGGATCAACGTCCCCGCGGCCCGGTCCATGACCAGGCCTCCCGGTGGATCAGGGCCTGATCAACGAGGCTGTTACTGCTGGCCGCACGTAATCCAACGTACGAACCACAGCCCGGCTGATCCGGCACCGTCTTTAGGTATCTCCAGCTCCCTCTTGAAGACAACCAGGGGTCTTCCCGTAATGCCCCTTATTGCTGGGGGGAGGCTGTTGAACAGTCTTGGGCCCCGGACACTTACTGTATTTTCTCTTAGTGTACCAGTGACGCCCCTACTTTTCACTGGGGGTATGTTGCATCACCTGCCCAGTCTTTTGCTTTCGTATGGAGTGATTGCTGTGTGCATATTAGGGACCAGTCCCTCCAGAATCTTCCAGGTGTAGATTATGATATATATCTCTCGCCTGCGCTCTAGTGAGTACAAGTCAAGTGCTTCCAGGCGCTCCCAGTAGTTAAGGTGTTTGATGGAACTTATACGTGCAGTAAAGGTTCTCTGTACATTCTCTAGTTCTGCAATTTCACCTGCCTTGAATGGGGATGTTAATGTACAGCAGTATTCCAGCCTAGAGAGAATAAGTGTTTTAAAAAGGATCATCATTGGCTTAGCATCTCTTGTCTTGAATGTTCTCATTATCCTTCCTATCAGTTTCCTAGCAGATGTGATAGTGGCATTGTTGTGGTCCTTGAAGGTGAGGTCTTCGGACATTACCACACCCAGGTCCTTCACATTACTTTTCCTCTCTATTGTGTGATTGGAGTTTGTAGTATACTCAGTTCTAGTTATTATTTCCTCCAGTTTTCCATAACGGAGTAGTTGGAATTTGTCTTCATTGAACATCATATTGTTCTCTGTTGCCCATTGGAAAACTTGGTTTATATCTTCTTGGAGCTTTGCCGTGTCCTCAATGGATGACACTCTCATGCAGATCCTAGTATCGTCTGCAAAAGATGATACAGTGCTGTGGTTTACATCTCTGTCTATGTCTGATATAAGAATAAGGAACAGGATAGGTGCGAGTACTGTGCCTTGTGCGACAGAGCTCTTCACTATGGCAGCATCTGATTTAATTCTGTTTACCACTACTCTTTGTGTGCGATTGGTTAGAAAGTTGAAGATCCATCTGCCTACTTTGCCGGTTATCCCTTTAGCACCCATTTTGTGTGCTATTACACCATGGTCGCACTTGTCGAAGGCTTTTGCAAAGTCTGTGTATACTACATCCGCATTCTGTTTGTTTTCCAGTGTATCTAGGACCATATCATAGTAGTCAAGCAGTTACGAAAGGCAGGAGTGACCTGCTCTGAAACCATGTTGCCCTGGGTTGTGCAATTTTTGGGAGTCCAGGTGGTTTGCTATCCTGCTTCTTAGAACTCTTTCAAAGATTTTTATGATGTGGGACGTTAAAGCTATTGGTCTATAGTTCTTAGCTACTGCTTTGCTGCCACCTTTATGGAGTGGGGCTATATCTGTTGTTTTTAGTGACTGTGGAATCTCGCCTGTGTCTAAGCTCCTTCTCCATAGCATACTTAGGGCCCGTGAGAGGGGTTTCTTGCAGTTTTTAGTGAACACCGAGTTCCACGAGTCTGGGCCTGGGGCTGAGTGCATGGGCATGTCGTCGATGGCTTTCTCAAAGTCTAGTGGAGTTAAAGTTATGTCATAAATCTGGCCTACATTGGCAGGGTTTTGAGGCTCATTCATGAAAAAATTGTTTGGATCGTCTATCTTTAAACTGGTTAGTGGTTCGCTGAACACTGAGTCATACTGCAATTTCAGTATCTCGCTCATTTCTTTGTTGTCGTCAGTGTAGGATCCATCTTGTCTGAGCAGCGGCCCTATACTAGAAGTGGTTTTTGACTTGTTTTTGGCGTATGAAAAGAAATATTTCGAATTTCTTTCAATTTCATTAATCACTTTTAGCTCCTCTTGTCTCTCCTGGATCCTGTATGAGCCCTTTAACTTCAGCTCAATATTTTCCACTTCCCTGGTTAGCACTACCTTCCGTGTATCAGATAATCTGGCATTCTTGAGGAGCTCAATGGTTCTTCGTCTTCTCCTGTAGAGGGAACGTCTCTCTCTCTCCAGTTTACTTCTTCTTTTCTTTTGTCTTATAGGAATATACCTTGAACATACTTCAGCTACCAGGAGGGTGATCTTTTCGAGGCACTGGTCCATGTAATTTAAGATATCCTCCCAGCATGTTTCATTTAGGGCATAGTTTACCTGATCCCAGATGATGTTCTTGTTGAACATTAAAATGGTATAAAATACCGACAGGTTGTTAGGTAAGACACATATGCAACAGTTAGGTATCTTTATTGTGAAACGTTTCGCCTACACAGTAGGCTTCTTCAGTCAAGTACAGAAAAGTTGATAGAAGCAGAAGATACTTGAAGACGATGTAATCAGTCCATCACCCTTAAAGTTTTGAGGTGGTCAGTCCCTCAGTCTGGAGAAGAGCATTGTTCCATAGTATGAAACAATATGGAGAAGAAGTGACAGGATGGAGCTTTTTATAGCGCCAAGAGGTGAGACGTAGGCCACTAGGAGAGGTAAGAACTCAGATGTTGAGAAGGCAGGTCCCTCTCAAATCCAGCCTCTCTCACTGGTGGAAGTTGTCGAAGTTGATTGCAGGTCTGTACCAAGATACCCTTGTGTTGCAGTGTCTGACAGATTGAACATTAAAATGGTATAAAATACCGACAGGTTGTTAGGTAAGACACATATGCAACAGTTAGGTATCTTTATTGTGAAACGTTTCGCCTACACAGTAGGCTTCTTCAGTCAAGTACAGAAAAGTTGGTACAGACCTGCAATCAACTTCGACAACTTCCACCAGTGAGAGAGGCTGGATTTGAGAGGGACCTGCCTTCTCAACATCTGAGTTCTTACCTCTCCTAGTGGCCTACGTCTCACCTCTTGGCGCTATAAAAAGCTCCATCCTGTCACTTCTTCTCCATATTGTTTCATACTATGGAACAATGCTCTTCTCCAGACTGAGGGACTGACCACCTCAAAACTTTAAGGATGATGGACTGATTACATCGTCTTCAAGTATCTTCTGCTTCTATCAACTTTTCTGTACTTGACTGAAGAAGCCTACTGTGTAGGCGAAACGTTTCACAATAAAGATACCTAACTGTTGCATATGTGTCTTACCTAACAACCTGTCGGTATTTTATACCATTTTAATGTTCAATCTGTCAGACACTGCAACACAAGGGTATCTTGGTACAGACCTGCAATCAACTTCGACAACTTCCACCAGTGAGAGAGGCTGGATTTGAGAGGGACCTGCCTTCTCAACATCTGAGTTCTTACCTCTCCTAGTGGCCTACGTCTCACCTCTTGGCGCTATAAAAAGCTCCATCCTGTCACTTCTTCTCCATATTGTTTCATACTATGGAACAATGCTCTTCTCCAGACTGAGGGACTGACCACCTCAAAACTTTAAGGGTGATGGACTGATTACATCGTCTTCAAGTATCTTCTGCTTCTATCAACTTTTCTGTACTTGACTGAAGAAGCCTACTGTGTAGGCGAAACGTTTCACAATAAAGATACCTAACTGTTGCATATGTGTCTTACCTAACGATGTTCTTGTTGTTGAAGTTGAATTTGGTAAAGGTACCCTCATAACTGAATGCATCGTGCCGATCAGGACTCCTGTGCATGCAAGTCTGGACTTCGATTAGATTGTGATCAGAATTTGTTGTTTTTGATATTGTTATATTCCTTACCAGGTCCTCATTATTTGTGAAAATAAGGTCCAGTGTGTTCTCCAGTCTTGTTGGCTCCACTATTTGCTGACTTAGGGTGTGTTTGTTGCAGAAATTCAGCAGCTCCTGCGTGTGTGACCTTTCATCTGAGCTGCCTCCAGGGATTATTTCTGCTATGACATTATTTGCTATATTCTTCCATTTTGTGTGTCTTAGATTGAAGTCACCAAGCAGCAAGATGTTTGGGGATGGGGCTGGAAAGTTGTCCAGACAGGAGTCGATTTTTGACAGGTCTTTGAACTGTTGGGAAGTTGCATCCGGTGGCTCATATACAAGTACAATGACTAAGTTTTGGTTCTCGATTTTTATTGTCAGAACTTCAACTACATCATTTGTGGTGTTCAGTATCTCTGTGCAAATGAGCGACTCTTTGACATACAGGCCAACCCCCCCTTGTTGCCTGTTCTTTCTGTCACATCTGAAAGAACAGGCAACAAGGGGGGGGTTGGCCTGTATGTCAAAGAGTCGCTCATTTGCACAGAGATACTGAACACCACAAATGATGTAGTTGAAGTTCTGACAATAAAAATCGAGAACCAAAACTTAGTCATTGTACTTGTATTGGACACTGTAAGTGCTCATTTCCTCACTTTTTCAATGTTGGTGCCTATGAAGTTGGATAACCAGTGTTTGTCATCCTCAACTGATGTTCGTCCTGTGAATCGAGATGATTATAGCGTAATAATATACCAGAAAAATAATCTAGCCTCTAGCTTGTTCCTGATTTGTAACAAATTTACCATAACTCTTCAACCAGACAATAAGTGTCCAGGGCCCAAGACTGTTCAACTGCCTCCCAGCATACATGAGGGAATACCAATAAACCCCTGGCTAAAGTCAGTACCTGACCAACCGGGCTGTAATTCGTATGTCAGTTTGCATGCAGCCAGCAGTAACAGCCTGGTTGTTCAGACCCTGATCCACCATGAGGCCTGGTCTAAGACCGAGCCGCGGGGGCGTTGACCCCCGAAACCCTCTCCAGGTAACCCATCGAAACACAGTTACTTTAATACTTCCTGCTAAAAGTTGTGAACTTAAATGAACCAAAAATTATGTCTTGAGTTAATATTACTGTGGATGAATTCGTAATAAGTGATGTAGAAATTTTAGTTTCACACAGTTAAGTGCATATAGATGTATTATGTCCGTACATCAGATTATTAACTTCATCTGTGTCCTCAGAAAACTTACTACAAAGCGTGACTCACGAAATCGTGATAACACAATTGCAAACAAATCAGGGAACGGGTGGGATTTGAATCCATGGCGAATGAGTCGCAAATCTCACATCATTCATTCCGTGATTTACTATAAATCCTGTACTTAAAGTGCTAGTGGTAATAAACCTTGCTATCTAACATGTAACTGAAAGTAACATGCTAGATAGCAATACTGCTGACACAGTAATGCTAGAAATAGTACTGAAAAGTACTAGAATAGATAATGTGTTTCTGTATCTAGTGTGCGGCAGACTGAGCATGTAATGTGACTGAAAAACAAATCATTAAATAAACTAACTGCTGTCAACAAAGAGGCAACAAGCACAACTTTCTTGAACAATGAATCGACCAGTTCGCCAAACAACAATATACACAAAACATCCATAAGTAGCGCAGTGTCACGCAAGGGAGACTGATACAAAAGTAACCTATCTGAGGTAATCACGAAAATGATATACAATACAGACAAAAGTTAAGTAAGACGCATGTGCAACAGTTGGTTATCTTTATTGTTGAGACATTTTGTCTACATTGTAGGTGAAAACTTTCACCTTGGAACAACTTGTATGTCCTCCGCACAAGGTATAAACCTTCCAAATTAATGAATCCGAGTTAAGAACATAACATAAGAACATAAGAACAACCTAACCTCCACCATCATCACTGTGGTGTACTCCACGTACATTACATTTTGTCGGGGATGCATCGCACAACCACTCCTATTTCCTCTAATCAGTCAAGCTGGCAGTTCTAAGAACATAAGAAAGAAGGAACACTGCAGTAGACCTACTGGCCCATGCGAGGCAGATCCCAGTCACCTACAGGTTTAAGCCAACGCCCTAACCTAGTCATATAAAAACATTTCTATCCATTCTGTAATACGGTGACCAAAATTGTGCAGCAAAATCTAAATGAAGCCTTACCAAAGATATATAGAGTTGAAAACCTGAGGACTCCTGTGTAAGAATGACTGCCTGGTCTTAAATGTTAATTAATCTGGGCGAGATGTTGATTCCACCCCCACCGAGCATGCGGAGGCTAGACAGGAAGTTGCAGGTTGCGATCCAACCGGCTGCGACTTGGCTACCCTACCGCCAGTAGACTCATCGAACGCGTGCGAGAGGAGCGCTTCTGCCATTGTGACCAGATGGTCCCCAAGCCACTAGTGCATTACCTTCTCGACTGCCCAGCGACGGTGCCACTCCGACGGAGGCACTTCCCAATGGCACCTGGGGACCCGGCCCGAGAAGACACCGCAGCCCGGCTGGTGTACCTGGCCGTCCGAGACCTGGGAACTCTCATCCCCGTCCTGGCTGCCCACCCGCCACCTCAATGACGACGCCACCTATAGACGATGATTCGCCACTTCCTCTCCTGTCTTTCGACTCTCCTACCCCTCCTTTTCTCCTGTCTTTCACCCTCTACCTTCCCTTCCCCACCGCCAAGAAAAAAAAAAATTCAATGGAGCCTGTATTAGTTTACTAGGCAGAAGCCTGAACTTACCTAGAGCCATGCCATACAACCAACAATTGTTGGGGCAACAAGTGCCCTAAGACCCTGGGCCCTAGAGGCGCCTGCTGATGAAGCCCAAGATGACGCCTGCTGATGAAGATACGAAGTGAGACGACACTCCTACCCCCTTTCCCCCGGGGAGTCACCGCAAGAGAGATGTTACCCTCCACCCGGAGGGCCCATGAAAGAAGACAGAAGAAAGAAGATGAACGACACCCCCAACCCGGGGGCCACCTCCGGGTCACCATCTGGAGAAGACCCGGGCCGGAAGTACCGACAAATCCCTAATGAATGAATGAATGTTAATTCCAGAACTGACGTAATATTAAGTACACATACTGGTCACCGTACAAGTTTTCAGCCAATAGCGGTGAACAAACTCACTTGTTCTCTTATTAAAATTTTCTTCTGCATGATTTCTTCCTATGTTGCTGCTCTGTTGTACTTTGTACATATTGTAAATATTGGAATATACTGGTACTCAAAAATTTTTTGTCTTTGCACGTGTTACTCTTAGTATGTTCTTCGGCTGGTGACTTAACTTAGGGCCAGGTATAACATGCCTTTCATTTGTAACTTTCTCCGTAACAACAATTATCACCACAACTACTATCAACACCGTCACCACCATCACCACCACCACTACTATCAACACCGTCACCACCACCACTACTATCAACACCGTCACCACCATCACCACCACCACTACTATCAATACCGTCACCACCACCACTACTATCAACACCGCCACCACAATCACCACCACCACTACTATCAACACCGTCACCACCACCACCACCACCACCACTACTATCAACACCGCCACCACAATCACCACCACCACTACCATCAACACCGTCACCACCACCACTACTATCAACACCGTCACCACCACCACTACTATCAACACCGTCACCACCACCACTACTATCAACACCGTCACCACTATCACCACCACTACTATCAACACCGTCACCACCACCACCACTACTATCAACACCGTCACCACCACCACCACCACCACTACTTATCAACACCATAACCACCACCACCACTACTGTCAACACCGTCACCACCACCACCACCACTACTATCAACACCGTCACCACCACCACCACCACCACTACTATCAACACCGTAACCACCACCACCACTACTGTCAACACCGTCACCACCACCACCACCACAACTATCAACACCGTAACCACCACCACCACTACTATCAACACCGTCACCACCACCACTACTATCAACACCGTCACCACCACCACCACCACCACCACTACTATCAACACCCGTCACCACCACCACCACCACCACCACCACCACTACTATCAACACCGTCACCACCACCACCACCACCACTACTATCAACACCGTAACCACCACCACCACTACTGTCAACACCGTCACCACCACCACCACCACCCCCACCACCACCACCACTACTATCAACACCGTCACCACCACCACCACCACCACCACCACTACTATCAACACCGTAACCACCACCACCACTACTGTCAACACCGTCACCACCACCACCACCACTACTATCAACACCGTAACCACCACCACCACACTATCAACACCGTAACCACCACCACCACTACTATCAACACCGTCACCACCACCACTACTATCACACCGTCACCACCACCACCACCACCACCACTACTATCAACACCGTCACCACCACACCACCACCACCACTACTATCAACACCGTCACCACCACCACCACCCCCACAACTATCAACACCGTAACCACCACCACCACTACTGTCAACACCGTCACCACCACCACCACCACTACTATCAACACCGTCACCACCACCACTACTATCAACACCGTCACCACCACCACCATCACCACCACCACTACTATCAACACCGACACCACCACCCCCACTACTATCAACACCGCCACCACCACCACCACCACTACTATCAACACTGTCACCACCACAACCACTACTATCAACACCGTCACCACCACCACCACCACTACTATCAACACCGTCACCACCACCACCACCACTACTATCAACACCGTCACCCACCACCACCACTACTATCAACACCGTCACCACCACCACCACTACTGTCAACACCGTCATCACACCACTACTATCAACACCGTCACCACCACCACCACCACTACTACAACACCGTCCACCACCACCACCACTACTATCAACACCGTCACCACCACCACCACTACTATCAACACCGTCACCACCACCCACCACCACTACTATCAACACCGTCACCACCACCACCACCCCCACCACTACTATCACACCGTAACCACCACCACCACTACTGTCAACACCGTCACCACCACCACCACCACCCCCACCACCACCACCACTACCATCAACACCGTCACCACCACCACCACCACCACTACTATCAAAAACCGTAACCACCACCACCACAAACTGTCAACACCGCCCACCACCACCACACCACTACTATCAACACCGTAACCACCACCACCACTACTATCAACACCGTCACCACCACCACTACTATCAACACCGTCACCACCACCACCACCACCACCACTACTATCAACACCGTCACCACCACCACCACCACCACTACTATCAACACCGTCATCACCACCACCACCACCACCACCACCCCCACTACTATCAACACCGTAACCACCACCACCACTACTGTCAACACCGTCACCACCACCACCACCACACTACAACACCGTCACCACCACCACTACTATCAACACCGTCACCACCACCACCACCACTACTATCAACACCGACACCACCACCACCACTACTATCAACACCGCCACCACCACCACCACCACTACTATCAACACTGTCACCACCACCACCACTACTATCAACACCGTCACCACCACCACCACCACCACCACTACTATCAACACCGTCACCACCACCACCACCACTACTATCAACACCGTCACCACCACCACCACTACTATCAACACCGTCACCACCACCACCACTACTGTCAACACCGTCATCACCACCACTACTATCAACACCGTCACCACCACCACCACCACTACTATCAACACCGTCACCACCACCACCACTACTATCAACACCGTCACCACCACCACCACTACTATCAACACCGTCACCACCACCACCACCACTACTATCAACACCGTCACCCCCACCACCACCACTACTATCAACACCGTCACCACCACCACCACCACTACTATCAACACCGTCACCACCACCACCACCACTACTATCAACACCGTCACCACCACAAACACTACTGAAGTTTACCTGGAGAGAGTTCCGGGGGTCAACGCCCCCGCGGCCCGGTCTGTGACCAGGCCTCCTGGTGGATCAGAGCCTGATCAACCAGGCTGTTACTGCTGGCTGCACGCAAACCAACGTACGATCCACAGCCCGGCTGGTCAGGTACCGACTTTAGGTGCTTGTCCAGTGCCAGCTTGAAGACTGCCAGGGGTCTGTGGTAATCCCCCTTATGTATGCTGGGAGGCAGTTGAACAGTCTCGGGCCCCTTACACTTATTGTATGGTCTCTTAACGTGCTAGTGACACCCCTGCTTTTCATTGGGGGGATGTTGCATCGTCTGCCAAGTCTTTTGCTTTCGTAGTGAGTGATTTTCGTGTGCAAGTTCGGTACTAGTCCTCTATGATTTTCCAGGTGTATATAATCATGTATCTCTCCCGCCTGCGTTCCAGGGAATACAGGTTCAGGAACCTCAAGCGCTCTCAGTAATTGAGGTGTTTTATCTCCGTTATGCGCGGCGTGAAGGTTCTCTGTACATTTTCTAGGTCCCGCAATTTCACCTGCCTTGAAAGGTGCTGTTTGTGTGCAGCAATATTCCAGCCTAGATAGAACAAGTGACCTGAAGAGTGTCATCATGGGCTTGGCATCCCTAGTTTTGAAGGTTCTCATTATCCATCCTGTCATTTTTCTAGCAGATGCGATTGATACAATGTTATGGTCCTTGAAGGTGAGATCCTCCGACATGATCACTCCCAGGTCTTTGACGTTGGTGTTTCGCTCTATTTTGTGGCCAGAATTTGTTTTGTACTCTGATGAAGATTTAATTTCCTCGTGTTTACTATAACTGAGTAATTGAAATTTCTCATCGTTGAACTTCATACTGTTTTCTGCAGCCCACTGAAAGATTTGGTTGATGTCCGCCTGGAGCCTTGCAGTGTCTGCAATGGAAGACACTGTCATGCAGATTCGGGTGTCGTCCGCAAAGGAAGACACGGTGCTGTGGCTGACATCCTTGTCTATGTCAGATATGAGGATGAGGAACAAGATGGGAGCGAGTACTGTGCCTTGTGGAACAGAGCTTTTCACCGTAGCTGCCTCAGACTTTACTCTGTTGATTACTACTCTTTGTGTTCTGTTTGTGAGGAAATTATAGATCCATCGACCAACTTTTCCTGTTATTCCTTTAGCACGCATTTTGTGCCCTATTACGCCATGGTCACACTTGTCGAAGGCTTTTGCAAAGTCTGTATATATTACATCTGCATTCTTTTTGTCTTCTAGTGCATTTAGGACCTTGTCGTAGTGATCCAATAGTTGAGACAGACAGGAGCGACCTGTTCTAAACCCATGTTGCCCTGGGTTGTGTAATTGATGGGTTTCTAGATAGGTGGTGATCTTGCTTCTTAGGACCCTTTCAAAGATTTTTATGATATGGAATGTTAGTGCTGTCGGTCTGTAGTTCTTTGCTATTGCTTTACTGCCCCCCTTTGTGGAGTGGGGCTATGTCTGTTGTTTTTAGTAATTGTGGGACGACCCCCGTGTCCATACTCCCTCTCCATAGGATGGTAAAAGCTCGTGATAGGGGCTTCTTGCAGTTCTTGATGAACACGGAGTTACATGAGTCTGGCCCTGGGGCAGAGTGCATGGGCATGTCATATATCGCCTGTTCGAAGTCATTTGGGGTCAGGATAACATCAGATAGACTTGTGTTAACCAAATTCTGTGGCTCTCTCATAAAAAATTAATTTTGATCTTCGACTCTCAGTCTGGTTAGCGGCTTGCTAAAAACTGAGTCAGATTGGGACTTGAGTAGCTCACTCATTTCCTTGCTGTCATCTGTGTAGGACCCATCTTGTTTAAGTAGGGGCCCAATACTGGACGTTATTCTCGACTTTGATTTGGCATAGGAGAAGAAATACTTTGGGTTTCTTTCGATTTCATTTATGGCTTTTAGTTCTTCCCGCGAATCCTTACTCCTATAAGATTCCTTTAGCTGAAGTTCGATGCTTGCTATTTCTCTGACCAGTGTCTCCCTACGCATTTCAGATATATTGACCTCTTTTAGCCGCTCTGTTATTCTTTTCCGTCGCCTGTAAAGGGAGCGCCTGTCTCTTTCTATTTTACATCTACTCCTCCAACCACCCACTCCAACCTCCCACAACCACTACTATAACACCACCACAACACTACTATCAACACTAACGCCACTATCAACACCACCACCACTACTGTCAACACCGTCACCTCCACCACTTTGAAAACCCTCACCATCACCACTACCAGCACCGTCACCAACACCATCACCACCACCACTATCAACACTGTCACCAGCACCACTATCAACACCGTCACCACCACTACCGTCCCCATCATCACTACATCACTGTTTAATATACAAATCTAGCTGGCATCAATGACATACTACTATACAGAAAGCCGCTTGTTACGCTGAGCAGTTAGATCAGTTTTGTCCCAGGATGCGACCCACACCGGTCGACTAACACTCAGGTACCCATTTTATACAGTACTGATGGGTGAACATGCCATCAGGTGCCTTATGGAAACACGTCCCTAATGTTTTCCAGCCGTACCGGAGATTCGAACTCCGGACCTCAGTTTGTTAGCAGAGTGCACTAGCGATCGATCTACGGGACACTCACATCATAAAAATCTTTGAAAGGGTTTTAAGAAGCATAATCACTACTCATTTAGATACCCATCAGCTACACAACCCAGGGCACCATGGGTTTAAATCAGGCCGTTCCTGTCACAACTACTGGACCACTATGACATTGTCTTGGATGCTCTAGAGGACAAACAGAATGCAGATGTACTACACAGACTTTACGAAAGCCTTCGATAAATGTGACCAAGGTATAATAGCGCACAAATTGTGTGATAAAGAAATAATGGGAAAAGTTGGTGGATGGATCTACAGCTTCCTAACGAATGATGATGAAATTAAGACACATGTGCAACATCTGGGTATCTTTATTGTAGACGTTTCGCCATCCAGTGGCTTTATCAATACAAATTCTAGGACATAACTTGAAGACAGTAGAACTATGTACAGAAGATGAGGTAATCAGTCCCTCAACCTAGGAGTAGGTGCGAAGAGCACCGTAGTAAACAGAGTAAAGTCTAAGGCGGCCACCATGAAAAATTTAGTTCCACAAGTCACATTACTCGCTCCCATCCTGTTCCTCATCATCGACCAGGCCGTGGGGGGCGTTGACCCCCGAAAGCCTCTCCAGGTATAGTTTAACATATACTTAACAATTCACAACGGCGAAACTGTTACAACTGAAAGACAGTATAAAGTGTCCCGTAGCTCGATCGCTAACGCACTCAGCTCACACACTGAGGTCCGGAGTTCGAATCTCCTCTGATACGGCTGGAAAACATTAGGAACGTGTTTCCATAAGACACCTGCTGTCCCTGTTCACCCATCAGTAAAATGGGTACCTGAGTGTTAGTCGACTGGTGTGGGTCGCATCCTGGGACAAAACTGACATAATTTACTCGAAATGCTCAGCATCTTATTATCATACTATTAAGACTATCTACTACACGAGGGTCATTAAGACTATCTACTACACGAGGGTCATTAAGACTATCTACTACACGAGGGTCATTAAGACTATCTACTACACGAGGGTCATTAAGACTATCTACTACACGAGGGTCATTAAGACTATCTACAATACGAGAGTCATTACTAGGAATAAGGTAAAATTACACGTGTTTTTATTTTTTTTAGCTAACACACGTGTAATTTTACCTTGTTCCTAGTAATGACTCGTATTGTAGATAGTCTTAATGACCCTCGTGTAGTAGATAGTCTTAATGACCCTCGTGTAGTAGATAGTCTTAATGACCCTCGTGTAGTAGATAGTCATTAATGACCCTCGTGTAGCAGATAGTCTTAATGACCCTCGTGTAGTAGATAGTCTTAATGACCCTCGTGTAGTAGATAGTCTTAATGACCCTCGTGTAGTAGATAGTCTTAATGACCCTCGTGTAGTAGATAGTCTTAATGACCCTCGTGTAGCAGATAGTCTTAATGACCCTCGTGTAGTAGATAGTCTTAATGACCCTCGTGTAGTAGATAGTCTTAACAGTATAATAATAAGATGTTATCAACATTATAGAATAATAATAATATATTATTACCTTTATTTTTTAATAATAATAATAAGGTAAAAGGACCCCAATGGAAATAAGTCACTCTGTCTTGACTTTTTGGGTTATCCCAGGTACTTTACACATATGCTGCTATGTATGATAATCTATGTAACTGTATTTGTGTATACCTGAATAAACTTACTTATAACAAGCGGCTTTCTATGTAGTAGAATGTCACTGATGTCAGCTAGGTCTGTATACCTTGTACATTTAGTAAATAAAGTATCATTTTATTATTATTTATGTAAATTTCCTATAATGAACCAAAAAAAGTCAAAATGACATGTCCACTGGGATCCATATAATGTATACAATTTTTACTTATGATTAAATCATCTGGAAAATATACCCAAATGTCCACAGTCAAACAATACTCAAATAATCAAAATTTTTATTTCTTTGTGTAGTGTGAGAAATAAATTACCTGTATGGATCTCATTACTGCATTCATACAAGTAATTTGATTAGAAGACAACTGAGTAGAACTACTTACATTTTGTTGCACCTCTGAGGTATGTGGATGTTGCAACCCCTGAATGGGTTTCAATGTATGTATTTATATTACATGTATATTACCTTTTCATATAATTTTATATTGCTTATGTTTGTGATAGTAGCTAAATCGTGAATATATTGCTTTATATTATTATTTGACTTAGTTATGTTGATAGGTAGGATGTAACACATATATTATGTGCTCAAAGTTCAAGTCTTGATTGTCTAACTACTGTAATTATCGCTTGTGGCTCGTTTCCCTGCCGGCTTCTCATTGTTACTGAGCAGCAGCTGTCCACGGAGCTATCACGTGATCGAGGGGGGGTGTCCTCACCTCGCCTGAAGTATTCAGTCTGGTTTAGACTCGCTGGGTGGTGGGACGTATTCAGACAAAGTGCCTAAATCTCTCTTATAGGCCCTTGTTGGAAGATCGTTTCTTGTCTTATTATTGTTAGTTCTGGAGACTGTTCACAGAACATTGTATAGACTTAGTGATTCTCGACGTTGTATTGAGGTTGTGTGTCGAATAGACACTCTGAGCAACTCGGGTCCTAAGCTGTAGCTTCTGACCTAATTTGTACTGGTATCTGTGTATTGTCACAGTCAGGGAATTTCTTATGCCGAACTTAGATTCAGTAGTATGGGAGTTTGTGACTTTTGTGGAGGATCTGCTGATGGTCCCTACTAGCTGTCGTTATATTATCTCCTTGTTCCTGATTCTGTGTCGCAGTTGCTTGTTATATTGCTATTGGGCTTAGTATTCTTTTTATTGTTCAAGCAGACTGTTCTGATTGCCAGTCGGTCAAGAAGTTAGTTTATTTGTGGACTTTGTCAGTCACTTGTTTAAGTATAGTCGAGTCGTGAGACATAGCGAACTACTTAGAGCACTTACACACATACACACAAACTTACTTGTACATATTTGTAATATCTTATTAAATGTTAATGTACCAGATGGTACTTAAGAATTATAAATGTGATATGTGCTTTCAGCACAATAATACTGTACACGAGAGAAGTGATTATTATTAATTTGTTTGAATTGATTAATTTAATTTAATTTGATGATATACCTCTAGATGATACTTAATAAATTTATTAAATTTTAATTTCTCTAGTTAGTAGCCTACCAGTTGTAATCCTGAAGCACTATTGAATCATACTGAATTCTAATGGATAATTGGACAAGGATACTGACTACTTGTTACGAAAACCCAGTAACAGGCTGGATGCTAGAAGGGCAGTCCTTTCTAGTATTCACTGGAGATCTCTAAGCTTTTAGAATCGCGTTTTTTGTAACAAATGGGGGCCTGTCCGGGATGCTCTTGATCCAAGGTGTTGGAGAAATTGTCCAGTTTGACATACTAGTAACTCTATGATCAAACACTTTGAGTACTTTCCTAATCTGAAGACTTTGAGTTTAGTCTTGTACAACATACTAGGTGGATGTATGTACTTGACTGAGTCTCTTGATCCAAGGAGATGGAAATACTGTTTATGAGTTCTAACTCTAAGATATCCAACACTAAAATTCCTATTAGGATTATAGTTTCCCATAATCACTCTCTCGTAGTACACTTATTTTTGTGATGTATGCCAAAGTGAAACAAATAATTGATACTCTGACTTTGTCTGAGTTAAGTACATTAAAACTTCAGACGTGTTGGCAAGTAGCCAAATATCTCGGTGTGATGTATAACAGGAATTACACCGCAGAAACTGTCAGAGCGTTAATTAAAGATATATTGTTTCCTGCTCATATAGAGATGTCTGATTATGATTCCGATTCAGAAAGCCTAGTGTCACAATTAGGAAGTATGACTCTATTTGATGACGTAGAAGAAAGAGCATCTAAGGCAGAAGTGTCTGAGCCTAGTGAACGTCCGCTCATGCCTTCCCGCCTCACTGACACAATAGTACAGAGTATAGCTGGTTGGATGACTCAGCCTCATACTAGTACCGTGTATGATACACCTGTATCTACTTATCCTAGACCAGATCTAGACTCTCTAGGGACGGCTGGACGAAGTTTCCAACCTAAGGACAGTCCAGAAAGACATGTTAATTTCCCTACTCCTCCATTACCCACTGGTCCTATCTCTCAGGAACAGTTTGAGAGGTTTGAGCGCCTCATTATGTTGCAGACTGCACAAACAGAGGCACAGAGGAAATTGAATGAAGAAGATTTCCAAAGAGAAAATGTTCGTCTTGGAAGACAACAGACTGATAGATCACAGGACACATTTAATGTGCAGAAAGCTGCATCCATGGTTCCTAAGTGTTTTGAAAGTGACTTAGACACCTATTTTGATGTGTTTGAGAACCAGGCACGTGCTATGAACTGGCCACGTAAGCACTGGGCTACCTTGTTGCACACAGCTTTGACAGGAAGAGCTCAAACTTGTACTGCTGCTTTACCATTTGCCAAGTACATTAGTTATGATGCTGTCAAGCAAACTATTCTAGAGACATATAACTTGTTACCTGTAAGTTATCAATGTGAATTTCGTACGTTACAACGACGGCAAGATCAAACTTGTGTAGAGTTTGCTCGTGAGAAAAAAGTTGCATTTGAGAGGTGGTATATATCTGCCAAGTGTAACAACTACTACAGCCTTGTTCAGTTGTTACTACACGAAGAGTTTAACAACTGTATGTCTCCTGATATACAAGAATATCTGATCGATCATACTACCTCGGATATTCTGGAAACTGCAGCATTAGCAGACAATTACGAGATTTCTCACAAACTTGTATGTACTAAAATACAAAGAAACAAGGTAACTTAAGATTGTCCTAGAAGTTGGCAACCTAAATCAGCTGCTCATTGCCGGCCTGATGTATCTGCTACTGTAACTTCTCGTACCTTTACCAGGAAAACTCACAATCCTGAATCTGTCTTTGTGACTAGACAGAAATCTGATATCGAGAAGAAAAAAGTTAAATGTACCTATTGTAACAGAAAAGGACATGCTAGAGAGTATTGCTATAAGTTAGAAAGAGATACGAGAAGCAGTCGTGTGGCTGGCGCCCCCACTCAAGTCGTATCCTCTTCTGAGCAACAAAGGTACCAAAATCCTATTAATACCTCTGATCCTACTGTTTTAGATAATATTACTCAGAACAGATGACTAGCGTCAGAAAGTGTTTCTGACGAAAAGATTCGTTCAGCGATATCCTTACTTTTCGAGAGGTAAAGTAGGATTTGACGAATCACATCTGACTGAGATAATTACTTTCAGAGACACTGGCAGTTATCTCACGTTATTAAGAGAAGATGTACTGCCCATAACTGATGATACCTATTGCAAGATAGATGTATTGTTAGAAGCCTATGGAGGGGCTGTTATAAAAGT
Source organism: Cherax quadricarinatus (assembly GCF_026875155.1). Classification (NCBI taxonomy): domain Eukaryota; kingdom Metazoa; phylum Arthropoda; class Malacostraca; order Decapoda; family Parastacidae; genus Cherax; species Cherax quadricarinatus. Next base: position 10,135,079 of record NC_069488.1, read on the forward strand.
ACCACTTCATAAAGTTTACATTGAAACAAGCTATTATACTGGTTATATTTCAGTGGGTATATCCAGTGGTGTATTTCCCATCAGGTCAGTGGACTTGTTGATAGGGAACGATATCCTTCATGCTGGTATATGTAAAGAATCACTTGTGATTGATAATAACACTGATGATAATTATGCCATTGAAGCTTGTAGAGAGAAGCCTATTTTATTTCCTCTCAGCGCAATTACTAGAGCTATGTCAAAGATTCAACAACCATCCTTGTCTCCTGTTGAGTTAGTGGATGACCATGATTTGGGCTTGAATATGTTGTTTAGTGACGCTCTGTGCCTAGGGTCATTAACACCAACTCCCCCCGGTGATCAACCTAGTCAGGACACAACTGACGATAAATTTCTAACTCATGATGATTTAATCAAGGATCAGTTTGTTGATCAGTCACTGGAAAGACTGAGAGATATAGCAGTTACTGAGAGTGAAGCAAAGGATCTCGATAATTGTTACTATTATAGTAACGGTGTATTGATGGAGAAAAATACATGTAAGTTGTCAGCTGATAGTGTTTCCACCACAGTCAAGCATCTCGTAGTGTTACCAGTTACATTTCGTGAACAAGCCTTTGATTTTGCTCACAAAAGTCCCATAGGAGGACATTTGGGTGTCAGGAAGACACTCAATAAACTGGCGAAACATTTTACTTGGCCAAAGATGAAGGAAACAGTAGCTGATCACGTGCGACGTTGCCACGTGTGTCAAGTGACAGGCAAGCCAGCACACACGCACCTCCACCTACACCTCTCACTATGTTCACTAGTAGCAAAGTTCAGTTCATCTGGACTAGTGATTGTTCAGATTTGTTCAAAAGATTGAAGCATCTGCTTTCCTCTGCTCCAGTGTTGAGTCCTAATTTCAATCTTCCCTTCTTTTTACATATAGATGCGAGTGGTTATGCAGTGGTCTGTGAACCCAACAGTCAACATCCACTGCCCTTCTCCCCCATAAATTACTATCATCTAAGCTTAAACGCACCAAAAAAAAAACCCACTATTGAGAAAGAGGCTCTAGCTCTTGTGGTCCTTGAACATTTTGACAGTATTGGGCACTTCCTCTTTAAAATTTACGAAATTTTTATGCCCAAATTCCTTTTTTTTTACTTTCAAAGTCAAATTCAGTAAGTAAACTTAATCCCTACACCCCATAAAAACTATATATACTCATGCTAATATTATATTTATTTTTTTACAGTAGTGGTGATAATGTGGGAGGAGACAGAACGGTGTTAGTGGGTAGCGGGGTGTGGGCGTGTACTGGTGAGGGAACACGTCCTGCCCAGACCCTTCCCCCCCCCTAACCACCTAAACGTTTACTCAGAGTCCATATTCATAACATTCCACAACCACACTTAAGAGTGGAATGCGTCCCGTCTATAGCACAAGCTTTTAAAAGTTCTCCACTACTTGATCGACCTCAACTTTCATGCTTGTTTTGGGTTTATAAAATTTTTGCAAACCAAAGTGGCTAGGTTTTATATTAAATTTTTTTGATAATATTAAATTTGTTAAGATAATTCTGGCCAATTTTAATATCATGTATGTGTTTTTGTAAAGCCAAGTGTAACAATATTAAGTGTATAATATTAATTTTCTAGCCAAATCTGGCACGGATTTTTTAAATTTTGTATTTTAATTTGAAACCCAAAGGGCTGGCTAAAGGTTTGTTTTAAAGTACATTTAAAATTTATAAAATTTTTTTTTAAAAAATTCTAATTTCAGGTAAAAGGGATTTATTCAAAGGTAAGTTTACTATTCCTTTTAAAGGCAAATTTAGTACATAACGTGTTTTTAAAGTTGAATTAATACATTGCATCGGCGAGGAAATTAATATGAAGAAAAACATAGGGAATATAGAGCAAAGAAACCCATTGCAAGCTGGAAAGGGTCTGTAACCAAGGCATAAATAAATGTTTGGAATTAATAAATCAAGATGTTTTAAAAATTGTATTTAGATGCTTTAGGTAATAGATAAATTCAAAAATTATATACAACAAATATAAGGAATTTGTTAAAAACTGTGTAATGAGACTGAATAGACTAAATTTTAAATCATTTATGAATTGGAGGAAAAGATTCTTTCCTTAAAAAAGTCACCCTAAAAAATTTTAAATGTGAAAACCCGGGCATTAAAACAGTCGCTCCACAAATATTAGTTTTGCCAAAACCCCCAAAATTGTTTTTGCCTGTTTTAAATCCTGGAGAAAATTGGAGGAATTTTAGTCAATTTTTTAAAGCAGTGGGCAGAAAGTGACCTACCCTGTGTAACTAAATTATTTTACCTAAAAAGGACAGGTAAGGGGAGATGCTCACACACTCATACAAGCCTTTTCCCCCAATGTAATGACTCTACAAGGAAGCAGTTGACTTTTGAAAGGCATATGGTAAACAGAACAAAGTTTTTGGATCTAGTAATACATTGTTAATTTAAAACCCCAAAAATCACATTTACAAAGGTTACACGTTTAGATTTTAAACTGGAGAGCACTCCAAAACTTTAAGTAAAAAATTTAATCTAAGGAATCAGACTGTTATTGAGTCCCAAAGGAAAAAAAAAAATTAAGCTAAAAACATTTGAATTGCCCTTGAAAAAATTCCCAAAAGGGGTTTATTTTGTCGGAGGAAATAAGACTAGGTCTACAAGAATTAATTGTCAGTTGCAGCCCATCAACTAACTCATTTTAAAAGGGTGAAAAACACATAATAACTCGGGTATTTTCAAGTTTCACAAAGGGAAAAATTATCCCAATGTTTAATAAAAAAAAATTTCTTTTCCTAAAAAGTTGCATACAGCATATCAATTAGAAAGGAATCAGAAATAATGATTCTCCACAAGGTAAGAAAAATAAGTACCCTCCTAAGAGAAAGCCCGTTAAAAAAAAACCAGTCAAAGAACGAGAGATTGTCCCCCCGCAAGGGTTATAAATTTTTTCTGGGAATTGCAATGCATACAATTCAGGAATGAAAAAGTTAAAGTTTTGGGGGAACTTGACATATGTATCAGGTTTTTTTGGTAATCAAAATGAAAAGGATTTTTTATCCAAATTAAATTTCGTTATAAATGTCAAAAGGAAGACACCATATAGTCAGTTTAAAGGTCTAAAGAAAGGTTATAATAATGATAATTTACAATCCTACACAACATGGCAATGTAAAAATTGCGCTAATGTTAAAAATGAGGTTTTTTGCCTAAGTAGCCTACCTTGGTTACAGTAAAAATTTTGATGAAAAAAGCATAAACAAAAAATGAAAATGCATTATTGGACCAAGACCCCCAGCGTATTTCATAAAACGTAAATGTTTTGTTTTAAAAAGAAAGTAAGATGGAGATCCCACAATTTTTAAAATTTATCTGGTTTTCTCTGGGATAAAAGGGCTAAATTTAAAGACACTGTTTTATGAACTGCGGGTTTGGGGAATGAAAAAAAACGTTTTTAATGCAGTAATTGTAGAAGACTTCCAAGAAAAATCTACGTAGGGCTTAGAAAGAAAACAAAAAGACTCTCAAAATGTAAATTTACCCCCCCTTCTGGGGAAATATGATTCGTGGGCCCCAATAAATTTTGAAAAGGTAGTGACTATTATGCCCCTTTTGAAAAGGGGGAATGGTAAAGAATGTGGTTCACCCTTTTAAAAACTGCAGGGGGGCCATGTAATGTATGGTAGGATTCCTCAAATTAAAATTCATGAAAAGAAACACAAATACCAAAACTGTGTGCTTACCAAATGAAATCGTACCCCATTAAAAATTTCTTCCAAAGGATGATTTTACCATTGCTAAATTTTGGGAATTAGACAGCATAAAATAAATTAAATGAAGAAAGCCCAGATGTTTTTTTAACTCAGGAGCAATACCTAAAGATTAAAATTAAATCTGGTAATACGGTACACTTCCGGGGAGACGAACCACCGAACTCCCCCCAAAAATTACGAATGGCTTTGGGAAAATTAAAGGCTCAGCTCCACACTGAGTAAGAACCCAGAATTGTTATGCCTATAATAACTAATTGCTGACATTAAATTAATAAATTTATAGAAGGGGTACCCTCCGAGCAACCAAAATTTATGGTCATATTTGCCACATCACGGAGGAAAAGGGATTTAAAACCACCCTTTGGGGATTGTTTTTTAATTTTGTATCCGGGAGAAACAAAAAGTACCTAGTTTAAATACTGTTTGATGACAGGTCCGCGTTGAGGGAAAAATTAGGAGATATTTTAAAAAAAATTTTCAGATGAAAATTTGCCTTTAGGCTGATATAAAAAAAGCTTCCTAAGAGGGGGTTTACAAGAGGCGCCCCGGAATTGTACCCGTTTCTTTGGCCGGGAAATCCTAGTACCCACTTAGCACTTAAAACCTTTCGCTTCGGGACGATTATTTGGGCTACATCCATCCTTTCCCTACTTCAAGCGACGAAAAAGCACACCTTAAACATATGGGAAGTCCATTGAGTAAATAAACAAAAAAAATTTTTTTTGGGACAATTTCGGTGTGACATCAACTAAAGAGGAACTTTTTAATACTTATGGAAGGCTAAAAAAATAAGCAAAGTGCAAATATGCCTCTGAGGGAAAGGAATAGTAACTCGCCAAATTAAGGCAAAATAGAAAGATTACCCTGGAATGAAGTGCCAAAATGTAGAATTTTATTGGGGCTAAATTGGGATCTGAGAGAGATTTGTTTAAAGTTAAAACCTAATAATTACAGTATCCCAAAAATTAAAATAGAGAGTCTTGCTTGTGAAATTTTCCAAATGTTTATCCACGGTTTAGTGTCACCCCTTCGTAAGAGGGAAATTTTTTTCAGGAAGCATGGAAACTAAATGGCTTGGGGTGAAATTCACCTGAGGAATTCATTAACAGGGGGGATAATTTAAATTTGGGGATTTGAAAAAATTTCCCAAAGTTGGAGTTCCCCCCGCCCGGGGGCCAACCAAAGGGAAAAAAAATACCCACATTTTTGTGAGCTTTTAAAATTGGCAAGGAGCAGTTTTTTACCCAAAGAATATGTTATTTCTCCCCTTTTTATGTCAAAACAAAGTGCTCCAATTAAATCCCCACCTTGCCTCATTGGGAAATTTAAAAAGCCATTTTTTAGGGGGTCAAATACTAATTATATAAAAAATAAACTGCAGGAGATAAAAATTAGCGACAAAGAATTGGGGCTGATAAAGATCCTTACAATGGATTCGTAAGGAAACAGTAAAATTGAGTACTTTCAAAACAGAGTCCTGAAATTAATCAGATCAAGAGAATATATATTTGGCAGCATATGTTAGCATTAAATCATATACCTTGAGGAGAATCCACGATTTCTTTCTCGAGGTTTACCTTAAAAAGCTAAATTTGTAAATGCTGTACATGGAAAAGGACTGAGCTGGGTTTGGTAAATAAAGGTAATTTGGGCCCGACAAAAGCTATATTCCCTGTTAAATTCTGTACCACCACTCAAAGTTTGTCCTTCCTTAGCCTTATATAAATGGTATTCTTCTTTTTCCCCAAAATAATCAAAGTAAATAAATTGGTGTTTAAATTTTAAACAAGATGAATATTCATTTAATTTTCACATCCTCTTTAAAATTGGGTAAAGAGGGTAAACAGGAGGGAAACTATGGGAAAGAGATTAAATTGAGAGGGAAAGAAAAATTGGAAAGGGTTTTATAAAAAGAAAAAAGGGGCTTATTTTAGAAACAGTGTAATTAGGGCAAGTAGGTTACAAAAGCTGAATTGGGTGATTTTGCTAAACACCCTACTTACCTGCCCAAAACTTTATCATCTAACAAATTTTATTGTTTTTTAAATGCCCAAAAAATTAAAACGGTGGGGACAAGAACCTTAAATTTATTAGGGAAACTTTTGGAATTCCACAAGACCAAAATGAAAAAAAGGGGATTAAATCTTTTTGTAATAAAGTGCCGTTGGATGCCAATCCTATAGACCCGGCCTCCCCCATTTCCAAAGACGGTACAATTTGGAAACCATTTGATTAAAAGGTGTAATAAAAAGGGTTTCCCAAAAATTTTAAAGTACTTTAATTGTGTTCCAGAAATGTTTTTTTTTGTTTTACCTGTACTGCTACTAGGGCAGTTATTTAGAAGTGGGACAGGATTGTCGCAGAAACATTTATACGCTTTTCGAAAAATTTCAGCTAGGAATCCTGTCCGAGTTGATGATTTTGATAAGCCACAAATTTTTTTAGCGGGTTTAACATTTGTAAAAAATAATAGTAACGATGTTCAATCTCGTTAACCCAACGAGGGGGAAACCCCCGAAATTTATTACTCCTAACCCCCCCCTTTTGGGAGGGGGGGCTGTAGAAAACTGATAGGCCAGTGAAGGTTCTGAAAAATACTACACCGGAAGAGAATTTTAATTGGAAGAATTCCGTGCAGTGTTAGTGGGGGCGGAGAACGTATAAATAAAAGCCTCTCTCGTACAAAATGAAACAACTATCGAGTTTAACAACCTTCTCCCTAAAGTTGGAAGGAAAAAGAACTGCCCCTGTCTATAGGGAAAAATCCCGGAAAAAAAATGATAAATTACAATGAAGCGCAGGTTGTGTAATAAATTTAAAATGTTAAATAAAATAATTGATCATTGGTCTAATTGGCATAAGAATATCTTCTTGCACAAAGTGAAACCTTTTATTGCGACAGAGGCAGTAAATCGACAACCATCAACCAGGGAACATTGTGTTTAATTGACACTGAACAAAATGAACATGTGGCCTCGGCAAAATTGACATTTCCCCAAACACAAGGTGTTTTCAGGGAAATTCAAAGTTTTTTGTTGGGCCAGGAAAATTTAGCACAACAATAAATTGTTCCCTTGGAATTAGGGGTTTTTAATCAAAAGGGAAATAAATCTAGGGAAAAGGGGCCAGTGAAAGGAAGATAAAAGCAGACCAAGTGATGCGGAAGATGAAATCGTATAAGACCTACGGAGAACAGCCATCAAACCAAAATGGGGGAATCATCTCCAAAGGAAAAGTAAAAATTTTTTGGGCGTTTTAGCAAAGAAAATCCGGGCCGGGGCCGCAGTGTGGAAAAACTGTAATATTTTCTGGAAATACGGGAAAATTTTGGAAATAGATGCCCTATATGTATTTTTAAAAAAAGATATTATGGAAAATGGGAAACCCGACCGGCGCCTGCGCTACAGGGAACACTCGCCATTTTTTTTTTTTGAATTAACAAACTTAAGTGAATGGGAAAATTTTTCGGCTCAGAGGGAAAATTGGGCTATACCTCTCAAATAGGAGCGAAATTGTTGATGTGCAATTTCCTTTCATAATTTGAGTTCGGCGCTGGACAAGACACTCCAGGACCCCCAGATAAGTCTGTTTTTTGTTTAATTCTGGCCATAATTTCATAAATTTAGACTGAGGGTTTTTTGGGTAAATACAACTTAATCTCCAGTCAAATTGGTGAGGATATTAAGATATATTCTTTTGTTATATAAAGTGTTAATACTATAACCTTTTAAATTTAAAAATTTAGGGCCACAAATTTAGATATTTACCTCATTTTCCCGGTGAAAAATTTCATTTAATTAATAGGTCCCAACAAACCCTTGTGGATATGACATGGTAAATATCGGGGGGACATTTTTTTCAACCCAAAGGGGTCCCAAATTTCCCACTTGTCAACTGATAAAAAATAAATTTTCTATTTCATTTACGGGTTTTGTAAAAAATGATACATTCGAAAAAATCAAATTTTCCCCAGACTGTAACATTAAAGACTTAAAAGGAGGGGGGGATAATATCTTAACATTACAACAAATTACACACACCATTTTATTAAATTAAATTTCCATTTTTTTTCGGGGATTTCGCCGAGCAGCTAACTACCAAAATCCCACCTAGATTAAGGAACCAACGGCCGAAATTCTTCATAAAAAGTATAGTGTTTTGCTGGGTTTGGTGGCTCCTTATAATCCCCTTTCACCACTAATTCGAAGTCCTCCAAGCACTGCATTTCCCCCTTTTCAGCAGGACGAAAATCCGATTTCTTCGCCCCTATTTGGAAGGCTTCGCCTCATTAAGCCCCCAAAAAACACGGAAATTTAAAACAAATTACCATGTGGTCCCTTTCCACCATTCCAAAGGGCCCCCTCCCCCCCGGACTTTCAAACCTTCCCCACAAAACATCAAATTTCGAAAGGGCAAATCAGCATCCTTTTCTACTACTCGCTTATAAAAATTTTAAAATTTTATTATTATTAAAGATAGCCGAATTCCCCGGGCCCGGGCTTTTCCCAAATGGGGGCCCGGCCTTGGCCCTCTTTTGGGAGTTTTCTGAGACCAAGTCCCCCCCATGGGGGGAGGCACAATACCCCTCATCTTTGGGAACAACTTTCCCCAGGCCTACCACAACTAGGCCTTCTGGTCTGCCATCCCCCCCCAAGGGCAAAAAGGGGAATGAGAGTCTTATGACTAAAGGCCCCGGGCTCAGGGACCTACCCCACCCTAGAAGGGTTTGGCAGGTACGATGAAATATTTTAATTTTTAATTTCGGAAATGTACAAAATTTTTCCCCATTTGGGTAAAAACTGAGTCACAGTAATAAAATTTTAACACAAAAAAGCCTAGGGGTAAATTTAAAAATAATAAAATAAAAATAATAAAATAAAAAATAATAAAATAATAATAAAAATAAAAAATAAAAAAGCACTATTTTTTAAAAATATTTTCTTAAAACCGTATTTTTTTTATTATACTTTAGTTAACCTTTAAATATAACATAGAAAACTAAATGTAATTAATATATTGCAGAAAACGAACTGCGTTTGTGTATACAAGTAATATATTATAACAAAATTTTCTGTAAGTGAAAATGTGTTAATATACTACAGAAAACATAAATTTTCCCATAACTTAGGTCAAAGCGAGACATACATTGTGCAATGTATACAATGCAAACGATTAAATTAAAATATTTAGTTAATCTGATTTTTCAGTTTTATTTTCACTCTTGATTTATAAAAGATTATGAATTACAAACTTTTTCGTGTGATAAGTATACGAGTGTGTCTCAGGACAGGCGAAATATTCACAAACACTAATCATTCATAAACACCAATATTTACAAACACTAATTTCGCCTGTTCTGCGAATTCTAAACATTGCAAAAATCTCTCGCCGGTTGATGCATGCAGAGGATGAGATGAAAAACTTAACACCACCTGCCTGAAGGCTGGCTGCCTTGTACCAAAACGTCTAGCGTTAGCTGGGCGCAAAGGTTTTGGACCAGTGTGGTACGGTGGCAGAGCACTGTGTACCTTATTCCAAGGTTCGTAGGTTTGAACATAAGAACATAAGAACGAAGTAACACTGCAGCAGGCCTACTGGCCCATGCGAGGCAAGTCCAAGTCTCCTACCGGCTTAAGCCAATACACCCAACCTAGTCAGGTCAGGTCACATTGACTTAAGGGAGGAACACGGCAACTGACCTGGTAGCACAAGCTATCAGGTCCAACTCACACCCACCCACAATCCACTCATGTATTTATCCAACCTATTTTTAAAGCTACACAACGTTCTGGCCTCTATAACTGTACTTGGGAGTTTGTTCCACTCATCCACAACTCTATTACCAAACCAGTACTTTCCTATATCCTTCCTGAATCTGAATTTTTCCAACTTAAAACCATTGCTGTGAGTCCTGTCTAGGCTAGATATTTTCAGCACACTATTTACATCCCCTTTATTTATTCCTGTCTTCCATTTATACACCTCAATCATATCCCCCCTAATTCTACGTCTTTCTAGAGAGTGCAGATTCAGGGCCCTTAGTCTATCCTCATAGGGAAGGTTTCTGATACATGGGATCAACTTTGTCATCCTCCTTTGTACATTTTCTAGAGCATTTATATCCATTCTGTAATACGGTGACCAAAACTGTGCAGCAAAATCTGAAATAAGGCCTAAACGAAGGATTAAATAGAGTGAAGAACCAAGCCTGAGGACTCTTATTATTTATGCTTCTTGATATGAAGCCAAGGATTCTATTATCTTATTGCCAACACTAAAGCACTGTAGTCTTGGTTACAGATTACTGCTAACCAGAACTTCCTAAATCTTTTTCGCAATCCGTAATATTAATAACTACATTATTTAGTTTATATGTGGCATGGATATTGTCTCTGCTCCAACATTTAGAACTTGCATTTGTCTATATTAAACTGCATCCTGCGCACTTCTCCGACCACTGCATCATCTAATCAAATCTTCCTGAGTGCTCTAATGATCCTCGTCCAAGAATGAATTCTACGCCTATTTAGGTGTCATCGCACCCATGCTGAAGTCGCACTTTATGCCCCATCTATGTCCGTTTATTAGATTGTGAACAGCATGGGGCCCAACACTGACCCCGTGGAACACCGCTCGTGACGCTTCCCCACTCTGATTTTGTCCCCTATTAATGCAAACTCTCTGCTTCATAATTTGTCCAACCATGCCACTAACCAGGAAAAAATTTCTTCCCCTATTCCAGGGTGCCTAATTTTTCCTCAATATCTCTGATGTGGGACCCTATCAAAAGAGTACTGAAGTCCAAAACAAATAAGAATTTCATTACCATGATCCTACCCCTCAAATACCTTAGTGAAAAAAAGTTAATAAATTCGTAAGGCCAGGTACGCCCCTTTGTTAGAAAAAAAAACCATGCTGAGACTCGTTGAATAATTTTATTGCTTTTCAAGGTGGCTACGACTGCCTCGGCAATTATTGATTCCATAAATTTGCCCACTATGGAGGTTAGGCTTATTGGTCTATAGTTCAAGCTAAAGGACCTGTCACCTGCTTTGTAAATAGGTATCCAAATTTGCCATTTTCCACTTATCTGGCACCATGCAGTTTGGTAGTGATATGTTGAAAAGAGTAGCCAAAGGATTGCTGAAAGCTCCTCTTTACATTCCTTTAAGAACCCTTGCTTACAGTCATCAGGCCTAGGGATTTGTTATGTTTTAATTTTATCGATTTGCCTAAGACCAGTCACTTGTGACCCTAATCTGGCACAGTTTATTATCGTCCAGATCTACATAATTTTAATCATTTCCTGGAATATCGCTGGAATCCTCCTAGTAAAAACTGAGAGGAAGTATGTGTTAAAAATTCTACACATTTCCCTTATCACTGTCAGTGAGCTGACTCGAGGAACTTTTGAGTGGGCCCTAACTTTGTCCCCTGATCTTACTTCTGTATACCGAAATAAAACCATTGGGTTAGTCATCGATTCTCTGCAACTTTAACCTCATAATCAGTTTTTTGCTTTTTCTAATTCCCCATTTTTATTTCTCTCTTTAACTGAATAATATCGATTCTTAATTGACCCCTCTCCTCTTTAGAATTTGCCTATATATGCCTCTCATTTGACCAATCAGAAATTTTAAACTATTGTTCATCCTTTAGGATCATTTTTTGTTTGAATCTGATTTCCCTATTTGGAACATAAATTTGACTGAGTCACTAGAACAATGCACTGGAAAGCGTCATATCGGCACCATCACCATCTACCCGACCCTTTAGTCAGTCATCCAGTTCAGCCACCTAAGTAATTTTTCAGATCCTATAAATTACCAAGCGAAAGTCAAGGATGGAGACTGATTGCCATATTAGGGGAAATTCCTGATATATTAAAACTGAGTGATTTGTGAACACTTTTCCGCCAAGCTCATCATTAACCTCAAGATTATTAATTAGTGGTTTTCCCTACTGACAAGAACAAAGTCAAGGAGGTTATTTCCCTATTTTGGCTTCTGTCACAAACGTATTAAAAAGACAATCCTGGATCCGTATCAAGAAAGTCCACCTGAACTCTAAGATTTCATGTCACATGCTCCAGTCAATCTATCAATAGTTTGAAATCTCCCATTAGCACAACATTTTCGTATGTAATGCCTTACGAATTTCGTCCCCCATAGAGATTACATGCACTCCCTATCAAGAATTGGGGCCCAGTAAAAACACCCAAAATTATTTTATTCTCGGCCCTCGAGAAGCTGTACCAACAGATCAGTGGCTGACGCTTCCAATTTTTTATATCTTGTCTAACACAACTATTTAAATTGTCTCTGAACGTACATCGCTCCCACCACCCTTCCGGTTGATCTTGTCCATTGGGAATAAATTTATTGCCTTAGTGACATTCAGAGGGCATCCCTCAATTTCCATTCAGATGAGCCCAGGTCTCTGTAATAGCAATAATAGCTATGTTTCCTGCACTTGCAATTAATCAAAGCTCATCTACTTATTTCTTACACTCCTGCTATTAGTATAGTAAACCTTAAGGGAGCTAGTTTCCTTGCTGCCCTCTGCTGTCCCCCTTCGTTTGCTGTGAACGATCTATTGTCTTTATTTATAACTTCAAGCAGAATGCCCTTTTAAACATTTTACTGTTTCCAACCCTAGTGTTGCAACTGCTGCCTTCCCACACACACCCATTCCTCAACTTCTAGCAGTTTAAAATCACAGGCAATTCACCAATGGCCTTCTCAATAGTAGCTTGCAAAGTGCTACCACCCCATCCCCAGAAGATTGCAACCCCATCCCTTGCAATACATATCATGTTTGCCATAAAAGTTGTGTCCAGTTTGTCAATGATTGGGATTGCAAGTTTCCTGCAGTATCTGTCTAGCCCAGCAATTTACACCAATTGCCCTAGACAACCATATCATTTCCTACTCCCCTTCCAGGCAAGATGCCTACATATATTGGGACCCTCCCTTAGACTTATGAAATCAATAGCTGACCTGTACATACCTAGCAGCTCTTCACCCTACACATTCCCAATATCATTATCACCAGCACTGAGCCAGATTATGGGCTTGTTTCCCATTACCTGACATGAGATTACTCCAGCCTGTTAACTTATTGCCCCAACACCAGCTCCAGGAAGCACACTCTATCTCTCATCCTTCTTATTCCTATACCAAGCATGGACAATATATCATACACTGAGAGTCACATCCACAAGAATGCGCTTACCTCAGTTAGCATGGGCATTAGTACCCTTACCTTCACTGGTCACTGAAGTACATACATCCCTGAAGAACAGAGAAACGATTTCCTACCTTCAGATCTTCACTCTTAACTTTCTCTATTCTGCTCTCCTCCCATTACTGGAACTCTCCATCGAACCAACTAATATATAATATATATATATATATATATAAATATATATAGATTATAATATAATATATATATAAATATATATATAGATATATATATATATATATTAATATATATAATCTATATGAAAATATATAATAATTGGAAGAATCAGCAATGGGATCATCAACTCTTCCATACGACTGGAGGTACAGGGGTGTGCAAGGCAACGCAGGTACCTTACGTGTCATTTTCGTCCGTCGTGTTCGGCTTCCAGTGGACTAGTCAAGTAGATTTGTCCCCAAACGCTTAAGAGAGCCGTAGAGCTCAAGACCCCATGTTCACTGAATCACCATGCTGTTGGTACACCCTGTAGACCCCACAATTAGACCCAGGCATCCGAAAGAGCACAAATAGTACCCCACTGGAACAAACGGTAGTGGAAAAACAGCCAACACAGTGCTCACCAGTGCTCAGAAAGGAAGGACACACAGTCAGGAAATTTTTCCTTTTAACTGTTTTCAATTCCTCCCTTGGCTACTCGACTTGATCCACAGCCATTGCGAATGCTGTGGCCTTTGGTCTACTGCCCCCATACTCCATCGAAACTTAGGTGCATATGCAGCAGGGCGACTGCTTGATCAAATACTGGACTTCATGGTCTGCGTTAGTCATACATGAGTAGATCACGACATGATAAAGAGAAGCCTCGCCACAGCCCATTGCCGAGCCCAACGGGAACCCCCAGTGCAGAGTCTTACAGAAGTCCATGGAGCCACTAGCTACCACAGGAAGGATGAGAGCAGATTGCTGGGACACACACTTTGCCGCCACATTGGCAGACACCTACTTGCAATACATCGTATTTTAATATATTTTTTTTTTACTAAAAGGGTGAATCTCAGCCGACAGGGAGACCCAGAAGACCTGCAAATTATAAGGCCTTTCCCCTTGCTAAATTTCTTCATCCCCAAAAGGGTCGGAGACCCTTGAAGCAAGAGGCAAGTGTTCTCTAAAGTCTCAAAGAGCTGGTGAAAAACTCATCATAGAAAACGAAAGGACCACAGGCGGCCATCTTTCCTCTTTCAGAGACTCAGTTGCTGCGATCCAGAGGGGAAATACTGCACATTCTGGGCGCGCAGCCCACCTCCGGGGAGTCTGGACGAAGTATTCGAGATGTAGCTCGTAGTTATCTAAGTTGATTTTACTAAGCTACTGATTTTTGTCATGTAATTTGTCTTTAAATAAAGTATATATAAAATAATAAGGGGGTAGTGGGGAGAAAATAATTTGAAACAGCTTCAGGGAGAAACCTTGAGTATTTTCCCTGAAGCAGTTTAAATTTGGTGGTGTTATTATTCTCTGAGATGAGGATCCCCAGGACAGTTCCAGATTGGTACTTCCCTCACTCCTCTCACTCTCTCTCTCTCTCTCTTCTCCTCTATATAAATATATATATATATATATATAGTATATATATAAATATATAATATATATATATATAGAATATATATATAATATCAATAATAAATAAATATATATATATATATCCAGTAAATCGAACCCGTGTAGTTTGAGCCGCCTCAGGTGAGCGAAATTCACGACGCTCTAAAACACTGGACCATAAAAATCCTACAACAAAAAAAAACCTGAGCTAGCAACTACCTTGCTGCAAGGATTGCGAGACATGTGGTGGTGTAGGGCGGCTCAGAGGTAATTACATTCTGTAGCCCTAAGGAGTACAGTTTACTAGCCTCCACAAGCAGTTTACAAATAATATTGCAGTCACGATCAGGTGGTATTAAGCAAAGCATATATAAACTCAAAATACGTTTTAATCAACAACTGTCGATGAAAATAAACAGAAGAGTGGACAAGGGTCATGCCGCAGCTGTTATGAATATTGACCAGATCCAAAGCTGTAACTGTAAAGGCAAACCCAGGTCTCTAATATGAAGGATTCAGAGTAATGCTTTACTGAATTACATCCGTCAGAGGCACCAACAGAAATCAGCTAGAACTTCTTTCCTCTGCCCAGATCTTAAAGCTCCTGTGCCGACTTCATATACTTTATGGTGATATATTAAATGATTCAGTTGAATAAATTTAGCAAGAATATAATCTTCGGAAGATATGAGAGTGCAGTTTAATTCGGCATTTTTGAAATGGCTAGGGGTGAAAATGGGTTTGGGCTTTTTTGTGCCACTGAACTAAGATGTTAATTCTGCAAGTCGAATTAGGAACAAATGATAGTAAATAATTTTTGATCTGTCTCACACTGTTCACTTTTATATATCAGTATTGTCATAATACCAATTCAAGTGAGTGAAGATGGAGACAGTACAAGTCATTCAAGAAGGAAATAATAGACACACAGGGAATTATCAAATCTATATAACTATAATGAAAAGCATAACTACTTGAACAAGTACATGATGTAAATACATTAGAGAACGAGAATCCCCATTCGACAACACAGGTATACATATACACTGTTTCACTACCAGACAATAAATCGATAATACATAAAATAAGAAGTAACGTAAAGCACAATATTTAAAACACTTTGTCCGTCCTGACAATACCTTAAGCTTTTAATCAAGTTTAAATTCTATCGACTTACACAAACAGTCATAAAGAAGTCATGTCAAGAGTACCTCAACTCCCTTTAAACTTGGTTAATAATATCCTTTGTTACATCCAAACAACATTAATAAGGCTTACACATGGTACAGCATAATGCTTCCACAAAGAATGCAGATTGGCACAATTTGTATTTAATGGTACTTAAAGTGTTTAATGAGTTTGCATTCTATTGACAACTGCTAAATTAACATAATTCGGAATTACATGAGTTTGACTATCAGGTGTCATTTAGTTCTCCATTAAATTCCTGAACTGAATACACTTGTTTTGAAAATTATCGTCCAGCTGTAAATTTAGTTATTTTATCCTCTGTGTTTTTCTATTCTTGTCTGTCACTGTTGCTTTTAATTGTCTTTTCACTTATACTTTCTGTCTGCGCACTTGTTGCAGATTACGGAAACAGTTAATAGTTGATGAAAAAGAAAAGTATACAAGGCAACAGCAGACACTCCACCTGCGCCTCTTGAAGGTGTTACGAATTCCCACCACTTTTATCGGTTTCCTCCAAAAAGACTGCCAAGAGCGGCGACTGTAATGATTTAACATAAATTTCAACAAAACATATCGGATGCTAAATATCACTATATAAAAAAACACAATTACGTACAAATTCAAATTCAGATCACTTTGTATCAAAAAACCGTGTTTAGAATATTATACATAAAATAATGCATTTGTTACTTTCGTATTAGTAAATATACTGTTTGTGTCCCTCTAACCTTTGTTTGAAAAAGTGGCTTAGAAACCCACAAGTTGATAAATACACATACAACACACACACACACCCCAACACAAACAACCCACACACACACCGACGGAATACGATAAATATTGAGAGTGCACGAAAGGAGTATCTGTCGAGAAATCCCTAGACATCATAGCCGACCAAAACGAAACCCGCGCTGACACAAACAGACGCAATAAACCCACCGTTATATCAGATCCTTAAGGAAAGACTCGAAGGATAGAGGGGAGAGGGGTTGCAACAGCTCATAAAAAAACCGCTGGTGCTATAATGAGGAAATGGAAGGCATGTACGTGATTGGATAAAGGACATATCTAGTAAGGTACAATTCAGTCTGGAGAACATAAAGAAGTCAATGGAGTGATGTATAAACACACCACAGAACTGCAAAGGCCAAGAGAGGATAAGAAGAAAACAACAGAGCGATGGATGGACACACTGGCGAGGTGGCAAGACGTGCTCACTCGATCCAGAGCAAAGTTACAGGTAATGGGCGATTTCAACCACAAAGAGACGAACATGGGAAAAATCTGAGCCACAAGGGGTCCCTAAACATGGAGACCAAGTATAATGTATGTGGTTTTCTTAAAGCCTCTTGCATCACATGTCGGAGCCAGCAAGACTGATCTTGCACGTTCACCCTGAGAAGTGTCATATATTGAGGACATCAATTACGAGAGGCCCCTTGGAGCACGATCACGTGGTTATTGAGTTTTGATTACATAGTATAGTTACCAAGTAGAGAATATAACAGGAATAGAATGGAAAAGCCAAATTATAAAAGGGGTGAACTACACATGTATTAGGAACTTCCGCAGGAGGTTCAGTGGGACTGAGAACTTGTAGGAAAATCAGTAAACGAGATGAATGGAAAATGTATAATAAAGTGCAGGGAGGCAGAATGAAAGATAGTTCCCAAAGAAAAAGAAATACACGGAAGACCAAAGCGAGTCCTTGGTTTATCCGCAAGTAGTAGGGAGGCAAAAAACTAGTGCAACCAGAGAATGTAAAAGTTATAGGAGGCAAATTGACCCAGGAAAATAAGGGAGAATAATAGAAGAGCCATAAACGAGTAATCACCGATAAGGAGGAGGCCCAGCGACAGTACAAAACACCAAGCAATCGACAGTCAAGTCTGACCCGAAACTGCTGTATAGCCCACTAGGAGGAAGACAACAGTCCAAAGACAATGTGATAAGGCTGAGGAAAGAAGGTGAGAACTCACAATAAACAATCAAGAGGTATGTGAGGAGCTCCAACAGAGATTTAAGTATTTACAGTGTAGATCAGGAGGCCCTCTTAGGGGACCAGACCATATGGGGACACCACAAGGAAAATACCAACAAGAGTATTGGATGACATAAATACAAATGAGGATGAGGTGAAAATGGCTGCTAGGACATACGATACCTCAAGGCCATGCGGGACCAGACATCTCCCCGTGGTCCTTAATAGGGAGCGGATAATGCAGTGATGAGCCACTTACCACAATCTTCAACACATCCTGGAAACAGATGCAACCTACCTGAGTAAGAGACGGCAATTTTAGTTCCTCATTTATAAAAAAGAAGACAGAAAAGAGGCACTAAACTATAACCCAGTGTCACTGACTTGTATAGTATTCAAAGTTATGGAGAAGAAATATCCAGTAGGTGAGTGGTGGAGAACCTGGAACAGAACGAGAATATAACGCCAACCAGTATGGATTCATGGAAGGCAAATCCTGTGTCACAAACCTTCTGAGTTTTAATGGATAAAGTAACAGAAGTAAGACATGAGAGAGAGGGCTGGGTTGATTGCATCTTCTTGGACTGCAAGAAGGCCTTTGACACAGTTCCTCACAAGAGATTAGTGCAGAAACTAGAGGATCAGGCACATATAACAGGAAGGGCATTGCAATGGATCAGAGAATACCTGTCAGGGAGGCAACAGTGAGTCATGGTACATAATGATGTATCACAGTGGGCACCTGTGACGAGCAGGGTCCCACAGGGGTCGGTCCTAGGACCAGTGCTATTTTTGGTATATGTGAACGACATGATAGAAGGGTTAGACTCAGAAGTGTCCCTGTTTGCAGACGATGTGAGGTTAATGAGGATAATTAAATCAGATGAGGATCAGGCATTACTTCAAAGAGACCTGGACAGACTGGACACCTGATCCAGCAACTAGCTTCTCGAATTTAACCCCTCCAAATGCAAAGTCATGAAGACAGGGGAAGGGCACAGAAGACCACAGACGGAGTATAGGCTAGGTGGCCAAAGACTGCAAACCTCGCTCAAGGAGAAAGATCTTGGGGCGAGTATAATACCGAGCATGTCTCCGAAAGCACACATCAACCAGATAACTGCTGCAGCATATGGGCGCCTGGCAAACCTGAACAGAGGTTCCGATACCTTAGTAAGGAATCGTTCATGACACTGTACACCGTGTACGTCTGGCCCATACTGGAGTATGCAGCACCTGTTTGGAACCCGCACTTGTTCAAGCACGTCAAGAAATTAGAGAAAGTGCAAAGGTATGCGACAAGGTTAGATCCAGAGCTAAGGGGAATGTCCTATGAAGTAGGTAAGGAAATCAGCCTGACGACACTGAGGACAGGAGGGTCAGGGTAGACATGATAACGTCATATAAAATACTGTGCGTGATAGACAAGGTGGACAAAGACAGGATGTTCCAGGGAGGGGACACTGAAACAATAGGTCACAATTGGAAGTTGAAGAGTCAGATGAGTCAAAGGGATGTTAGGAAGCATTTCTTTAGTCATAGAGTTGTTAAGCAGTGGAATAGCCTAGAAAGTGACGTAGTGGAGGCGGGAACCATGCATAGCTTTAAGACGTGGTTTGATAAAACTCATGGAGCAGGGAGAGAGAGGACCCAGTAGCAACCGTGAAGAGGCGGGCTAGGAGCTAAGACTCGACCCTTGCAACCACAAATAGGTGAGTACAAATAGGTGAGTACACACACACACACACACACATACGAAGCAAAAAGACAAGGTGAGAAAAAAAGCTATTGAAAGCATCATGAAAACAATAGAAGAAGATGACATGACCCAGCTTGCAAATTTTCTGAGAATAGGGGGGTTTGCAAGAGGAATAATCCGGACAGTCAAAGTGATTTTCAAGGTAGAATCGGCTCGAAAGAGGATCCTGCAGGAAAAAGCAAGACTAAGGGACACGTCGGCATACTGGAGGGTGTATCCTGATTGCAACAGAACACGAGAAGGCAGAAACTGAAAGAGAGGGTTCAACGACAAAAGGAGGAAAGAGAGGTGAAGATGGAGATGATCAGGAGAACCCAGACTCAGGAGGAAGTTCAAATAAAACCTCCCTTACAACCACCTACAGAAGCCCCCCAACCAGGACAACCCAATGCAACCATACATTGTAACCCAAAACACCCATGCCATACCCAATGCCCCCACCCATCTCATTACAAACTCCACCTTCACAGCAACCACCCATTGTTCCTCATCAGGTCTCCCACTTCCCCAACCCCAATGTATCCCCCAGACCAAAGTTTTAGAAAAAAAAGTTGAAGGTTTGGTTTACAAATGCAGATGGAATAACAAATAAATGTGAGGAGTGGCATGAAAGAATCAAGGAGACATCCCCAGACGTAATAGCACTCACAAAAACGAAACTCACCAAGATAACAGATGCAGTCTGTCCACTCGAATATCAAATCTTCAGGAAAGACAGAGGGAGCAGAGGGGGAGGAGGAGTTGCACTGCTCATTAAAAAATGGTAGGGATTAGAGGAAAAGGAAGGAATGGATGAAATGGGCGAGAGGGACTACATAGTAGGAACAGTCCAGTCTGAGGGACATAAGGTGGTAATTGTAGTAATGTACAACCTGCCACAGAGCTACAGGAGGCCAAGATGGAATACAGCGAGAGCAACAGAACAATGGTAGACAACCAGCCAGTGCCAAAAAGCCACATGGGGGGAGCAAAGTTACTAGTTATGGGGGATTTCAATCACAAGGAACGCCGGGGGAAAAAATGGAGCCCTGGGACCCAAAACATGGAACAAAGA
>NC_069488.1:10156167-10180959 GCF_026875155.1 Cherax quadricarinatus
TTAAAGGACCGAGGGGTTTTGGTAAATAAAGTAATTGGCCGTACAAAAGGCGTTATTGTCCTGTTGAAATTATGTGACACCGTAAATAGTTTTCCCCCCTTACCTTGTATAAATAGGATTTTCTTTACCCAAAAAAATCAATGTAACTAATTTGGTGTTTAAATTTCAAAAAGGATGAATTTCATAAAAATTTTACACCCTCTTAAAAAATATTGGAAAAGAGGGTAAAAGAAGAAATTATGGAAATGAGTTTAAATTGATGATGGAAAAAAAATTTTGTGAAAGGTTCAAAAATGAAAAATTGGGGGCTGTATTTAGAGAAAAATGTAATTAGGGCAGAGGGGTTAAAAAATGTGAATTGGGTGTTATGCTAAACACCCTATCTTACTGCCCAAAAAAATCATCATTAAAAAATTTAATTGTTCAAATTTCCCAAAAAAATGTAATGTGGGGGGACAAAAAATTTTTAAATTATTAGGGAAATTTTGGTTCCCAAGGACGCAAAGTGTAAAAAGGGGTGTTTAAAATCTTGTGAAATATGTCCCCTTGGGGTGCCAGATCCTTATGCCCCGGTCCTCCACATTCCCAAAGGAGCTTTTGTAAAATTAGTGAAACCATTTGTTTTTAACAGGTGTTTCTATAGTGGCCCAATAATTTTAAAGGTATTTCAGAGGGGTTTTCCCACTAAAAGTGTATGTTTGTTTGTTCCTGTATGCTACTAGGGCATTCATTTAGAAGTGGCACAGGACTTGTCGCAGAACGTTTAACAGCTGTTTCGAAAATTTGCAGCTGGGGAGATCCTGTCCGAGATGTGTTTTTTGGGAAATCCCACAAATTTTGTAGCAGGTGCCAAAATTTTATAGATTAAATAATGTAACGTGTTCATCTCTTTAACCCCGCAGGGTGGGAAATTTTTTCCCCAAACCCCTTGGGGGGGGGGGAAAAAAAGGCCAAAAAAAAGGGGGGTTCCCCAAAGTTTCTACACCCGGAAAAATTAATTTGGAGAATTCCGTGGGTTTGGGGGCGGGAAAAATCGGATAAATAATGGGCCCTCTCTCGACATGAGTGTACACTGATAAGATGTATTAACCTTCTCCCCTATTATGGGGAAGGAATTTGGAAGCTGCCCCTGCTTAGGATAACGGAAGAAATGATGAAGATTACAATGATGCGCAGTGTTGTGTGATAAATTTAAATGTTAAAAAAGTAATTGACATTGTCTAATGTGTGGCTTAAGGGGAATACTTCTTACACTCGTGAACATTTTATGGTGCGACAGGGGCAGTAAAAGGGGAACATTAACCAGGTGACTTTGTGTTGATAATTTGAAAAACATAAAATTAAAGGCCCGGGCAAAGTGTACCAGAGCAAAAGGTGTTGCCCGGGAATGTCAAAGTTTTTGTGTCGTGGCCGGGAAAAGTTTATGCCAATTAAAAATTTGTTCCCCTTTTTGGGTTGCATTTCTCAAATGTAAATGAAAATTGGGGAAAGTGACCGAGTGTTTAGGAAGGTAACGCTATGCAGGAAGAGGAAATCATGTAAGACTATAGGGAACAGCCACTAAAAAAGCCAGCCCGGCTGGAATTGTCTCCAAAAAAGGAAGGAGTAATTTGAGTTTTAGCACGACCTCCGCCTGGCCGCGGTAGAAAATACGAAATTTGGGGAAATACGGAATTTAAGGAAAATAGGGCCTTATTGTATTTTTTAAAATTATGTTATCGAAATGGGAGCCCGCACTGCACAAAGAGACTCGCCCTTGTTTGAATTGGAGTAAGAAGTTAATGGAAGGGAAAAATTTTTGTGCTTAGGGGAAAATTGGGCTAACCTCTCAAATAGGAGCCCAAAAAGTTAGATGTGCATTCCCGCATAACTTGAGATATAGGCGAAATGGACAAACAGCTCAGGAAACTTCAGATAAAATTGTTTGTTTGTAAATCTGGCCTGTATTTTCATGTTAGACAGTGAGGTTTTTTGATTTGATAACCCTTGATCTCGTCAAATTTTGGGAAGTGTTTTAAGTATTTCCTTTGTTATGTAAATGTGTTATAAATTTAAATTTTTTATTAATTTAATAACAGTCCACCAAATGTTTTTACCGAATTCTGTTGGATCTTTCTTTTTTTAAATTAAAAGGTTAGAGAAAATTTTGGGGTAGAAGGGTAGGTTCGAAGGGGGACATTTTTTGCAACCCAGGTGTCCAAATTTTCCCACTTGTCTAAGATAAAAAATAATTTTCTTTGTTCATTTACGTTTGTCATAATGTACATTCAGTAAATGTAATTTTCCCCACCTTTATTCTTACTTTTTTGTTCAACACTCGTCCCATTGCCACTCTCAGTGGCGGGTTTTTAAAAGCAAATTTTTTTTTTCTCTTCCATTCAACTTTTTTTTTCTCTCCCCACGAGATCAATCCATGATTGTTTAATTATTTGTTACTCTCCTCTTTCGGCTGCCAGAATTCTATCCGGCAAAAAACCTGTAAATTATTAACACATAAGCGCCCGGATGATCCCCGTTTGCCTGCGACCTCTGTTAACGTGCCACACGGGGTTCGTATCGGGAAAATGGCCCCACTCCCACACAAAATAACAAGACTTATAAGCCCGCGTTTTTGTCTCCGTTTAAAATGTTATGATTCCCATGAGTGCAGTCTGGAAAAAATATGTGAGAATTGGTAGGCAAATAATCCCCTGAAGCCGCTCAAGTCCTGGTCATTGTTAGTGTTAAAATGGGGGATCCCATTTAAGTTGCTAATACAATTGGACATTTTTGCCCAGGTTTCCCGTGGACATTACCTGTTTCCTGATTTCTTTAATGCAAAATCTCTTCGAGAATCAACTATTTTAGACTTCACCGCTTATGTCGATGAATCTTATTGATGAATAGTTCAGAGAACCGACAAGTTGATAAATTAGACACGTGTGCATTATAATTATTATTATCATGGGGAGCGCTAAACCCGTAGGATTATACAGCTCACGTAGGAGGGGGGGGTGGAAGGTATTCAGGCTCAATTCAGAGAACTGGAGCACAAATCCAATTCCCTAGATCAAGAGCTCCTCACCAGCGTCAAGGAACCTCCCTTGAGGGGACACGTGTGCAACACTTGGGTATCTTTAATGAGGAAACATTTCGCCACACAGTGGCTTCATCAGTCCATACAAAGGAGAATGGTTAAGAAAAGGAGTTTGAGGTAATCAGTCCCTCAGCCTTAAGTCGATGTAGTCAGTCCATCAATCTTGAAAAGACTGATGGACTGATTAACACTGCAGCATTTAGGTATCTTTATTCTGAGACGTTAGGTTACACAGTAGGCTTCTTTAGTCGAGTACAGAGGTGGCAGTGGAAGCAGTTGTGCTGTAGAGACGATGTAATCAGTCCATCACCCTCGAAGTAGTTTTGAGGTGGTCAGTCCCTCAGCCTGGAGAAGAGTTCTGCTTCATAGTCCGCAACAATGTGAAAAAGAAAATCAGAATGGAGACATATATATTGGCATAGGTGAGTCGTAGACAGTCTTGACGACAGAAGAGGCCACAACGACTGTTATTGAGAACAAAACTTGCCATGGACGTCGACACATCCGCAGACCTACACATTCCCCACCTCTGAGACACACTACACTTCCCTTTGCTCTTTATTTCCTTTGTATAATTACCAACAAATCACTTATTTCTAATTTTCAGCGTCCACCACACATCAGCATTAAGTAAAATTTACACTATGTCTTATGTAAAATTTACACTATGTCTAATATAAAATTTACACTATGTCTAATATAAAATTTACACTATGTCTAATGTAAAATTTACACTATGTCTAATGTAAAATTTACATTATGTCTAATGTTTTACTCTTTCCTGATAAATGCTTTATTAAAGTGGAATATCAGCGGACACATGGAAATTTAGAGCAGCCATAACGTTCCTTGCTCAGTTTTTGGCTCAGTATTTGTTAAAGTAACTGAAATTACAATCCAGTACTGGAATTCATATCTCTGGCTCTTTTATGACAATCCATCGATCATTTTCCACAATTTTATTTCACTCGAGTTATGAAATGATAACAGAAAATTGGAGGAAGAAAAAAAATTGAGACAGCTCTTAAAGATCTCTCTTCGTGGATAATTAATAAGGAATCATATTCTTAATAAGGAAATTTCTGCATCGTCTCATGTAACAGACAGAATGCTAAGTAATTCACGAACTTTACATAAGAGAGCAGAACCGATATTATTGATGCCCATTATCATTATCACCATTACCATTATTACCATTATCACCATTATCAGTACATATTGACGATTTAAATGAAGAATCATAAAAATTTGATAAAATGATATTGCTAGACCTACACCTGTTTGTAAACTCAATACATTGTGAATAGTAATAGTTGCAATAAATTTTTGCCTCACCCTGTACTATTTCGACTAAAATAATATTTATTAATGTTATATTTGGAAGCGACGTAGCTTTTAATTTGGTTTTATAAATCAGTGTCGGCAACCCTGGGTAAGTAATATCAGCACAGACGTGGTGAGACCTCTGTGAGGGAGAGTGGTGTTAAGTGATACTCCTGCCTGGTCACCCGGACTCTGCTGATACTCCTGCCTGGTCACCCGGACTCTGCTGATACTCCTGCCTGGTCACCCGGACTCTGCTGATACTCCTGCCTGGTCACCCGGACTCTGCTGATACCCTGCCGGTCACAGGACTCTGCTGATTGCTCCTGCCTGGTCCCCGGACTCTGCTGATACTCCTGCCTGGTCACCCGGGCTCTGCTGATGCTCCCGCCTGGGGCACCCGGACTCTGCTGATACTCCTGCCCGGTCACCCGACTCTGATTCTCCTGCCTGGGTCACCCGGACTCTGCTGATACTCCTGCCTGGTCACCCGGACTCTGCTGATACTCCTGCTTGGTCACCCGGACTCTGCTAATACTATCAGGTACAACCCTGCTGCAATGTTCTATAAAATATTTCTCATTAAAAGTGAACTCTTCAAGTGAGGGCCTCTGATTAGGGACGTGTTTCCATAAGACACCTGCTGTCCCTGGTCACTCATCAGTATAAAATGAGTACCTGGGTGTTAGTCGAACGGTGTGGGGCGCATTCCCGGGACAGAACTGACCCAATTTGCCCGAAATGCTCAGCATAACAAGCGACTTTCTATATAGTAGTATGTCATTGATGTCAGCTAGGACTATATACCTTGTACATGTACTTGTAGAAATAAAGATATATTATTACTAGTAGAAGTAGTAGTAAGTGGAGCTACAACCCCCTTAGATTGAGTCTGAGTATCTCTACACCGCGATAAAAACCCCAGGGTTTTCGCGGTTTTCGTGATGAGGCGTAAAGTTCGCTTCATCAGCGTAACAGTTGACAGACAAACAAGTAACAAGTGTAAACTTTAACAAGACAAAGTTTCGCCCTGTCATCACACTTGATAGCTTCCTATCCACGCAAAACGTTGTTTAAATAAAGTTTCAAGTTATTGATCGAGTGTTTTTATTAGCTAAAACTTGGCGTCAGTCCCGCAACATTTATAATTAGTCATAATAATATCTCCCCCTCTTGGGTTTAGCGCTTAGTCATGATTATAATAATAATCCCTTTCTGGAATCAAGTGTGAGTGCTGCTGTTACTGTCAGTGTGAGTGCTGCTGTTACTGTCAGTGTGAGTGCTGCTGTTACTGTCAGTGTGAGTGCTGCTGTTACTGTCAGTGTGAGTGCTGCTGTTACTGTCAGTGTGAGTGCTGCTGTTACTGTCAGTGTGAGTGCTGTGGGTTTCTGTCAGTGTGGTGCTGTGTTATGTCAGTGTGAGTGTGCTGTTAATGCCAGTGTGAGTGCTGCTGTTACTGTCAGTGTGAGTGTTTACGTCATGTGAGTGCTGCGTTACTGTCAGTGTGAGTGGGTGCTGTTACTGTCAGTGTAAGTGTGCTGTTACTGTCAGTGTGAATGCTGCTGTTACTGTCAGTGTGAGTGCTGCTGTTATGTCAGTGTTGAGTGCTGTGTTACTGTCAGTGTAAATGCTGCTGTTACTGTCAGTTGTGAATGCTGCTGTTACTGTCAGTGTAAGTGCTGTGTACTGTCGTGTGAATGCTGCTGTTACTGTCAGTGTAAGTGCTGCTGTTACTGTCAGTGTAAGTGTGCTGTACTGTCAGTGTGAATGTGGGGTTACTGTCAGTGTGGGGCTGCTGTTACTGTCAGTGTAATGTGCTGTACTGTCAGTGTAAGGCTGGGTGTACTGTCAGTTTTAAGTGCTGCTGTTTCTGTCAGTGTGAATGCTTTCTGTTACTGTCAGTGTAAGTGCTGCTGTTACTGTCAGTGTAAGTGCTGCTGTTTCTGTCAGGGAGTGCGCTGTACTATAGTGGAGTGCTGCTGTTATGTCAGTGTGAGTGCTGCTGGTTACTGTCAGTGTGGTGCTGCTGTTACTGTCAGTGTAAGTGCTGCTGTTTTCTGCAGTGTGAATGCTGTGTTTACTGTTTAGTGTGAGTGCTGCTGTTACTGTCAGTGTGAGTGCTGCTGTTACTGTCAGTGTAAGTGCTGCTGTTACTTCAGTGTGAGTGCTGCTGTTACTGTCAGTGGGTCTGCCTGTACTGTCATGTAAGTGTGCGTTTCTGTGTGTGGGGGGGTGTTTTCAGTGTGAGTGCTGCTTTACTGTCAGTGGGGTGCTGCTGTTACTGCCAGTGTGGTGCTCCTTTTTTACTGCGTGGAGTGTGTGTTCTGTCGTGTGAGTGTGCTGTTATGTCAGTGTGAGTGCTGCGTTACTGTTCGTGTGAGTGCGCTGTTCTGTCATGTGAGTGCTCCTGTTACTGTCAGTGTGAGTGCTGCTTTTACTGTCAGTGTGAGTGCTGTTTTTACTTTCGGGTGTGAGTGCTGCTGTTACTGTCAGTGTGAGTGCTCCTGTTACTGTCAGTGTGAGGCTGCTGTTACTGTCAGTGTGAGTGCTGCTGTTACTGTCAGTGTGAGTGTGCTGTTTACTGTCAGTGTGGTGCTCTGTTACTGTCAGTGTGAGTGTGCTGTTACTGTCAGGTGAGTGCTGCGGTTACTGTCAGTGTGAGTGTGCTGTTACTGTCAGTGTAAGTGCTGCGTTTACCGCCGTGTAAGTGCTGGCTGTTACGTCAGGGTGAGTGCTGCTGTTTACTGTCAGTGTGAGTGCTGCTGTTACTGTCAGTGTAGTGCTGCTGTGACTGTCAGTGTGAGTGCTGTGTTACTGTCAGTTGTGAGTGCTCTGTTACTGTCAGTGTGAGTGTCTGTTACTGTCAGTGTGAGTGCTGCGTTACTGTCAGTGTAAGTGCTGCTGTTACTGTCAGTGTGAGTGCTGTTGTTACTGTCAGTGTGAGTGATGCTGTACTGTCAGTGTAAGTGCTGCTGTTACTTTTCAGTGTGAGTGCTGCTGTTACTGTCAGTGGGGAGTGCTGCTGTTACTGCAGTGTGAGTGCTGCTGTTACTGCCAGTGTGAGTGCTGCTGTTACTGTCGTGTGAGGCTGCTGTTACTGCAGTGTGAGTGCTGCTGTTACTGTCAGTGTGAAGTGCTGCTGTTACTGTCAATGGGGAGTGCTGCTGTTACTGTCAGTGTAAATGCTGGTTTTTACTGCAGTGTGAGTGCTGCTGTTACTGTCGTGTGAGTGCTGCTGTTACTGTCAGTGTGAGTGCTGCGTTACTGTCAGTGTTAGAAATGCTGCTGTTACTGTCAGTGTAAATGCTTCTGTTACTGTCAGTGTGAGTGCTGCTGTTACTGTCAGTGTAAATGCTGCTGTTACTGTCAGTGTATGCTGCTGTTACTGTCAGTGTAAATGCTGCTGTTATGTCAGTGTTAAATGTGCTGTTACTGTCAGTGTGAGTGCGGGCTGTTCTGTCAGTGTGTAGTGCTGGCTGTTACTGTCAGTGTAAATGCTGCTGTTACTGTCAGTGTGAGTGTTGCTGTTACTGTCAGTGTGAGTGCTGCTGTTACTGTCAGTGTAAATGCTGCTGTTACTGTCAGTGTAAATGCTGCTGTTACTGTCAGTGTAAATGCTGCTGTTACTGTCAGTGTGAGTGCTGCTGTTACTGTCAGTGTGAATGCTGCTGTTACTGTCAGTGTAAATGCTGCTGTTACTGTCAGTGTAAATGCTGCTGTTACTGTCAGTGTAAATGCTGCTGTTACTGTCAGTGTGAGTGCTGCTGTTACTGTCAGTGTAAATGCTGCTGTTACTGTCAGTGTGAGTGCTGCTGTTACTGTCAGTGTGAGTGCTGCTATTACTGTCAGTGTAAATGCTGCTGTTACTGTCAGTGTAAGTGTGTGTTACTGTCAGTGGTGAGTGGGGCTATTACTGTCAGTGTAATGCTGCTGTACTGTCAGTGGTAATGCTGATGTTACTGTCAGTGTGAGGTGCTGCTGTTATTTTCAGTGTAAATGCTGCTGTTACTGCCAGTGTAAGTGCTGCTGTTACTGTCAGTGTAAGTGCTGCTGTTACTGTCAGTGTGAGTGCTGCTGTTACTGTCAGTGTGAGTGCTGCTGTTACTGTCAGTGTAAAGTGCTGCTGTTACTGTCAGTGTGAGTGCTGCTGTTACTGTCAGTTGTGAGTGCTGGTGTTACTGTCAGTGTGAGTGCTGCTGTTACTGTCAGTGTGAGTGCTGCCTTTTGTCAGTGTGAGTGCTGCCTTTTACTGTCAGTGTAAATGCTGCTGTTCTGTCAGTGTGAGTGCTGCTTTTACTGTCAGTGTGAGTGCTGCTGTTACTGTCATGTGTGAGTGCTGCTGTTACTGTCATTTGTGAGTGCTGCTGTTACTGCAGTTGTGAGTGCTGCTGTTACTGTCAGTGTGGAGTGCTGCTGTTACTGTCAGTGTGAGTGCTGCTGTTCTGTCAGTGTGGTGCTGCTGTTATTTGTCAGTGTGAGTGCTGCTGTTACTGTCAGTGTGGGGAGTGCTGCTGTTACTGTCATTTGTGAGTGCTGCTGTTACTGTCAGTGTGAGTGCTGCTGTTACTGTCAGTGTGAGTGCTGCTGTTACTGTCAGTGTGAGGGGCTGCTGTTATGTCTTGTGAGTGCTGCTGTTACTGTCAGTGTAAATGTGCTGTTACTGTCAGTGTGAGTGCTGCTGTTACTGTCAGTGTGAGTGCTGCTGTACTGTCCAGTTTTAAAAATGCTGCTGTTACTGTCAGTGTGAGTGCTGCTGTTACTGTCAGTGTGAGTGCTGCTGTTACTGTCAGTGTGAGTGCTGCTGTTACTGTCAGTGTGAGTGCTGCTGTTACTGTCAGTGTAAGTGCTGCTTTTTACTGCCAGTGAAAATGCTGCTGTTACGGTCAGTGTGAGTGCTGCTGTTACTGTCATTTGGAGTGCTGCTGTTACTGTCAGTGTGAGTTCTGCTGTTACTGTCAGTGTGAATGCTGCTGTTACTCTCAGTGTGAGTGCTGCTGTTACTGTCAGTGTGAATGCTGCTGTTACTGTCAGTGTGAGTGCTGCTGTTACTGCCAGTGTAAGTGCTGCTTTACTGTCAGTGTAATGCTGTGTTACTGTCAGTTTTGAATGCTGCTGTTACTGCCAGTGTGAGTGCTGCTGTTACTGCCAGTGTAAGTGCTGCTGTTACTGTCAGTGTAAGTGCTGCTGTTACTGTCAGTGTGAGTGCTGCTGTTACTGTCAGTGTGAGTGCTGCTGTTACTGTCAGTGGGGAGTGCTGCTGTTACTGTCAGTGTGAGTGCTGCTTTATTTGTCATGTGGGTGCTGGGGTTAACTTGTCAGTGTGAGGGTGCTGCTGTTACTGTCAGTGTGAGTGTGCTGTTACTGTCAGTTGGAGTGTGCTGTTACTGTCAGTGTGAGTGCTGCTGTTACTGTCAGTGTAAGTGCTGCTGTTACTGTCAGTGTAAGTGCTGCTGTTACTGTCAGTGTGAATGCTGTTGTTACTGTCAGTGTGAGTGCTGCTGTTACTGTCAGTGTGAATGCTGCTGTTACTGCCAGTGTGAGTGCTGCTGTTACTGCCAGTGTAAGTGCTGCTGTTACTGTCAGTGTAAGTGCTGCTGTTACTGTCAGTGTGAATGCTGCTGTTACTGTCAGTGTGAGTGCTGCTGTTACTGCCAGTGTAAGTGCTGCTGTTACTGTCAGTGTAAGTGCTGCTGTTATGTCAGTGTAAATGCTGCTGTTACTGTCAGTGTGAGTGCTGCTGTTATTGCCAGTGTGAGTGCTGCTGTTACTGCCAGTGTGAGTGCTGCTGTTACTGTCAGTGTGAGTGCTGCTGTTACTGTCAGTGTAAATGCTGCTGTTACTGTCAGTGTAAGTGCTGCTGTTACTGTCAGTGTGAGTGCTGCTGTTACTGTCAGTGTGAGTGCTGCTGTTACTGTCAGTGTAAATGCTGCTGTTCTGTCAGTGTAAGTGTGTTGTTTACTGTCAGTTTTGAGTGTGCTGTTACTGTCAGTGTGAGTGTTGCTGTTCCTGCAGTGTGAGAGGTGCTGTTTACTGTCAGTGTAAAGTCTGGGGTTACTGTCAGTGTGAGTGCTGCTGTTACTGTCAGTTTGAGACAATTGTGAGTGCTGTTACTGTCAGTTTGAGACAAGTGTGAGTGCTGTTACTGTCAGTGTGAGAAGTGTGAGTGCTGTTACTATCAGTGTGAGACAAGTGTGAGTGCTGTTATTGTCAGTATGAGACAAGTGTGAGTGCTGTTACTGTCAGTGTGAGACAAGGGGTGAGTGCTGTATGTCATGGAGACAAGTGCGAGTGATTTTACAGTCAGTGTGAGGAAAGGTGGTTGAGTGCTGTTACTGTCGGGTGTGAGAAAAGTGTGAGTGATTTACTGTCAGTGTGAGACAAGTGCGGGTGATGTTACAGTCAGTGTGAGGCAAGTGTGAGTGCTGTTACTGTCGGGTGTGAGACAAGGTGATGCTGTTACTTCAGTGTGAGACGAGTAGGGAGTGTTTGTTACTGTCAGTGTGAGACAAGCTTGAGTGACTGTTAGGGCAGTTTGAAAACAAGTGTGGTGCTGTTTACTGTCAGTGTGAGGAAAGCTTGAGTGCTGTTACTGTCGTTTGAGAAAAGTGTGAAATGTGTTTACTGTCCAGTATGAGACAAGTGTGAGTGATGTTTACTGTCAGCGTGGGGACAAGTGTGAGTGCTGTTATTGTCAGTGTGAGAAAAGTGTGATTGCTTTTACTTTCAGTGTGAGACAAGTGTGAGAGCTGTTACTGTCAGTGTGAGACAAGTGTGAGTGCAGTCACTGTTAGTGTGAGACAAGTGTGAGTGCTGTTACTGTCAGTGTGAGACAAGTGTGATGCTTTTACTGTCAGTGTGAGACAAGGGGGAGAGCTGGTCTGTCAGTGTGAGACAAGTGTGAGTGCTTGTACGGTTAGTTGGTGACACAAGTGTGAGTGCTGTTACTGTCAGTGTGAGACAAGTTTTAGATGGTTAATGTCAGTAGTGGCAAGTGTGAGTGCTGTTACTGTCAGTGTGAGACAAGTGTGAGTGCTGTTACTGTCAGTATGAGACAAGTGTGAGTGCTGTTACTGTCAGTATGAGGCAAGTGTGAGTGCTGTTACTGTCAGTATGAGACAAGTGTGAGTGCTGTTACTATCAGTGTGAGACAAGTGTGAGTGCTGTTACTGTCAGTGTGAGACAAGTGTGAGTGTTGTTACTGTCAGTATGAGACAAGTGTGAGTGCTGTTACTGTTAGTGTGAGACAAGTGTGAGTGTTGAGAAATGGCATTACCAGTTAAGTTTAAAGAGTTTGTACTTAGAAAGACAACTCATCGCCTGCACAGCCGCCCCTGCAGACGAGGTCTTGAGAAGCTGTCTAAGTCATCTCTCAACGGGCTGTAAAGAGTTATAATTTGTAAGATTATAAATTACCCCTAGGGGGTGTTATGTCAGCATATTTCATTCACTGATTGCTGACAGATTACATACTTGTTTGGACTCAAAAGTCTGCACCTTACTGCCGACTATAGGTTGATTACAAACTCCTTGCGACTCAAGAACTGCGCAGTCCCCCGTACTACAAGAAATTCGCAACCTACCTTGCTCTTGTAGCGTGAGCTATGGTGTTCTTCACACCTTCGACAGATATCGGTGACTTGATAGAAAGCTGAAGTGTTCTTGGATGTCCCCGTCTTCCAAGTCTAGGAAAACGCTCACTGGTACACTATGTTCCACAAGATTTGTCTTTTTTGTTCACAATCTTATCACTAAAGAAGTGATCACACTTCTCTTAATGTTTTTTTGTGTTTTTTGAGGGTACTTTGGGTTGACACTAACGCACAGATCGTTCTTTGTTGGGTTATCCTGGCGTCAGTTGTAACTCTCAGTAGAGTCAAAAGTAATCTGAAGATGCCACAGCACCCATGCCGTCACTCCCTAGCACAAAAAAAAGCGACCCAGTACTTTTGCTTCCTTGCCACTTCCTCGATGAAGCAAAAATAGAATGTTTGATTCTTGCTGTCTTAAGCATTTGACAACAATATACACTATTTTCTACCAGGGAATAAAGTGGAGAAGGATTTTTCTTTTAAATTTTCCTGCTAAAGTAAGAGATGTACTGTCTCTTATTAAAATACACTCTGCAACACTGGACTGTAAGGAGAACGGTCGCTTGACCACGTCGCATACTCGTACGGCATCTGTGATCAATTTACTGTAGCCAGTAAAACAAGATGCTTGCCCTTTTGAGAGGGTGGGCCCCTGGGCTGAAAGGGCTGAAGGGGCTGAAGGGGCTGAAGGGGTGATACCTCCCTCCTGCAGAAAATTTCTCCACACTGGGGGGCGGCAGAGGTTCGCTGCAGGTGAACTGTTCATCACTTAACATTAATTTAATTTTCTCACTCGCCACTACTGCTGCTTGGGCTTTTCTGAACAGCTTTAGTCTGTGTGGTTTTTGGAGAATCACTAATTTTGTTTTCAACACTGTGTAATTTTTAATGGCACTAGTTTATTTATTGTCCGGGTTATTCACTACACCTTTGCTTAAAACATCAACTGTCCTGAGGATTCCTTTGCATCAGGATATATGGTCACAATTTTTCCAATGGCCATTGGTACTTCGGACCATCATTGCCGATAATCACTATGTCACCAGGTCTTAAGGACTTATGATTTTCAGGAACACCAGCTCCATAGAAGTGTTCTCTCAATGAGGTGAGATAGTCTTCTCGCCAAATTTTCTCCCAACGTCAATCACTTTATTAAAAGGGGTTTGAATTTACGTCTGAGTTGCTCAGGTTCGAAATAAGTAGGATCCTCTATGATTTCTTTATCATTCATGGGAGGAACAGGTTCGAGCCTTCTGCCATGGAGTAAATGAGATGGATTAACACTTCTAAATTGTCCAGATCCATCGGTAATAATGTTAGAGGTCTGTTGGGTTTAAAATCTATTTTCTATTTCAGTCACAACTGTACGGAATTCTTCTAATCGATTCTTGACGATGAAGAGTCTTCCTTAAACAGCGTGTCACAATGCCGATCATTCTTTCATAAATCGCCGTTGCCATGGAGATTTAGGAGGAATGTATCTCCAACGACAAAATGCGTTGATTCAGCATCTGTTGTACTTCTGGTTGATCAAAGATCTTATATAAGCAGCACCAGCAACAAAGTTCGTTGCATTATCTGAAATCATCAGTCTGGGACATGCCCTTCTGGCTGCAAACCTTCTGAATAATTTGATAAAGGTTTCAGCAGACATGTCAGTTGGGTACTTCTAGATGTACTGCTCTAGTTGTAGCACAATGTGAACAACAGGATGTACACCTTGATGGGAACTTTGTCAACTGTTTTGGTTAAAATTATTGGTCAGTGTAATCTACACCTGTCACCACAAATGGAGTGATATGACAAACTCTTTCAGAGGGATATGGAGGTGGCCGGATACTGACATAATCGCATATCGTAGTGACGACAAGTAATAAGTCCTTTATTTGGTTTTTCACACTTTGTCGACCTCGAGGTATCCAGTAGGATTGTCGTATATGACAAAGTGTGTCAGCTACCCCACCATGTAACACGTTACTGTGGGGGTTTTGCACAATCAGTTTTGTTAGCCAATGATTCTTGGGGATCAATTTGGATGTATGGCTTCTTTAGATAGTGAAGAATTATGAATTCTTTCCTCGACATCTTATAAACTTTTCTGAGTCGAGATAAAGTCCTAAAGAATTAATCATTACAGGTTTCTTTGGGATTTATCTTGTGTTTCCGAAAATTTATATTCTGTAGAGAAAAATCTTTCTGTATTAGTTTCATCGTATTTAATGGGTTCAAGACATTCATAATCAGGTTTTATTCCCTTTTAAAGAATTCAAAGACAAGAACTGTAACGCTTAGATTACCCAAAGATGAGTATTTAGATCCATCAATGACTATTTCTGTTGTGTCTGCAGTATTTACACAACTTATTTCTGCTGTGTTCAAGCAGACTGTTTCTTCTGGCAAATGTGAGCTTTTTGCTGAGGCCAGTTATTTCATTAGAGAGCCAGTTCGGTCCGTGGAGCCATAATTTATTATCCACAAATTTCTTGGTTTGGGGCACCACGTGACAACATGTCAGCTGGATTCTCTTGGGTAGAGACGTGGAGAAGAGATAATCTCTCTGCATCTCTTTTATTTCTGCTACTCTGTTCTGTACATAGACCAACTTACTCTTATTTTTCTTAACCCTTGGAGGGAAATGCTTCATTATCACTCCCCGATCACGGTTTTTTTAATAGTGAGATGATCAAGTACTTTGTTGAGATAGACAGCTAATTTTGTACCTACATAGAGTGCTGTCAGTTCCAATTGTGGTACTGTTCTGACCTTCAAGGGTATTACCCTGTTACCCTGGCCTTTGAAGTAATTAGTGTACTTCCTTCAGCATTACTCATGTAAGCTACAGCACCATAACCTCTGCTTGACGCATCACAGAACACATGTGTAATTGCTTCCCTCTTGACCTATTTGTCTGGGAAATGTAATTTGATGAAGTTGTTTAAACTCCCTGGATATTTCATCCCATGCTTGACTCATTTCTAAAAGGCAAGTTTTTCATCCCATCCATTTTGAGTTTTCCCTGCATCTTGCATAAGCATTTTACCCTTTATGGTAATTGGTGAGACGAGTCCTAGAGGATCAAAACATTGTGATACCTCTGACAGTAAACTACGTTTAGTGAGTGTACTGCATGATTTATTGTTTATCTTTTTGAGACTCAAAGTATCTTCCTGTGTGTTCCAATTAAGTCCCAGCATATTGTTGCAATCAGGAATTTCAGCTTCAGGGAAATCTTCTTTGATAAATTCCCTTAATTGCTTTGAATTTGTATTCCACATCCTTAGAGGCATATTTGCTTCTTTCATCTCCTTGTTAGCTTCTCTGTATAAGGATTTCAAATCCTCCTCTTTATTCACGTACCTTGAAGATGGCCCACATAGAACTTTTCTTTAAGATTTCTTTGAAGGGACTTTCAGATTTCTTCAAATGTGTATTTAGAGTAGCTTCTAGTAAGAATGGAGAGAATTTGCACCAAATAATACTGATTTGAAACGATAAGTTTTCACAGGACTTTGAGGATCATGTGGATTTTCAGGCCACAAGAATCGAGTATAATCTCTATCTATTTCTTGTAGTCCTACTCTTAAGAAAGCTTTGGAAATATCAGCCGTGTAGGCATATGGGTTTGTGCGAAATTTCATAAGCACGTCTCCAAGCTTCTCAGTGAGGATCCGGTCATCAGACAGTCATAAGACTTGCTACATCTTTATTTGCACGTGCGCTGCAATTATATACAACACGTAGTGGAGTGGTTTCAGAATCTTTTCTGACTCCATGGTGCGGGAGATAATGAGCGTCTGTCTTCAACTTATCTTCGACTATTTTCTCAATGAATTTATTGTCCAACTGTTCTTGTATGATATTATCATAGACAGTCAGTAGCTCTGGATTCTTCCTGAGTTCATGTATTTGTGCTTTCATTTGTCCGAAAGCCATGCGATAATTGCTAGGCAGATGTGGTGGATTTAATTTCCATGGTAACCTAACCCAATACTGTACATCTTTATATTTGACAGTGTCCAAATATTGGTTACAAGTCTGAGACTCTTGTGGGCTTGGTTTATTTACATCAATACCTATCGCATCTAAATCCCACAACTTATCAACTGGTTCATTCATTTCTTCCAGTAATGATAATTTTTGCTGTGGTACATGATCAGTGGTTATTCTCGTAACTAGTACATTTTCCACTGAATCAAAATCAGCTTCTTTCCCACTTTGAGAGGGAATGGGATCACATATCATGTGGCCTCCTGCCGTTTTCAGCAAGTGAACATCATGTTTACTTACTATATTTTGCACAAAACAGTGATAATAATCACTTCCAATGATTAAATCAATTGGACTAATAGTGTCCGTCTGTATGTCAGGACAGGCTAACTTGACCTTAGCTGCTTTCAGTGCTGCAACTGTTTCTTTTAATCCATGGATCTGCACAGACTTAGGCAAATCATCTACTACCACAGCTTCTACTGTCTTTTTCCTGTTTCCTAGACCAACAGTGGTTCTGGCTAGGTCATATGTCTGTTTACCAGAATTGTGGAAAAAACCAGCTATATCTAACTATATTTTGGCATAGGGTTGTTTATTCAGTTTCTGCAACACTGTTCTTCTTATGAAGGACCTTTGTGAGCCTTGATCAAGTAGTGTTAGCACATTGGTTTTGTGTGATTTATTAGATAACTCAACTCGAGCTATCGGGAGAGTTGTTGCTTTAAACTTATCTCTCAGATTTAATGCTGTTGCGTGTTGACTTCCTGATTCTGTGGAAGTCTGCTGCTGTTCAGCAAAAGTATTTGGGCATAATGCTGTATGATGCATACCCTTGCATTTAAAACACTTCTTCAGTGAGCATTTTCCTCCCTTGTGTTCACCTAAACACTTGATGCACCTTTTCAGCTGATGAACACGTTGTTTATGTGCCTCCATTGATGTGTATTGAATACAATACTGTGCCCAATGTGTTCCATCACAAAGTACACATTTTGGAGTACGTTTATATATGACAGTCTGTTTACTGTCTGTTGTATTCACAGCTTGATAAATGCCTATATGGGATTTCCCATTATGTGGTTTAGTGGGAGTAGGCATACTCTTTTTATACTGAGTTGAAGGTTTGTTATCCACTGGATTTGTGGATTCTTCATCTTGTCTCATTGCTTGCATGCATGAAACTATTGTTTGTAAACCATTGCTAATTTTCTTCCAAGGAAATAGCGTTTTTTGAACTAATATTTAATGTTCGTAGTTTGGGTGAAATTTACTTGTACAATCCCCTGATAAACCAATCACATTGCCTTTAGGTCATTTTTTTACACCTAAGATCTGAACTTTGTCTAATTGATTCAAATCCCTGTAATCTGAAAAAACAATGTTTGGGTGGCTTCAAGTTGATATTAAGACTGCATGTCTAACTCTCCCTTGTATCATCGAAGAAATTTGCTGCTAAACAGTAAGGCTATTTGATAATTGCCTTTAACCACCGGAAATACTTAATTAGTTCAGGGGGTTTCTCCCTTAAAAAGACTTTTAAGGGTAATTAAAAACTTAGCAATCTATCATTCGTTCGGAATTTACTAGGACTAAAAACCATAATGAATTCTTCATAATTATGACCTTAAAAAATGGGGAAAGACAATTAGGTAAGCTGGAATGGACACTTTTGTTACGGGTGTAAAGGGTTTTTTGACCCCCTTTTTACAGTAGTCCTTACAAAATTTTTGGGGCAGATACCCTGCCTCCTGTCCACCTTAATTGTTGATTATAAATGTATCCAAAACATTTTAATTTCTCCTCAATGGATCTGATTCAAGAAATTTATTTTCATAATGTGTATAGTCTAAATAATTTATTTCCAGACGTGTAAATAATTAAAATTTGACCTCAAGATCATAAAAAATCTAGTTTGTTCTTGATTTAATCCTATACAGACGAAATTGATTTTTAATTTTTAAATCTTAGTGTAAAGACGAAACTGATTTTCAAAAAGCCTTTTTTAATGGTATACTAAAATTTCCAGCACCACACTTGAGGTTTAAAAAAACACTGTCTGCATAAACGCTGATTTTTTTTTTGCTTAAGTCAAATAATCGAGTCAGACCTACGACCCACTAAGCTTAACCTCAGACCCCAATGGAATGAAGGGTACACAGTACAATGGCGGGTGTTTAGGGTTTGAGTTTGCTGTGTCAGCCTGACCACAGATTAACGTAAAAAACGTTAACACTTCTTTTACTATACACTATAAAGTCCTGTAAAAACTGTAAACCACTGAAATATTATTACCTATAAATGTCCTGTAATATTTTTGAAAGCTTACACTTTTTATTAAGTTTTTAAAATAAAAGGGAGATCTATAAAACAAACTTTAACCAATCTTGTCTCTTAATTTTGTTTAAAACATTATAAACACTTGTGTATATACACTCAACAAAACGAACATACGGTTTTTTTCTTTTGTCAGCACTTCGAGTTTGGAGCAGTGGATGCGGGGGGTCATCCCCCGTTTCTGGGGGGGGGGGTTGGGGGGGGGGGGCACCCCCTCCCCCTTTCTTTGGGGGAACGCTGGGTTAGTTCCTTTTTTTTTGGTGCCCCTTCCTTGATTGAGTCTGGAGGGACTATTTTACTGATTTAAAAATTTTAAAAAACTAGTTTTTCAGGTTTTTTAGAAGGACCTTTCTAGTTTTTTGACACTGAGTACAACATATTTTGGACCCATGTGGCCTTTATCCGGTTCGAGCACGACCAATATGGAGAAATGGGTTACCCGTTAAATTTTTAAAAAGGTTTGTACTTAGAAAGACAACTCATCGCCTCACACCCCCCCTGCAGCGAGGCTTTAGAAACTGTCGAAGTCATCTCTCAAAGGGCTGTAAAAAGTTATAATTTTGTAAATTTTTAAATTCCCTGGGTGTTTTTTGTCACATATTTCATTCACTGATTGCTGACAGATTACATACTGTTTGGGCTCAAAAGTCTGCACCTTCTGCCGCTATAGGTTATTACAAAACCTTTTCGCTTTAAGAACTGCGCATCCCCCCCTACTACAAAAAATTCGTAACCTACCTTGCTCTTGTACGTGGCTATGGTGTTCTTCACCCTTCGAAGATATCGGGACTTGAAGAAGCTGAAGTGTCCTTGGGTGTCCACGTCTTCCCTTCAGGAATACGCTCACTGTACACTATGTTCCCCAAATTTGTTCTTTATTGTTCACAAACTTTCACTAAAAAACGATCACACTTCTCTTTTAAATTTTATTGTGTTTTATGAATACTTTTGTTGACCTAACGCAAATCGTTTCTTTGTTGGTTATCCTGGCGTCAGTGTAACTTCATAGAGTCAAAAGTAATCTGGAAAAGCCACAGCGCCCCCTGCCGTCACTCCCCTAGCACAAAAAAAAGCGACCCAGTACTTTTTTCTTTTGCCACTTCCTCGAGAAGCAAAGCAGAAGTTTGATTCTTGCATAGACAACAATATACACTATCTCTACCGGGTAATAAAGTGGGACCAGGATTTTTCTTAATTGTCCTGCTAAAGTAAGAAAATGTACTGTCTCTTATTAAAATACACTCTGCAACACTGACTGCAAGGAGCCAACGGTCGCTTGACCACGTCCGCATACTCGTACGGAATCTTGATCAATTACTCACTGTACAGTAAACAAGAGCTTGCCCCTTCTGAGAGGCTGGCCCCTCGGGGCTGAAAGGGGCTGAAGGGGCTGAAGGGGTTGAAGGGGCTGATACCCCCTCCTGGAGAAAATTTATCCACATGAGTGCTGTTACGGGGAAATATGAGACAAATGTGAGGGGTTGTTACTGTCAAATGTGAGACAAGTGTGAGTGTTGTTACTGTCAGTGTGAGACAAGTGTGAAATGCTGTTACTGTCATGTGAGACAAGTTTTGAGTGATGTTACTGTCAGTGTGAGACAAGTGTGAGTGCTGTTACGTCATTTTGAGACAAGTGTGAGTGCTGTAACTGTCAGTATGAGACAAGTGTTTAGTGATGTTACTGTCGGTGTGAGACAAGTTGAGTGCTGTTACTGTCAGTGTGAGACAAATTTTGAGTGATGTTACTGTCAGTGTGAGACAAGTGTGAGGCTGTTACTGTCAGTGTGAGACAAGTGTGAGTGCTGTTACTGTCAGTGTGAGTGCTGTTTTCTGTCAGTATGAGTGCTGTTACTGTCAGTGTGATACAAGTTTTGAGTGCTGTTACTGTCAGTATGAGACCCAAATTGAGTGCTGTTACTGTCAGGTGATGCAAGTGTGAGTGCTGTTGCTGTCAGTGTGAGACAAGTGTGAGTGCTGTCACTGCAGTGTGAGACAAGTGTGAGTGCTGTTACTGTCAGTGTGAGACAAAGTGTGAGTGCTGTTACTCTCAGTGTGAGACAAGTGTGAGTGCTGTTACTGTCAGTATGGGGCAAGTATGAGTGCTTTTACTGTCTTTTTTGGACAATTTGGAGGCGTTACTGTCAGTTGAGACAAGTTGAGTGCTGTCACTGTCGTGTAGAAAATGTGAGGGTTACTGTCAGGGAGACAAGTGTGAGTCTTTTACTGTCAGGTGGACAAGTATGAGTGTTTACTGCAGGTAACAAGATATGCTGTTACTGTCATAAGGCAATGCGATGCTGTACGTCATGTGAACAAGTATAGTGCTTTACTGTCTAGAGGCAAGTGGAGTGCTGTTACGTCAGTGTGAACAATGTGAGTGTGTTCTGTCATGTTAGACAAGTAGATGCATTTTCTGATGTGAGACAAGTGTGATGTTTTTTACTCTCATATGGGGGCCTCAACTACTGCGCTCCACAAAAATTTTTCCCCGGGGAATTTTGTCGATTATATGACATTTGGATTTGGGGCT
Source organism: Cherax quadricarinatus (assembly GCF_026875155.1). Lineage (NCBI taxonomy): Eukaryota > Metazoa > Arthropoda > Malacostraca > Decapoda > Parastacidae > Cherax > Cherax quadricarinatus. The sequence goes on from NC_069488.1 coordinate 10,177,010, forward strand.
TTTTTGATTCATTATTAACTCGGTGGCACTCATGTTCAAAGGTTAAATTTTAAAAAAGGAGGGAAGATGAAAAACAGAAAGAACGGCGCCCCCCTTTAAAAAGGCGACGGAAAGAATAAAGAGCGGCTAAAAGGGTCAATATATCAAATGCGTGGGGAGACACTGTCAGAAAAATAGCAAGCATCAAATTTAAGCTAAAGAAAAATTTTTGGGGTCAGGAATCGCGGAAGAAATAAAAGCCTAAAAAAAAAACGAAAGAAACCCCCCAAAGTAAAATTTTTTCCCTATCCTAAAACAAGAACAACGTCCCCTTTTTGGCCCTACTTAAAAAAGATGGGTCCTACACAGAGACAAAAGGGAAATAGTGAGCCCCAAAGTCCCAATATGACTCTTTTTGAAAGCCGCTAACAATGGATCGGACAAAATAAATTTTTTTATGAGAGACAAAAAATTTTTTAAAACAACCCTATCCGATGTTATCCGACCCCAAAATATTTTAAACAGGCGAAAAATGACTGCCCATGCACTCGCCCCAGGCCAAACTCATGGAACTCGTGTTCATCAGAACTGCAAGAAGCCCCTATCACGACCTTTTCCCCTATGAGAGGGAGAAAGGGAACGGGGTCGTCCCCATTTTACTAAAAACAAAGACAAGCCCCCCCACAAAGGGGGCAAAAAGCAACAGCAAAAACACAGCCCAATAGCACTAACATAAAACATATCAAAAAATCTTAAAAAGGGGTCCTAAGAAGCAAGATCAAAACCCATCTAGAAACCCATCAGTACAAAACCCAGGGAAACATGGGTTAAAACGGTCGCTCCTGTCGTCTCAACTTTTGGGACCACTACGAAAAGGTTTTAAAAGGGCCTAGAAACAAAAAGAATGCAGATTAATATATACAATTTTGAAAACCCTTCGAAAATGGACCAGGGCGTAATACCCAACAAAAGCGTGCTAAAGGAATAACGGGAAAAAAGGGTCGAGGGATCTATAATTTCCTCACACAGAACACAGAGAGTAGTCGTCAAAAGAGTAAAGTCCGAGCGCTAAAGGGGAAAAGCTCTGTTCCACAAGGCACAGTACTCGCCCCATCTTTTTCCTCATCCTTATATCCGACATAAAACAAGGGGTTAGCCCAGCACCGTGCTTCCTTTTTCAATGACACCCGAATCTGCATGACAGTGTCCTTCCATTGCAACACGCAAAGCTCCAGGGGAGACATCAACCAAACTTTTAGTGGGGTGCAGAAAACAAATAAATTCAACGATGAGAAATTTCAATTTCTCAGATAGGGAAACATGAGAAAATTTAAATCTCATCAAGTACAAAACAAATTCTGGCCAAAAATAGACGAAACACCAAAACCAAGACCTGGGAGTGAATGTCGGAGGACCACCTTTAAGGACCATAACATTGTACATCGCACCTAGAAAAATGCAGGATGGATAATGAAAAACCTTTAAAAATAGGGAGGCCCAAACCCATGATGACACTCTTCAGGGCACTTTTTTCAATCTAGGCTGGAATAATTTTCTGCACACTAACAGCACCTTTCAACAGGGGAAATTTCCGACCTAGAAAATGTACAAAACTTTTACGCGCGCATACGGAGATAAAACACCCAAATTTTTGGGAGCGCTTTAGGGTTCCTAAAAATGTATTCCCTGGAACGAGGGGGGGAGAGATACAGATTTTTAACACCGGAAAATCCAGAGGGACTAGTCCGAACTTTCAAACGAAAAACAAATCACTACGAAAACAAAAGACTTGGCAGACTTGCACCATCCCCCCAAGAAAACCGGGGGTGTCACTAGCACTTAAGAGACCTACAATAAGTGTCAGGGGCCCAGACTGTTAAAACTGCCTCCCACACACATAAGGGGGATTACCAACAGCCCCCCGGGCAGTCTTAAAGCTGGCACTGGACAAGCACCAAAAGTCAGTTCCCTGACCAGCCGGGCTGGGGCTCGTAGTTGGTTTCTGCAGCCAGCATAACAGCCTGGTTGATCAGGCTCTGACCCCACCAGGAGGCCTGGTCACAGACCGGGCCGGGGGGGGGGCGTGCCCCCCGGGAACTTCTCCGGTAAACTCCAGGTGTCATTTAAAACTCCCCATGGTCCAGGAACGCGCACAACGCTCTTTATAAGTTCAGAAGCTGTACTTAAACCCCTTTAATGGCTCAGGATTTTGTTCTAAAGCCAGAACTGTAGTTCAGCACCTTTAAGGGGATTTCTTTTTCAGAAATCTCAGGGCCTTTAAAACCGAGGAAAACAGTGAAAAAAAATACACCTTTTTTCCTTCTCAGTTTTCCCAATGAGACATTTTTTCTCTTTGGGGGAAATTCGTTTTCGACAGAGCAGGGAAAAGGGATCATTTAGCTCGTTTTAAAAAGGAAATTCCCAGGGTAGTGATGTCATGAAATGGAAATTTGGATTGTCTGGGTACGGGGGGCCCACCAATTACCCATTTCCCCATAGTGTTTCCTTGGTTTAACAAAAATTACTGGAGGTTACCCTTTGGGGTCCGAGACTCCCCCGCAAGCGCCGACTGCTGCTGTTTCTGATCATCCACTGATGTTTACTATTTAATATCACCGAATATGTAACTTTAAGAGGTTTCCAGATATTTCTTTTATTTTCTTTTTTATCTTCCTTCAAATTGCATATACTGGTGTACTTGGTTAAATTTTGTAAAAGACAATAATCTAACCAAACTTAGTTAAAATAATATAAATCGAAAAATTTGTTGAAAACAATATGTAAGAAATCGATTTTCGATTTAGGACAGACTAATTGTGGACACAAATTACAAATACAGTTTAATGTATCATTTTTTATTTTTTAAATGAAAATTAAATTTGTACATATTATCAGTTGTATTGTACAGTATTATGCTTGAAAGAACACTGTTTTGTCACTATTCTCTAGGTCTGGTCACAGACCGAGCATCGGGGGCGTTGACCCCCGGAACTCTGTCCAGGTATACTCCAGGCAGAGATAAATACATCTTAAATACCAGCTACTAAATGTATGACTCATTCACTTATAATCATGATAATAATCTTAACCAAAATGCTTTGCAAACTACGTGGTCATGACCAGTGCTGTTGTTTGCTCTACCTTATGTAATGTGGCAGAAAAACAATGTTTACACCGAGGCGCATGGTAAGTCATGCAATGAAAAACGGAGCTGGACATTTCGTATCAGTCAAGACGGGCGTCGTCAGGCTGGTGAAGAACTTTTGATCCAAGGAGTTGTAGGTGCCTTCTTCTACCTTGGATCAAATATGATTACTTAATATTCTCCAAATGGTGTATGATCACTACGAGTTTAGTGTTGGCTCATACAAACAAGGAAATTAAACCATGTTTTAAAAAAAACCAATTTTTTTTCATTATTACTAGTTATTATTATTTAAATTGCTGTATTATTTATGAGGTGCTAAAATCGATGAGGGGAATGATGGGAACATTTCTTACTATCCTTGACTCACGAAATCGTAATGACACGATTGCAAACAAACCATACCACGGGCCCGGGGTTGAACCCGCGGTCAGAGTCTCAAAACTCCCGACCGTCGCGTTAGCCACTGGACCAGCTAGCCACAATAAGATTCGTCCAATGGGTATATTTTTTACACCATAGGAAGGTTAGCATAGGCCCCACTGTGACCACAATGGAAATTTTTACAGACGAATCTCCGCTAGCGTGGCCGTGACGCATTTGTGGTCAAGTGGTGCCTATGGGTAACCTTCCTATGGTGTAGAAAATACCTAGTTGGGCGAACTTATTGTGGCTAGGGTCCTGGGTAACCCAGGTCTGGATTTTGAGACTCTCTGACGCGGGTTCAATCCCGCCCGTGGGATGGGTTTTTTTTCTTACTTCCCTTTAAATTTTGAAATAGCAAAAGTTTCCATTATCAAATTATCTCTTTTTGGTCTCATTTTTT
>NC_069488.1:10181459-10283959 GCF_026875155.1 Cherax quadricarinatus
CAGTGTGAGTGCTGCTGTTACTGTCAGTGTGAGTGCTGCTGTTACTGTCAGTGTGAGTGCTGCTGTTACTGTCAGTGTGAGTGCTGCTGTTACTGTCAGTGTGAGTGCTGCTGTTACTGTCAGTGTGAGTGCTGCTGTTACTGTCAGTGTGAGTGCTGCTGTTACTGTCAGTGTGAGTGCTGCTGTTACTGTCAGTGTGAGTGCTGCTGTTACTGTCAGTGTGAGTGCTGCTGCTACTGTCAGTGTGAGTGCTGCTGTTACTGTCAGTGTAAGTGCTGCTGTTACTGTCAGTGTGAGTGCTGCTGTTACTGTCAGTGTGAGTGCTGCTGTTACTGTCCAGTGTATGTGACTGTGCTGTTACTGTCAGTGTGAGTGCTGCTGTTATACTGTCTCAGTGTAGTGCTGCTGTTACTGTCAGTGTGAATGCTGCTGTTACTGCAGTGTAGTGCTGCTGTTACTGTCAGTGTGAGTGCTGCTGTTACTGTCAGTGTGAATGCTGCTGTTACTGTCAGTGTGAGTGCTGCTGTTACTGCCAGTGTAAGTGCTGCTGTTACTGTCAGTGTGAATGCTGCTGTTACTGTCAGTGTGAGTGCTGCTGTTACTGTCAGTGTGAGTGCTGCTGTTACTGTCAGTGTAAGTGCTGCTGTTGCTGTCAGTGTGAGTGCTGCTGTTCCGGCAGAGTGGAGGTGCTGTTAACTATCAGGAGTGGTGCTGTTACGCCAAATGTGAATGCTGCTGGTATGTCCCGTGTGAGTGCTGCTGTTACTGCCAGTGTGAGAGATGCTGTTACTGTCTGTGTGAGTGCTGCTGTTACTGCCAGTGTGAGTGCTGCTGTTACTGCCAGTGTGAGTGCTGCTGTTCCTGCCAGTGTGAGAGATGCTGTTACTGTCAGTGTAAGTGTTGCTGTTACTGTCAGTTTGAGACAAGTGTGAGTGCTGTTACTGTCAGTTTGAGACAAGTGTGAGTGCTGTTACTGTCAGTGTGAGAAGTGTGAGTGCTGTTACTATCAGTGTGAGACAAGTGTGAGTGCTGTTACTGTCAGTGTGAGACAAGTGTGAGTGCTGTTACTGTCAATGTGAGACAAGTGTGAGTGCTGGTTATGTCAGTGTGAGACAAGTGTGAGTGCTGTTACTGTCAGTGTGAGGCAAGTGCGAGTGATGTTACAGTCAGTGTGAGGCAAGTGTGAGTGCTGTTACTTTCAGTATGAGACATGTGTGAATGCTGTTACTGTCAGTGTGAGACAAGTGTGAGTGCTGATACTTCAGTGTGGTTGAGACAAGTGTGAGGTGTTACTGTCAGCTGTGAGGCAAGTGCGAGTGATGTTTACAGTCAGTGTGAGGCAAGTGTTAGGCTGTTACTTTCAGTATGAGCCTGTGTGAATGCTGTTATGTCAGTGTGAGGAAAAGTGTGAGTGCGGTTACTATCAGTGTGATGACGAGTATGAGTGCTGTTACTGTCAGTGTGAGACAAGACTTGAGTGCTGTTACTGTTCAGTGTGAGACAAGTGATGAGTGCTGGAATGTCAGTATGAGACAAGTGTGGATTGACTTTACTGTCAGTTGTTGAAGAAAGTGTGAGTGCTGTACTGTCAGTATGAGACAAGTGTGAGCGCTGTTGACTGTCAGCGTGAGGACAAGTGTGAGTGTGCGTTACTGTCAGCGTGAGACAAGGTGTGAGATACAGGTACTGTCAGTGTGAGACAAGTGTGAGTGCTGTCACTGTTAGTGTGAGACAAGTGTGAGTGCTGTTACTGTCAGTGTGAGACAAGTGTGAGAACTGGTACTGTCAGTGTGAGACAAGTGTGAGTGCTGTCACTGTTAGTGTGAGACAAGTGTGAGTGCTGTTACTGTCAGTGTGAGACAAGTGTGAACGCTGTTAATGTCAGTATGTGGCAAGTATGAGTGCTGTTACTGTCAGTGTGAGACAAGTGTGAGTGCTGTTACTGTCAGTATGAGACAAGTGTGAGTGCTGTTACTGTCAGTGTGAGACAAGTGTGAGTGTTGTTACTGTCAGTGAGAGGCAAGTGTGAGTGCTGTTACTGTCAGTGTGAGACAAGTGTGAGTGCTGTTACTGTCAGTGTGAGACAAGTGTGAGTGCTGTTACTGTCAGTGAGAGGCAAGTGTGAGTACTGTTACTGTCAGTATGAGACAAGTGTGAGTGCTGTTACTGTCAGTATGAGACAAGTGTGAGTGCTGTTATGTCAGTATGGAGACAGTGTGAGTCTGTTACTATCAGTGGTGAGGACAAGTGTTGTGAGTTGCTGTTACTGTACAGTGGTGTTAAGGGACAAGTGTGAGTGCTGTTACTGTCAGTATGAGGAACAAGTTCGTGAGTGTGCTGATTACTGGTCAGTGTGAGGACAAGTGTGAGTGTTGAGAAATGGCATTACCAGTTAAGTTTAAGGAGTTTGTACTTAGAAAGACAGCTCATCGCCTGCACAGCCGCCCCTGCAGACGAGGTCTTGGGATGCTGTCGAAGTCATCTCTCAATGGGCTGTAAAGAGTTATAATTTGTAAGATTAAAATTACCCCTGGGTGTTTGTGTTATGCTCAGCATATTTCATGCACTGATTGCGACAGATTACATACTTGTTTGGGATCAAAGTCTGCACCATACTGCAGACTATCGGTAGATTACAAACTCCTTGCGACTCAAGAACTGCGCAGTCCCCGTACTACAAGAAATTCTAACCTACCTTGCTCTTGTAGCGTGAGCTATGGTGTTCTTCACACCTTCGACAGATATCGGTGACTTGATAGAAGCTGAAGTATCCTTGGATGTCCACGTCTTCCATTGTCTAGGAAAAACGCACCACTGGTCACTATGTCCACAAGATTTGTCTTTATTGTTACAACTTATCACTAAAGAAGCTGATCACACTTCTTTAAGTGTTTTATTGTGTTTTATGAGATACTTGTTCACACTAACGCATCAGATCGTTCTATGTTGTTATCCTTGGGCGTCGTGTAACTCTCAGTAGAGTCAAAAGTATCTTGAAGAGCCACAGCACCCCAATGCCGTCCATCCCCTAGGCACAAAAAAAGCTGACCTAATACTTTTGCTCCTTGCCACTTCCTCGATGAAGCAAAGAAAAAAAAACAGAAAGGTTGGATTCTTGCTGTCTTAAGCATAGACAAACATATTTACACTATCTCTACATGGTAATAAAGTGGAGCGCAGGATTTTTCTTAATTGTCTGCTAAAGTAAGAGATGTACTGTCTTTATTTAAAATACACTCTGCAACCACTGGACTACAAGGAGCAACGGTCGCTTGACCACGTCGCATTACTGGACGGCATCTGTGATTCAATTTACTCACTGTAGCAGTAAACAAGACGCTTGCCCTTCTGAGAGGCGCTGGGCCCCTCAGGGCTGAAAGGGGCTGAAGGGGATGTGAACGGGGGCTGATACCCCCCTCCTGAGAGAAAATTTCTCCACACTGGGGACAGCAGAGCGTTCGCTGCAGAGTGAACTATTCTCACTAAAATTAATTTAATTTTCTCACTCGCCACTTACTCGCTTGTCTATTCTGAACAGCTTTAGTCTGTGTGGTTTCTGGAGAATCTACTAATTTTGTTTTCACATTGTATTCAACGGCCAACTAGTTTATTTATTGTCCGCTTATTCACTACACCTTTGCTTAAAACATCAACTGTCCTGATGGGTTCCATTTGCATCAGGATATATGGTCACAATTTTTCAAGTGGCATTGGACCTCGGACAATCATTGACGATAATCACATATGTCACCAGGTCTTAAGGACTTCTGATTTTCAGGAACACCACGCCATAGAAGTGTTCTCTCAATGAGGTGAGATAGTCTTCTCGCCAAATTTTCTCCAGCTGTTCAATCACTTTCTTAAGTGTATTGGATTTTCGTCTGTGTTGCTCAGTTCGAAATAAGTGGGATCCTCTATGATTTCTGTATCATTCATGGGAGGAACAGGTTCGAGCCTTCTGCCATGGAGTAATGAGATGGACTTAACACTTCTAAGTTGTCCAGAATCATCGGTAACATGAATTAGAGGTCTGTTGTTTGACTCTATTTTCTATTTCAGTCACAACTGCCTACGGAATTCTTCTAAGTCGAATTCTTCGACGATGAAGAGTCTTCCTTAAACAGCGTTTCACACTGCCGATCATTCTTTATAAAATACGCCGTGCCATGGAGATTTAGAGGAATGTTATCGCCAACGACAACTGCGTTGTTCAGGCATCTGTTTGTACTTCTGGTGATCAAAGATCTTGCTTTATAGACGCACAGCAACAAAGTTCGTTGCTTATCTGAAAAAATCATCAGTCTGGGATGGGGCATGCCTTTGGGGGGGTGCAAACCTTTGATTAATTGATAAAGGTTTTAGCAAAGCACATGTCAGTGGCAAAAACTTTTTCTTCAGGGGGGGGATTAAATGTACTGCTCTAGTTGTAGCACAAGTGAACAACAGCATGTACACCTGATGGGAAACTTTGTCAACTGTTGTTGGTTAAAATTATTGGTCAGTGTAATCTACACCTGTCACTCAAATGGAGTGATATGAACAAACTCTTTAGAGGGATATGGAGGTGGACCGGGATATGACATACTCGATATCGTAGGTGACGACAAGTAATACAGTCCTTTATAACTTTGGTTTTTACACTTTGTTCGACCTTGAGGTATCCAGTAGGATTGTCGTATATGACAAAGCGTGTCAGCTACCCCCCATTGTAAAACCGTTACTGTGGGCGTTTTGCACAATCAGTTTGTTAGCCACTGATTCTTGGGGATCAATATTGTGTCTGGCTTCTTTAGATAGTGAAGAATTAATGATTCTTCCTCGACATCTTAATAATCTTTTCTGAGTCGAATTAACGTCCTAAAGAACTTAATCATTACAGGTTTCTTTGGGGATTTATCTTGTGTTTTCAGAAATTTATATTCTGTTGAGAAAAGGAAACATCTTTCTGTATTAGTTTCACCCGAGTATTTAATGGTTCAAGACATTCATAATCTGGTTTTATTTCCTTTAATGAATTAAAGACAAGAGCAGTAACTCTTAAGAGTTTACCAAAAGATGAGTATTTAGATCCATCACATGATATTTCTGCGTGTCTGCAGTATGTACACAAATTATTTCTTGCTGTGTTCAAGCAGACTGTTTCTCTCTGGCATAAGTGAGCTTTTTGCTGAGGGCCAATTATTTTCTGGAGAGAGCCAGTTCGGCCCGTGGAGCCATAATTTTTATTCCACAAATTTCTTGAGTGGGGAACACCACGTGACAACATGTCAGCTGGATTCTCTTGGGTAGAGACGTGGAGGAATGAGATATCTCTCTGCATCTCTTTTATTTCTGCTACTCTGTTCTGTACCTGACCACTTATCTTATTATTCTTAACCAATGGAGAGAGAACTGCGTCTATTATCACTACAGATCACGGTTTTTTAATAGTGAAGATGTTCAGATACTTTGTTGAGATAGTACAGTAATTTTGTACTTACATAGAGTGCTGTAGTTCCAATTGTGTACAGTTCTGACTTCAAGGGTGCGAACCCAGGCCGTTGAAGTAATTAGTGTACTTCTCAGCTTACTTCAGGTAAACTACTAGCGCCATACCTCTGCTTGACGCATCACGAACACATGTGTAATGTTTCCCACTTGACCTATTTGTCTGGGAAATGTAATTTGATTGAAGTTGTTTTAAACTCCCTGGATTTATTTCATCCCATGCTTGACTCTTTCTAGAGGCAAGTTCTCTTACCATCCCAATTTCTGAGCTTCATGCATCTTGCATAAGCATTTTACCCTTTTATGGTAATTGGTTTGAGACGAAGTCTAGAGGGATCAAAGCATTGTGATACCTTGACCGTAAATACGTTTAGTGGTGTACTGTTGATTGATTGTTTATCTTTTTGAGACTCAAAGTATCTTCCTGTGTGTTCCAATTAAGTCCCAGCTATTGTTGCAATCAGGAATTTCAGTTCAGGGAAATCCTTCTTTGATACAATTCCTTAATTGCTTTGAAATTTGTTTCCACATCCTTAGAGGATATGTGCTTCTTTCATCGCCTTGTTAGCTTCACTGTATAAGGATTTCAACACCTCCTTCTTTATTCACAGTTACCTTGAAGATGGTCACATAGAAACTTTTCTTTAAGATTTCTTTTGAAGGGACTTTCAGATTTCTTCAAATGTGTATTTAGAGTAGTTCTAGTAAGAATGGAGTGGTGTTGCACCAAAAATATGATTTGAAACGATAAGTTTTCACCAGGACTTTTGAGGCGATCTTGTGGATTTTCAGACACAAGAATACGAGTTATAATCACTAGCTATTTTTGTAGTCTACTCTTAAGAAGCTTTGGAAATATCAGCCGTGTAGGCCATATGGGTTTTGTGCCGAAATTTCATAAGCCCGTCTCCAAGCTTCTCAGTTAGTGAGGGTCCGGCGTCATCAGACAGTCATTAAGACTTGCTACATTTTATTTGCACGTGCGCCCACTGCATTATATACATCACGTAGTGGAGTGGTTTCAGAATCTTTTCTGACTCCATGGTGCGGGAGATAATGAGCGTCTGTCTTAAACTTATCTTCGGACTATTTTCTCAATGAATCTTTGTCCAATCTGTTCTTGTATGGATATTATCATAGGGACAGTCAGTAGCTCTGGATTCTTCCTGAGTTCATGTATTTGTGCTGTCATTTGTCCGAAGCCAGCGATAATTGACTAGGCAGATGTGGGAATAAATTTCCATGTGTAACTAACCCAATACTGTCCATCTTTATATTTGCAGTGTCCAAAATATTGGTTTATACAGTCTGAGACTCTTGTGCGGCTTGGTTGATTTACATCAATACCTATCGCATCTAAATCCCACAAACTTATCACCTGGTTCATTCATTCTTACAGTAATGATATTTTTGCTGTGGTACATATCACCAGTGGTTATTCTCGTAACTAGTACATTTTCCACTGAATCAAAATCAGCTTCTTTCCACTTTTGAGGAGAGGGGAATAGGACCACATATCTTGTGGCCTCCTGCCGTTTTCAGCAGGTGACATCATGTTTACTTACTATATTTTGCACAAAACAGTGATTTAATCACTTCCAATGATTAAAATCAATTGGGAAAATAGTGTCCGTTGTATGTCAGGACAGGGCTAACTTGGACCTTAGCTGCCTTTCAGGTGCAGCAAACTGTTTCTTTTATCCATGGATCTGCACAGACTTAGGCAAATATCTACTACCACAGCTTCTACTGTCTTTTCCTGTTTCCTAGAAAACAGTGGTTTGGCTTGGTCATATGTTGTTTACCAGCATTGTGGAAAAAAACCAGCTATATCTAACTATATTTTGGCATAGGGTAGTTTATTCCGTTTCTGAACACTGTTTTCTTATGAAGGTCCTTGTGAGCCTTGATCAAGTAGTTGTTAGCACAATTGGTTTTGTGTGATTTATTAGATAAACTCAACTCGAGCTATCGGCGAGGAGTTGTTGCTTTCTTTAAACTTATCTCTCAGATTTAAGCTGTTTGGTGTTGACTTCTGATTCTGTGGGAAGTCTGCTGCAATGTTCAGCAAAAGTATATGGGCATAATGCTGTATGATGGCATACCCTTGCATTTAAACACACTTCTTCAGTGGCTTTTCTCCCTTGTGTTCACCTAAACACTTGATGCACCTTTTCAAGCTGATGAACACGTTGTTTAGTGCTCCATTGATGTGTATTGAATACAATTACTGTGCCCAATGTGTGCCATCACAAAGTTAACATTTTGGAGTACGTTTATATATGACAGTCTGTTTACTGTCTGTTGTATTCTCAGCTGATAAATGCCTATTATGGGATTTCCCATTAGTGGTTTTGTGGGAGTAGGCATACTCTTTTTATACTGAGTTATTGGGGAAAAAAAAAAGGTTTGTTATCACTGGGATTTGTGGAATCTTCATCTTGTTTCCAATGCTTGCATGATGAAACTATTGTTTTGGTTAAACCAATGCTAATTTCTTCAAAGAGAAATAGGCGTTTATTGAACTTAATATTTAATCGTTCAGTAGTTTGTGGTGGAAATTATCTTTGTACAATAGCCACTTGATAAACCAATCACATTGCTTAGTCTTATTTAGCACCTAGGATCTGAGACTATTGTCTAATGTGATTCTAAATGACATCCTTGTAAGTCTGAAAACAATGTTGGGTGGCTTCAAGCTTGAATATTAAGACTGCATGTCTACACCTAGCTTGTCTCATCGAAGTAATGTCTGCTAAAGACATGTAAGGCTATTTGATTAATTGCCATTTAACCACCGGAAAATGACTTAATCTAGTTCAAAGGGTTCTCCCTTCAAAACGCATTTAAGGTAATTGAATTAGCAATCTATCTATGTCAGTTCGTGAATGTACTATGGACTGAAACCCACTAATGAATTCTTCATAATTATGACCTTGGAAAATAGGCGATGACAATGTAGGTAAGCTTGGTAATGTGACACATGTTGTAACAGGTGTAACAGTGAGTTTGACCACTAGTTACAGTAGGTCTCTGTGACAGAATTTTGCGGCAGATAGCCTCTGTACTCCTGTCCACCTAAATTGTTGATTACTAAAGAATCCAAAACATTTTAATTTCAATCCTCAGATTGGATCTGATTCAAGAAATTTTTTTTCATAATGTGTATAGTCTGTATTAATTATTTCCAGACGTGTAAATAATTCAATTTGACCTCAAGGATCATCACAATCTATGTTTGTAGTTTGAGTTAATCCTATACAGATGATATTAGGATTTTCCTAATTGTGTAATTTAGTCTGTAAAGACTGAAACTGGTTTTTTTTCCCAAAAACAAAGCCATTTTAATGGTATACTGAAAATTCCAGCACCACAATTAGTGTGTTTAAAAAACACTGTACTGCTAATTACAGCTGAGTTTTTGTTCTGCTTACGTCAGCAATAATCGAGTCAGACACTACTGACCCACTAAGCTTACCTCCGAGTCAATGACCATGAAGGGTACACAGTACATATGGCTGGTGTTTATGGTTGAGTTTTGCTGTGTCAGCCTTGACCCTCGATGATTAATCGTAAATAACGTTATACACTTCATTCACTATACACTTATAATGTCCTGTATAACTGTAAATTCTCACGTGAATATTACTTACACATATAAATGTCACTGTTAATATGTATTGAAAGCTTACACTTTTATATATAAGGTCCTTTAATTTATAACAGGTAGATCTATAAGAAACAAACTTTTAACACAATCTTGTCTCTTAATTTCTGTTTATAAAACATTTAAACAACTGTGTGTATTATCACCTCAGACAAACTGAAACATCACTTGGGTTGTTGTCTTAGTACAGTCACACACTTCTTCGAGTTTGAGCAGTGGGAGGCCGGTGTCTCCCCGTTTTCTTGTGGGAAGAGTCACCCAGCTTCCCGCTTTCTTTGGACGCGTGAACGCTGGGTTAGTTCCCGTTTCTTTTGGCTCTGCCCATTCTCTGTGATTGAGTCTGGAGGGACTCATTTATACAATTTAAATTGTAAAACATAGTTTTACAGTGTTTTAGAAGGGACCTTGTTTTTTGCTGTAGGTTTTTGTACACTGTAGTACAACATATTTGGACCACAGTGTGGCCTTATCCGGTTTCGACACGACCAATATGTTGACGGAAAATGGCATTACAGTTAGTTTAAAGAGTTTGTATTAGATAGACAACTCATCGCCTGCACAACACCCCTGCAGGACGAGTCTTGAGAAGCTGTCGAGTCAATCTCTCAACGGACTGTAAAGAGTTATAATTTGTAAGATTATAAAGTACCCACTAGGGTGAGTTATGTCAGCATATATCATTCACTGATTGCTGGCAGGATTATACTTGTTTGGACTCAAAAGTCTGCACCTTACTGCGACTTAGGTTGATTACACACTCCTTGCGAATTACAAGAACTGCGCAGTCCCGTCACTAAGGAAATTCGTAACCTACCTTGTCTTGTAGCGTGAGCTTGGTGTTGTTCTTCACACCCTTCGACAGATATCGGTGACTTGATAGAAGCTGAAGTTTGTCCTTGGATGTCACGTCCTTCCATAGTCTAGGGAATCGCTCACTGGTACCACTATGTTCCACAAGATTTGTCTTTATTGTTCACAATCTTTCACTAAGAAGCTGATCACACTTCTTTAAGTGTTTATGAGTTTTATGAGAACTTTGTTGACACTAACCGCACAGATCGTTCTTTGTTGTTATCCTGGCGTCAGTGTAACTCTCAGTTAGAGTCCAAAAGTAATATGAAGACGCCACAGCGCCCATGCCGTCATTCCCCTAGCACAAAAAAAAAAGCTGACCTAGTCCTTTTGAATTCTTGCCACTTCCTCGATGAAGCAAAGCAGATGTTTGATTCTTTTTTTTTAATTGCATAGACAACAATATTACATATCTCTACCATGGTAATAAAGTGGGACCAGGATTTTTATTAATTGTCCTGCTAAAGTAAGAGATGTACTGTCTCATATTAAAATACACATCTCTGCAACAATGGACTGCAAGGAGCAAACGGTCGCTTGACCCGTCGCATACTCGTACGGAATCTGTGATCAAATTACTCACTGTAGCAGTAAACAAGATGCTGCCCCTTCTGAGAGGGGCTGGGCCCTCAGGGCTGGAAAGGGGCTAAAGGGGGGAGGGGTTGAATGGGGCTGAAACCCCCTCCTGGAGAAAATTTATCCACGTGAGTGATGTACTGTCAGTATGAGACAAATGTGGTGTTGTTACTGTCGTGTGAGACAAAGTGTGAGTGTTGTGCTTATGTCAGTGTGGACAAGTGTGAGTGCTGTTAGATGTCAGTGTGAGACAAGTGTGAGTGATGTTACTGTCAGTGTGAAGACAAGTGTGGAGTGCGTTACTGTCAGTATGAGACATAGTGTGAGTTGCTGTACTGTCAGTAATGGATGGACAAGTGTGAGTGATGTTACTGTCGGTGTGAGACAAGTGTGAGTGCTGTTACTGTCAGTGTGAGACAAGTGTGAGTGATGTTACTGTCAGTGTGAGACAAGTGTGAGTGCTGTTACTGTCAGTGTGAGACAAGTGTGAGTGCTGTTACTGTCAGTGTGAGTGCTGTTACTGTCAGTATGAGTGCTGTTACTGTCAGTGTGATACAAGTGTGAGTGCTGTTACTGTCAGTATGAGACAAGTGTGAGTGCTGTTACTGTCAGTGTGAGGCAAGTGTGAGTGCTGTTGCTGTCAGTGTGAGACAAGTGTGAGTGCTGTCACTGTCAGTGTGAGACAAGTGTGAGTGCTGTTACTGTCAGTGTGAGACAAGTGTGAGTGCTGTTACTCTCAGTGTGAGACAAGTGTGAGTGCTGTTACTGTCAGTATGAGGCAAGTATGAGTGCTGTTACTGTCAGTGTGAGACAAGTGTGAGTGCTGTTACTGTCAGTATGAGACAAGTGTGAGTGCTGTCACTGTCAGTGTGAGAAAAGTGTGAGTGCTGTTACTGTCAGTGTGAGACAAGTGTGAGTGCTGTTACTGTCAGTGTGAGACAAGTATGAGTGCTGTTACTGTCAGTGTGAGACAAGTATGAGTGCTGTTACTGTCAGTATGAGGCAAGTGCGAGTGCTGTTACTGTCAGTGTGAGACAAGTATGAGTGCTGTTACTGTCAGTATGAGGCAAGTGTGAGTGCTGTTACTGTCAGTGTGAGACAAGTGTGAGTGCTGTTACTGTCAGTGTTAGACAAGTATGAGTGCAGTTTCTGTCAGTGTGAGACAAGTGTGAGTGCTGTTACTCTCAGTATGAGGCCTCAACTACTGCGCTCCACAAACTTTTCCCGGGAATTTTGTCGATTATATGACACTTGGAGTTGAGCTATTTTTGATTCATTATTAACTCGGTGGCACTCGATGTATGCACAAGGCTTATTCCTCTAAGAAAAAGGAGGAGTAGATGTAAAACAGAAAGAGACAGGCGCTCCCTTTACAGGCGACGGAAAAGAATAACAGAGCGGCTAAAAGAGGTCAATATATCTGAAATGCGTAGGGAGACACTGGTCAGAGAAATAGCAAGCATCGAACTTAAGCTAAAAGAATCCTTTAGGAGTCAGGAATCGCGGGAAGAACTAAAAGCCATAAATGAAATCGAAAGAAACCCAAAGTATTTCTTCTCCTATGCCAAATCAAAATCGAGAACAACGTCCAGTATTGGGTCCCTACTTAAACAAGATGGGTCCTACACAGATGACAGCAAGGAAATGAGTGAGCTACTCAAGTCCCAATATGACTCAGTTTTTAGCAAGCCGCTAACCAGACTGAGAGTCGAAGATCAAAATGAATTTTTTATGAGAGAGCCACAAAATTTGATTAACACAAGCCTATCCGATGTTATCCTGACGCCAAATGACTTCGAACAGGCGATAAATGACATGCCCATGCACTCTGCCCCAGGGCCAGACTCATGGAACTCTGTGTTCATCAAGAACTGCAAGAAGCCCCTATCACGAGCCTTTTCCATCCTATGGAGAGGGAGCATGGACACGGGGGTCGTCCCTCAGTTACTAAAAACAAAAAGACATAGCCCCACTCCACAAACGGGGCAGTAAAGCAACAGCAAATAACTACAGACCAATAGCACTAACATCCCATATCATAAAAACTTTGAAAGGGTCCTAAGAAGCAAGATCACCACCCATCTAGAAACCATCAGTTACACAACCCAGGGCAACATGGGTTTAGAACAGGTCGCTCCTGTCTGTCTCAACTATTGGACCACTACGACAAGGTCCAAAATGCACTAGAAGACAAAAGAATGCAGATGTAATATATACAGACTTTGCAAAAAGCCTTCGACAAGTGTGACCATGCGTAATAGCGCACAAAATGCGTGCTAAAGGAATAACAGGAGAAGTCGGTCGATGGATCTATAATTTCCTCACTAACAGAACACAGAGAGTAGTCGTAAAACAGAGTAAAGTCCGAGGCAGCTAGGGTGAAAAGCTCTGTTCCACAAGGCACAGTACTCGCTCCCATCTTGTTCCTCATCCTTATATCCGACATAGACAAGGATGTCAGCCACAGCACCGTGTCTTCCTTTGCAGATGACACCCGAATCTGCATGACAGTGTCTTCCATTGCAGACACTGCAAAGCTCCAGGCAGACATCAACCAAATCTTTCAGTGGGCTGCAGAAAACAATATGAAGTTCAACGATGAGAAATTTCAATTACTCAGATATGGTAAACATGAGGAAATAAATCTTCATCAGAGTACAAAACAAATTCTGGCCACAAAATAGAGCGAAACACCACGTCAAAGACCTGGGAGTGATCATGTCGGAGGATCTCACCTTCAAGGACCATAACATTGTATCAATCGCATCTGCTAGAAAAATGACAGGATGGATAATGAGAACCTTCAAAACTAGGGAGGCCAAGCCCATGATGACACTCTTCAGGTCACTTGTTCTATCTAGGCTGGAATATTGCTGCACACTAACAGCACCTTTCAAGGCAGGTGAAATTGCCGACCTAGAAAATGTACAGAGAACTTTCACGGCGCGCATAACGGAGATAAAACACCTCAATTATTGGGAGCGCTTGAGGTTCCTAAACCTGTATTCCCTGGAACGCAGGAGGGAGAGATACATGATTATATACACCTGGAAAATCCTAGAGGGACTAGTACCGAACTTGCACACGAAAATCACTCACTACGAAGCAAAAGACTTGGCAGACGATGCCCCATCCCCCCAATGAAAAGCAGGGGTGTCACTAGCACGTTAAGAGACCATACAATAAGTGTCAGGGGCCCGAGACTGTTCAACTGCCTCCCAGCACACATAAGGGGGATTACCAACAGACCCCTGGCAGTCTTCAAGCTGGCACTGGACAAGCACCTAAAGTCAGTTCCTGACCAGCCGGGCTGTGGCTCGTACGTTGGTTTGCGTGCAGCCAGCAGTAACAGCCTGGTTGATCAGGCTCTGATCCCCCAGGGGGGCCTGGTCACAGCCCGGGCGCGGGGGGGGTTGCCCCCCGGAACTCCTCCTGGTAAACCCCGGGTGTTAATTAAAATCCAATGGTCCGGAACTGCCGCAAAACGCTCTTGAAATTTTCAAAAGCTGATTTTTAAAACCTTAAGTGGCTCGGATGTGTTGCAAAAGCTTTTTTACTGTAGTTCAGCACCTTAAAGGGGATTTTCTTTGCATGAAGTTTTCCCAGGGGCCTTTAACCCGGGAATTTTCAGTGATTATAAAACACCTTTTCCCCTGTCCCCATTTTGGGCCCCTCAATGAGGACATTTTTTTCTCTTGTGAAATTCAGTTCCGAGCAGAGCGGGAAAAGGGTTTATTTTTTTTGCTCTGTTTTAACGGGATTCCGAGGATAGTGATGTCTTAAAAAATGGAAGTTGGATTGTCGGGGATTGTGGGAGGCCCCAAATTTCCCAGTTCCCCATAGTGTCCTTGGTTTTTTTAAAGAAAAAAACTTTGGGGTTTAAAGAAAATATTACTGGAGGGGTTTCCTTGGGATCCCGGGGCTCCTGGTTAAAACTGTCCGGGCTGCTGCTGGGTTTTGATCATCCCCTGTGTTTACTATTTAATTTTTAGAATTTGTAACTTTTAAAAAGGGTTTTTTCCGATATTTTTTTTTATTTTCTTTTTTATCTTCCTTCAAATTGAATTACTGGTGTATTGGTTAAATTTTTTTAAAAACAATAATTTTTAAAAAAACTTAGTTAAATTTAAAATAAATCGAAAAAAAATTTTTTGAAAAAAATATGTAAAAAATCGATTTCGATTTTGGACGGGTAAAATTTTGGGCACAAAAATTTCAAAAAAACAGTTTAATGTATCATTTTTTATTTTTTAAATGAAAATTAAATTTGTACATATTATCAGTTGTATTGTACAGTATTATGCTTGAAAGAACACTGTTTTGTCACTATTCTCTATGTCTGGTCACAGACCGAGCATCGGGGGCGTTGACCCCCGGAACTCTGTCCAGGTATACTCCAGGCAGAGATAAATACACCTTAAATACCAGCTACTAAATGTATGACTCGTTCACTTATAATCATGATAATAATCTTAACCAAAATGCTTTGCAAACTACGTGGTCATGACCAGGTGCTGTTGTTTGCTCTACCTTATTAAGTGTGGCAGAAAAACAATGTTTACCCGAGGCGCATGGTAAGTCATGCATGAAAAACCGGAGCTGGACATTTCGTATCAGTCAAGACGGGCGTCGTCAGGCTGGTGAAGAACTTTTGATCCAAGGAGTTGTAGGCGCCTTCTTCTACCTTGGATCAAATATGATTACTTAATATTCTCCAAACGGTGTATGATCACTACGAGTTTAGTGTTGGCTCATACAGCAAGGAAATTTAAACCATGTTTTAAATAAAACCATTTTTTTTTACATTATTACTATTATTATTATTATTATTGCTGTATTATTTATGAGGTGCTAAAGTCGATGAGGGGAATGATGGGAACATTTCTTACTATCCTTGACTCACGAAATCGTAATGACACGATTGCAAACAAACCATACCACGGGCGGATTGAACCCGCGGTCAGAGTCTCAAAACTCCAGACCGTCGCGTTAGCCACTGGACCAGCTAGCCACAATAAGATTCGTCCAACTGGGTATATTTCTACACCATAGGAAGGTTAGCATAGGCACCACTGTGACCACAAATGGAAATTTTTACAGACGAATCTCCAGCTAGCGTGGCCGTGACGCATTTGTGGTCACAGTGGTGCCTATGCTAACCTTCCTATGGTGTAGAAATATACCTAGTTGGACGAATCTTATTGTGGCTAGCTGGTCCAGTGGCTAACGTGACGGTCTGGAGTTTTGAGACTCTCTGACCGCGGGTTCAATCCCGCCCGTGGTATGGTTTGTTTTCTTACTATCCTTAATTGTGAAATAGCAAATGTTTACCATTATCAAGTTCATCTCTTATGGACATATGCTAAACCATTTAACAAAGAACGAAATAATGATAGAAGATATTAAGAATCTTCCCTCATCAGCACATCTAACATTGTTACTCAGAACCCCCAGAGTTGTTCATGTTATTTAAACCTTTAGCGTGTATTATACCAGCAAGTTATCAAGATATCCGGGAGCAACACAAGAGTCCACAGCTTCCGCTTCTTGAAATCATTTTTTTCCCCTTAACTTAGTCTGTACCTGTGTAAATACTCCTTTTCCTCGGGTATTCTATACTGACCTGAGAAACCTTGTTGTGTGTGCGAGTAAGTTTATTCAGGTATACACAAATACAGTTACGAAGATTATCATACATAGCAACATATGTGGAGAGAACCTGGGATAACCCAAAAAAGTCTAAGTGACTTATTTCCATTGGGGTCATTTTAATTCTTTATTATTATACTAGAAAGGAGATATAATTTTATTATTATACTATAAAGGAGATATACTAGGAATTATTTTAAAATGAGTTATTTATATTTACATGTGTGCTAGCTAAAAAAAAATAAAAAATCATTCTCCTCCCTTTGTCACTACATTCATTAGGCACCTTTTGGCTCTCTTCTTCAACTGGTTCATGTCTTGGGAAGCAACACTTCATACCATAGAAACTCCAGTTTATTGTCATTTAAATCAGGTCTTGGGTTGTAAGTTAAGTCATTCCTTATGTAGTCACATATCCCACCACCCTTTCTGTTACTGTCTAAGCGTTTTATATTGTAACCTTCTATTTTGATCTCGTCGTCAGTCACAGTATCATCCAACCAGGATTCAGAGATGGATATAACTGCCGCTCTAGTTCTGTTAGCTGGAATCCTAATCTCTGCCAATTTTGGAAAAAGTGATCTTGCGTTGACATAAATAAAGTGAAGGCCTGTTTTTATAAAACAATTATAATCATCAATATATAGTAACGGGTCATTTGTATTAAAATTTGGTAAATCAGTGTCATCACTTCTAAAGGGTAACTGTACCAAAGTGCATTTGTTACAAACAAAGCGAAATCTGGTACCATTACCATAATCGAACACATCCATTATGCACCCACCCCTTACACAATTTATATAAGGTATATTTACTGTTCTTCTTTCGTACCTTAGTACAGTGTGTACGTATGTCTGGTGGTGTCTGAGATAATTAGAATAGTAAGTAGTAAATAAGTAAGTTTATTCAGGTATACACAAAGACAGTTACATAGAATTATCATACATAGCAGCATATGTGTAGAGAACCTGGGATAACCCAAAAAAGTCAGACAGAGTGACTTATTTCCATTGGGGTCCTTTTACCTTATTATTATAATATAAATGTTATAATATTTTCTTATTATTCTATAATGAAGATAACATCTTATTATCATACTAAAAAGACTATCTACTACACGAGGGTCATTAAGACTATCTACTACACGAGGGTCATTAAGATTATCTACAATACGAGGGTCATTACTAGGAATAAGGTAAAATTTACACGTATGTTAGCTAAAAAATAGAAAATCATTCCCCTCCCTTTCTGTAGCTACATTCATCAGACACCTTTTGGCACTCTTCTTGAACTGGTTCATGCTATGACTGGCTTTGACATGTGCGGGTAGTCTGTTCCATTCCTTTATTGCTGTACAATAAAAGGTGTTTGAAGCCTGGCCACTGACTGTGGGTACTACAAAGTTGTGTTCTCTCCCCCTAGTACTATGATTGCTCTGGTTCCCAACCTTGACAAAATTGACAGCAAGATATTCTGGACACTGTGAGCAATTTTATAAACATGATTTAGCTTCAGTTGTTTTACTCTGTCTTCAACATTCAGCATATCCAACTGCTGTAATTCATCCTGGCCTACATGTTCTCTTGGTCCCAGCCCCAGGATGAATCTTACGATTTTGTTCTGGGTGATTTGCAGTCTATCTTTCAGTTTTTTTGTCAAGGCAGAGTACCATGAAGAGCAAGCGTAATCCATATGGCATTGTATAAGGGCTAGACATAGGGTCCAGCGAGCCTCAGTAGGTAGACACTGTGCTTGTCTATACAGGAACTTCAGTCTGGCATTCGCAGAATGGTTCTATTGTCTCACATTGACCAATGTCTGCATTACGTATAGAGTTAAGGTTATCATTCCTAGCTACTAGACCGTTGTTATCACCGTCACTTATCTGTCTGTTATGCACCTGTACCATAGTTTGAGGTCCTGGATTAGTTTGGATATCGCCACTTAATAGCGCCACTATAAGAGCTGTACGCCACTGTTTATGTTTGTGCACGTGGTGTTGCCATACCTTGAGGCAATAGTGACATTTACGTTTTCCAGTCCCTATGACTGCCTTCCTTCTTCAGAGAACTGCAGGATAAAAATAAATATAATTACGGCAGCCTGTACCCCTCTAACGCCAACCATGTTCACTCTTCACTCATTTTATTACTTCAAAACAAAAAATTTTCTTCCTTTTTTATAAAAGAAAAGAAAACACTGATCACTATCAGTCACCTAGTAATGGTCTAGTAGCTACTCTAGCAATCACCACTGAGTACTTGTAGATTTCCTGTATCTTACTTCACAAACTCCCTTCACTCCTCACTTATCCCTTCACAAACCTCCTTCACTCCTCACTTCGCAGTCCCGTTTCACCTAACACACTTATAACTCATTTCCATCCTGGTAGGACAAGTTTTAATCGATGGTGTTATCCGTCCAAAGCCTCATCAGTCCCATTTAGCGGAGCTGTGTCGTGTTGTTGTCTGGTCCTGACCCAGAGCTGATGTTTCAGACATTTTTAAAAGCACCGAGGGAAAAAGCGGCCACTAAAACCTGACAGATTTCATGGAGTTTTGTCGTTAGATTTGGCGTTTTCTTCTATGTTTCCCTCACAATGTACGTTGGTCAGACGTCGTCGTTAATGAAAGTATCCACAACATCTAAGAGTCATTTCCAGTTTAACTCGATCTTTATTGTATAACATTCGACTGTTGCTTTATGTACCTTGTGTTTTATTGTATCACTGTTGACAGTTACAATATTATATCACATTCACTTGTTTCTACATCTCCTTCACTGGTTTACCGTATTCCCATCAATAAATATATAAATAAAGGAACACAAATTACACACCGTGGCTGGCACAATTCACATTCTACTCATTTTTTTTGGAAAAGTAACTATAGACTTTGTTTCGGTCCCTATTAGACCATTATAAAGTAAGTGAAAATGTCTTGACGAGAGGAACCGAAGCCACTGTCCTTACTTGGATCAGCTCTGCTTACCTCCTATTCTACAGACATTGCATAACCCTTACGGTCATTACGCATTCTCGTGATTATAGAAAATAGACTTCATACATTTTTTTTTCACACGAAGCAATGTGTAGTCTGTAGTTTCCTCTCGGAGCTTTATAAAGTCATCATTGTTCCTAGCAGAACTTTATCAAGTCATCTGACTCGTAGTAGAGCTTAATTAAGTCATCCGAGCTTTGCTTTGAGCAATGACTCTTCCACATAAATGTTTGTTCCACCTAAGTCTATATTTTCCGCATTACTCTAGTGTTACCTACTCAGCCCCGCTATGAGAGTCATCGTGTTAGCACTTACGTTGGATGACGTTCTAAACTGGAACTCCAACAAAGCATTGGTGCAACATCAACAGTGAAGGAAGTAATGCAGTTGCATCCCACATGATAATAATGTTTGCTACATGTCACTGGTGTTTCCCACATGGTACTGGTGCCCCACATATGACAATGGTAACCAATAAATGATACTTGTGCCTCACGCGTGATGTATATCATTGGTATTCAATTCTTGCTCGTAGGCTGCGGGACTGATTATTTTATCTTCCACTGTATTGTATTGATAAATTGGTAATTGTATTGTATTGATAAATTTATAATTGTATTGTATTGATAAATCCACTGGATGGCGTAACGTCTACAAGCAAAGATACCCAGATGTTGTTGCGCTTGTGTCTATTTCATCCGTCTCCCACATGATACTGAGGCCTCTCGAGTAACACCAGTGTCTCCCACATGACACTGCTGCTTACCACGTGACACTGCCGCTAACCACATGACACCAGTGTCTCCTACATGACACCCGCGCTTGCCACATGATACTGGTGCTTACCACATGACACTGGTGCCTCGCACATGACGCTGGTGCATACAACATGACACTGGTGCTTACCACATGACGCTGGTAGGTCCCACATAACATTTGTGTCTCTAATAAAAGCCTAGAGTTTTCCACATAACACCCGTGCTTACCACATGACACTGGTGCCTTCCACATGACACTGCTGCCTAACACTTGACACTGCTGCCTACCACTTGTCACTGGTGCCTCCCACATGATACTGGTGCCTCCCACATGACACTGGTGCCTCCCACATGACACTGGTGCCTACTACATGATACTGGTGCCTACTACTTGACACTGGTGCCTCCGACATAACACTGGTGCCTCTCACATGACACTGGTGCCTCCCACATGACACTTGTGCCTACCACATGATACTGGTGTCTACCACATGACATTGGTGCCTCCCACATGACACTTGTGCCCTCCACTTGGCACTGGTGCCTACCACGTGAAACTGTTGCGTACCACTTGACACTGGTGCCTCCCACATGACACTGGTGCCTACTACATGATACTGGTGCCTACCACATGATACTGGTGTCTACCACATGACATTGGCACATCCCACATGACACTGGTGCCTCCCACATGACACTGATACTTCCCACATGACACTGGTGCCTCCCACATGACACTTGTGCCTACCATTTGGCACTGGTGCCTACCACGTGAAACTGTTGCGTACCACTTGACACTTATGCCTCCCACATGACACTGGTGCCTACTATATGACACTGGTGCCTGCCACATGATACTGGTGCCTACCACATGACATTGGCAAATCCCACATGGCACTGGTGCCTCCTACATGACACTGGTGCTTCCCGCATGACACTGGTGCCTCCCACATGACACTTGTGCCTACCACTTGGCAATGGTGCCTACCACGTGAAACTGCTTCATACCACTTGACACTGGTGCCTCGCACATGACACTGGCACCTAGCATATGACACTGGCTCCTCCCACATGATACTGATGCCTACCACATGACACTTGTGCCTCCCTCATGACACTGGTGCCTACCACATGACAGTACTGCTTCCCACATGACAGTGATGCCTCCCACATGACACTGGTGTCTCCTACATGACACTGATGCCTACAACATGACACTGGTGCCTCCCACATAACACTGGTGCCTCCCACATGACACTGGTGCCTCCCACATGACACTGGTGCCTCGCACATGACACTGGCACCTAGCACATGACACTGGCTCCTCCCACATGATACTGATGCCTACCACACGATACTTGTGCCTCCCTCATGACACTGGTGCCTACCACATGACAGTGGTGCTTCCTACATGACACTGGTGCCTCTCACATGACACTGGTGCCTCGCTTTGTGCTATGTTATTCCGGATGTTCTACTGGCGTTTTGTATTAGGTTGGGTGCGGATATATACTTCTTGAGGGCGAATTTTGAAATGACGTTTGGCTTCCATTGTACCTGTGAGATATTGAAATTGGGAGTGGTAGTTATGAAGGCAGCTTCTAAGATTTTGCGTTTGAAGCTGCAGTGTGATTTGTGTTTGATGGTGACAGCTTCCTAATAAACGTTGGGATTGTTGATGGTGACATGTTGAAAAATGGCTGCACTATCCTGTGCATAACGTATTGCCCTCTGGTGTTCAAGGATCCTTGTAGATAGTCTTCGACCTCTCTGCCTTAGATATGTTTAGCTGCAGTCTTTATATGATATCTAGTAAACTCGTGATGTGTCTTGCATAGCTATTTTTCAACATGTAAGCAACCACAATCACAACATTCATTGGGAAACTGTCACCATCAAACACAAATCACAATGCAGCTACAAACGAAAAATCACAGAATCTGCTTTCATAGCTACCACTCCCAGTTTCAATATCTCGCAGGGACAATGGAAGCCAAATGTTATTTCAAAATTCGCAATCAAGAAGTACATACCAGCACCCAATTTAATACAGAATGCCTACACAAGATCAGGAATCACATGGCACAAAGGAGCTTATTACCCAGATTTTTAGGTTCACTTCAGGACATGTCTTTTCACCTACCCACTGC
The DNA here is from genome assembly GCF_026875155.1 of Cherax quadricarinatus. Taxonomy (NCBI): domain Eukaryota; kingdom Metazoa; phylum Arthropoda; class Malacostraca; order Decapoda; family Parastacidae; genus Cherax; species Cherax quadricarinatus. The sequence goes on from NC_069488.1 coordinate 10,203,598, forward strand.
TTGAAACATGTACGAAGTAAGGGTTGCACCCTATATATTTTTGTTCTCATTTCACTTATTTATCAGCTGAAGAGGAACCCAGAAGAGGCTCGAAATATACAGACCAATTAATCTTCTGAGTTTCTATTACCATGTGGGCTTTTATTGAACATTGGCAAGTGTTTATTACACTTTAGTTATATAATAATAACTTGGCAGACGATGCACCATCCCCCCAATGAAAAGCAGGGGTGTCACTAGCACGTTAAGAGACCATACAATAAGTGTCAGGGGCCCGAGACTGTTCAACTGCCTCCCAGCACACATAAGGGGGATTACCAACAGACCCCTGGCAGTCTTCAAGCTGGCACTGGACAAGCACCTAAAGTCAGTTCCTGATCAGCCGGGCTGTGGCTCGTACGTTGGTTTGCGTGCAGCCAGCAGCAACAGCCTGGTTGATCAGGCGCTGATCCACCAGGAGGCCTGGTCACAGACCGGGCCGCGGGGGCATTGACCCCCGAAACTCTCTCCAGGTAAACTCCAGGTAAACTACAAGTACATGTACATGGTATACAGTCCTAGCTGACAACAATGACATACTACTATATAGAAAGCCACTTGTTATGCTGAGCATCTCGGGCAAATTAGGTCAGTGTCCCAGGATGCGACCCACACCAGTTGACTAACACCCAGGTACCCATTTTACTGATGGGGAACATAGACAACAGGTGGAAAGAAACACGCCCAATGTTTCTACTCTGGCTGGGAATCGAACCCAGGCCCTCGCCGTGTGAAGCGAGAGCGTTAACCACCAGGCCAAACAGGTGAGTTTGGGCCATTTAGGAAGTATTTTTAGGTCAAATAGCTAGAATGAAAATTTGAATCTGCTATAACTCTGCCAAATTCATTCTTAGCATGACGATAAAATATGTAACATTTATTTTAAATAATATTAAATAAACTTAGTGAACTTTTGCTATACATAGCAAAAGTTGCCTAAAAAAACAACGCTATTATGAGGGTTAAATGAGGATTCTAAGTTAGTTTTGTTCCAAAAATATAAATCTTTATATGATTTTTCATTGTATATATATATATATATATATATATATATATATATATATATATATATATATATATATATATATATATATATATATATATATATATATATGCAAACAATCGCAGACAGGTAATCTTAACAATGCAAGACAAGCCACAGGGAAAAGGGGGTGGAAATTTTTAGCTAAAGTACTTTCACACTTCTCAGTGCATCATCAGGAGCTATGCAATGTTGCCAGGCAGCAACTGAAGGATTGAGGGGAAGATTTTCCAAGAGTAGTGTAGGGTGACACTAGCTATAGTCTCTCTGAATGTGACGCAGTGGTCTGTGTGCCAACCCTGTGACCCTCCCTGTCCTCCCCCCCCCCAGCACATGGGGCAGTAGATGGCCTCCGGGGTTTCAGCAGTCAAGGAATAGGAAATTAGAAGATACAATAGCCAATCCCAAACTTCTGCTAGTCGCCTAGAATAGGTCAGGTGACTTGAGAAAATATGTTTCACAGTGGATAATATACATATGGATTCCTATTCTTCAGTGGATACTCAGTGGGTACTGAGGAGTACTCAGGAGTATCGCTTCATATATTCTTAAATATTGTCTGCCAATTTTTTCAGTATAAATTAATATACCTTATTTGGCACAAGGTCCCATGCACCCAGTGTTCTCTCTCATATGTTGGTCAAACATGCAAACCTCTGGAAACCAGAATAGCCCAACATAAATACTCAGTCAGAACAGGGCAGGAGTCGAACACTATGTTCAACCATGTCAGTTCCTGCAATCACCCACTGGGGTGGGCTGATGCTCAGATTATAGCACCCAACAGTTCAGTCATAGAATGAAACATAATTGAATCTTCCCTCTTCAGTTATGACAGGAACACGTATATAACTCTAATTATGGGTTATTCAAACTCGATAGCTATTTAGTAGAATCTACAGTACACAGTCTTAAACAACAATGCTACACAAAATCACAGGATTGCTCATTAGGACAGGTGGCTTCATAACGGATGGGTAGTGCTCAACCAGTGTCTATGCACCAAACTCATGCTACGAATGTCGGGAATGGTGGTATTCAATACAACATGTTTAGCTGTTACTGCACCATAAGTGGAGAGGTACACAAGATTAAGTGGTAGCATAGATAGTGGGCTTTAAGGATATCTGAGAAGAAAACTTGGATCATAGAAATATTATTGGAAAGGCATAGAGATACGTAAATAAGGTGTATTAATCGATACTGAGAAGACCGGTAGACAATATTTCAGGAATATATGTAGAGATACTTCTGAGTACCTCTGAGAACATTGTAAAACTCCTATTATACACAACTTTAAATGCTACACACAGTCCCAGGATTGCTCATTATGTCAGATGGTTTCATGAGGGATTGGTGACGCTTAACCAGTGTCTACGAACCAAACTTACGCTACGTCTGTCGTGAATGGTGGCATATTATATAGCCCATTTAGATGTTACTGTACCATACATTGACAAGTACACAAGATTAAGTGATAGCATAGATAGTGGGGTTAAATGATATCCGAAGAACAAATATGAATCATAGAAATATTATCGGAAAGGTATAAAGATACCCAAATAAGGCACGTTAATCTATACTGGGAAAACTGGCAGACAATATTTAGGAATATATAAAGTGATTCTCCTGAGTACCCCTGGGAACATTCTACAACAGCAGAACATGGTATTTAAATGAACATAAAAGTATATTCATTTCTTTTCTTTTATAAATTAGAGATTACACAGAATAATAGGAATCCATATGTATATTGTACACTGCGAAACATATTTTCTCAAGTCACGTGACCTGTTCTAGGTCACAATTTCTTATTTCTTGACTGCTGAAAACCTGGAAGCCGTCTACTGCCCCAGGTGGGGGGAGGGAGCATGGGGAGGGGTAGTAGGGTTAGTACACAGACCGCTGTCTCACATTCAGAGAGACTTAGGATGGTGTCAACCTTCACTATGCTACTCTGCGAAAAACTTCTCCAGAGTCCTTCATTTGCTGCCTTGTAACATTGCATAGCTCCTGATGAAGCACTGAGAAGTGTTAAAGTACTTGACCTAAAGATTTCCACCCTCAGGGCTTGTCTTGCATATATATATATATATATAATATAATATATATATATATATATATATATATATATATATATTATATATATATATATATATATATATATATATATACAATAAGATCACAGTATACAGGTGATTTCAGAATATGCAAAACAACCACTGTGAAAGAACAGAGAACTTCCAAGCGCTTTTTTGACTACTCACATTATCAAGGAACAATGTTGTCTATTCCTTCTTTGTGTTTTTTTTACATATATATACATATACATATATATATATTATATATATATATATATATTATATATAATATATATATGCAAGACAAGCCCTGAGGGGTGGAAATCTTTAGGTCAAGTACTTGGCGTGTAGCTTGCGCTACACGCCAAGTTATTGTCCAGTGTGGGTACATTGGTAAAGCACTGCGTACCTTATCCTAAGGTTCGTAGGTTCGAGTCTCCTTCAGCCAGAGATCAGTGTTTGTGTATATTTCGCATGCTCTCGCGAATTCCTTGCATTGTTAAAATCTCTAGTAAGGCTGATGCATGCAGATGATATATATATATATATATATATATATATATATATATATATATATATATATATACATATGTGGTGTGTGTGTGTGTGCACTCATCTATTTGTAGTTGCAGGGAACGAGACATAGCTCCTGGCCCTGCCTCTTCACTGGTCGCTACTAAGTCCTCTCTCTCCCTGCTCCAAGAACTTTATCATACCACTTATTAAAGCTATGTATGGATCCTGCCTCCACTACATCACTTTCCAGACTCTTCCGCTTCCTGACAATTCTATGGCTGAAGAAATACTTCTAATGTCCCTGTGATTCATCTGTGTCTTCATTTTCCAACTGTGACCCCTTGTTGCTGTGTCCCATCTCTGGAATACTCTGTGTCCACCTTGTCGATTCCTCGCAGAATTTTATGTCGTTATCATATCCCTCTTATTTCTCCTGTCATCCAGGGTCGTCAGGTCGATTTCCCTTAACCTCCAGGACCAGTCTTGTTGCAAACCTTTGCACATTCTCTAATTTTCTTACATGCTTGGCTAGGTGTGGGTTCCAAACTGGTGCTGCATACTCCAATATGGGCCTGACATACACGGTATACAGGGTCCTGAACGATTCTTTATTGAGATGTCGGAATGCTATTCTTAATTAACCCCTCAAGGAAGGTTCCTTGATGTTGGTGAGGGGCTCTTGATTTAGGGAATTGGATCTGTGCTCCAGTTCCCCAAATTAAGCCTGAATGCCTTCCACATCCCCCCCCCCAGGCGCTGTATAATCCTCCGGGTTTAGTGCTTCCCCCTTGATTGTAATAATAATAATATTCTTAATTAAGTATGCCTAGCGCCCATATGCTACAGCAGTTATTTGGTTGATGTGCGCCTCTGGAGATGTGCCTGGTGTTATACTCATCCCAAGATCTTTTTTCTTGAGTGAGGTTTGCAGTCTGTGGCCACTTAGATTATACTCTACTGGGTAGGCCACAACGAGCACCAAAGAAGCATTGGCAGACGTGAGTGAGACATCCCTAGAAACCCCAACGAAGTCCGTCGAGAACGTCATGACGAATTCTATAAGTGGTGTAATGCTACCTGGCGAATGTGAGTCGACTACTCGGAGCATCACGACGGACGACGCCAAGGAAGGTAAAAACATTGTTGTTGTTGGGGATAGCCAGATTAGGTACATGGATAGGGCATTCTGCTTGAAGGATAGGAGTAGGAGGCAGAGAGTGTGTTTTCCTGGGGCTGGGATGAAGGATATTGTTAGCCATCTGGATGACATCATGAGAGGTAATGGGAGAAATCCTATTATCTGTCTCAGTGCTGGAGGCAACGATGTTGGCAGAAGTAGGAGTGAGGACCTGATTAGCAGGTATAGGTCAGCAATAGAGATAATTAGGAGGAAGGGTGGGAACCTGTCATATGTGGCATTTTGCCAAGGAGAGGAGTTGGAAATGAATGGTTGTCCAGAGCAATTGATGTCAATTGCTGGCTGGACAAATACTGTAAGGAAAATGCGGTAACATTCATTGACAACTGGGACCTCTTCTATGGCAGAAAGGACATGTATGCCAGGGATGGGGTTCACTTATCTAGGTGTGGGGTGGGAGCACTGGCCAACGCAGTGGAGGGAGCTGTTTGGTCTTTAAACTAGGAATAGTTAGTGGTATGGGTTTTGGCGGGAAAACAGTGAAGTCGCAGTGTAGTAATATGAGTACTAGGAGAACTAGTAATAGGCAAAATGAGGTGGATATTGGAAAGCCAGTGGCACTAATTGACAAGGACAGTAATAGGTTTAGTGGAATAACAGAAAGGAGCAGGAAGGGTAAAGAGACAGGAGGGTCTTTAAATATATATTACACAAATAGTCGCAGTGCTAGGAATAAGATGGACGAGTTGAGACTAGCTGCTAGTGCAGGTAACATTGATGTATTTGCCATAACTGAGACGTGGTTTAATTCAAAAAGTCGGGACATGCCTGCAGAATGTCACATTCAGGGTTTTAAATTGTTCCAAGTAGATAGAAGTGTCGGGAAGGGGGGTGGGGTGGCATTGTATGTCCGAGATCGCTTGAACTGTTGCATAAAAACGGGTATTAAGTCTGAAGTAACACATAGTCTGTTTGGATAGAATTTTCAGAGGGGCATGAAAAATTAATTTTAGGTGTGATATACCGTCCCCCAAACTTAGATAGGGACCAGGGGAGACTACTATGGGAGGAAATTGTTAGGGCCACAAGGCACGATAATGTAATTCTAGGAGACTTTAACTTTAGTCATATTGATTGGAATTTCTTGACTGGGAATTTAGAATAATACGACTTCTTAGAAGTAGTTCAGGATTGTTTTTTGAAGCAGTTTGTGACAGAACCTACAAGGGGAAATAACCTGCTTGACTTAGTTCTGGCAAACAATGAATCCCTTGTTAATAATTTAGAAGTTTCAGAGGAACTGGGTGCTAGCGACCACAAATCAATTACATTTAGCATTGAATGGAAGTATGATAGTAGGGATAACTCAGTAACAGTCCCAGATTTTCGCTTAGCAGATTACGATGGGCTTAGAGAACACTTATTATCTGTTGACTGGGGTAACGAAGAGAGCTATCAATATGACAGTTTTCTGAACACCATACATGCTGCTCAAAGAACGTTTATCCCTTATAAAGAAATTAGATCAAATAGAAATGACCCAAAATGGATAAATAATAGGCTGAAATTTCTACTAAGGCATAAGAAAGGAATTTATAGGCGTATCAAAAGAGGTGAGGGTCATCTTATGAATCAGTATATTGACATTAAGAGGGACATTAAAAAGGGGATAAGAAAAGCTAAAAGGGACTATGAAATTAAAGTTGCTAGGGATTCTAAAACTAACCCAAAAAGTTTTTTCCAGGTATATAGAACAAAAGTCAGAGATAAGATAGGTCCCCTTAAAAATAACTATGGGCATCTTAGTGACAAAGAGAATGAAATATTTTAAATAATTATTTTCTCTCGGTTTTTACACAGGAAGACACTAATAATATTCCAGTAATTAATTTTTATAGTGGGCTAGAAGATAAATTATGTAACATCACAGTCACTAATGAAATGGTTGTGAAGCAGATAGACAGACTGAAGCAAAATAAGTCGCCGGGTCCTGATGAGGTTTTTTCAAGGGTTCTTAAGGAATGCAAAATGGAAGTCTGTGAACCATTAAATAATATTTTTAATTTATCTCTTCAAACAGGTGTAGTGTCTGATATGTGGAAGATGGCTAATGTAATTCCTATTTTTAAAACAGGGGACAAGTCGTTACCGTCAAATTACCGCCCAATAAGCCTGACCTCAATTGTAGGCAAATTACTAGAGTCAATTATGGCTGAGATTATAAGAAGCCATCTCGATAAGCATAGCTTGATTAATGATACTCAGCATGGATTCACAAGAGGCCGGTCTTGTCTAACTAATTTATTAACTTTCTTCAGTAAAGCTTTTGAGGCTGTTGACCACGATAAAGAGTTTGATATTATTTACTTAGATTTTAGTAAGGCTTTTGATAGAGTTCCGCACCAAAGACTGTTAAAGAAAGTGGCAGCTCATGGCATTGGGGGAAAAGTGCTCTCATGGATCGAGTCATGGCTCACAGACAGGAAGCAGAGAGTGTCCATAAATGGGGTTAAATCCGAGTGGGGATCTGTAACAAGTGGCGTTCCACAGGGATCAGTCTTGGGCCCGTTGTTGTTTATAATATATATCAATGACCTTGATGAGGTAATTACTAGTGATATGAGCAAATTCGCCGATGACACAAAGATAGGTAGGATAATTGATTCAAACGTAGATGTTATGGAACTTCAGGAGGATTTAAACAAACTCTATTCTTGGTCAGAAAAGTGGCAGATGCAGTTCAATGTAGATAAATGCAAGGTTCTGAAGCTCGGGAGTGTCCATAACCCTAGCACTTATAAGTTAAATGATGTAGAACTTAGCCATACAGATTGCGAAAAGGACTTGGGGTTATGGTGAACAGCAACCTTAAACCAAGACAGCAATGCCTAAGTGTACGTAATAAGGCAAATAGATTACTGGGATTTATATCAAGAAGTGTAAGCAACAGAAGTCCAGAGGTCATACTGCAGCTTTATACATCATTAGTAAGGCCTCACCTAGATTATGCAGCTCAGTTCTGGTCTCCATATTACAGAATGGACATAAATTCGTTAGAAAACATTCAGCATAGGATGACTAAATTAATACATAGCATTAGAAATCTTCCTCATGAAGAAAGATTGAAGACTCTTAAGTTACATTCACTTGTTAGACGAAGAATGAGGGGAGACCTGATTGAAGTGTATAAGTGGAAGATAGGTATTAATAAAGGGGATATTAATAAGGTCTTGAGGATATCTCTCCAAGAGAGAACCCGCAGTAATGGATTTAAATTAGATAAGTTTAGATTTAGAAAGGACATAGGAAAATATTGGTTTGGAAATAGGGTAGTTGATGAGTGGAGCAGTCTACCTAGTTGGGTTATTGAGGCTAGGACTTTGGGTAGTTTCAAATTTAGGTTGGATAAGTACATGAGTGGGAGGGGTTGGATTTGAGTGGGACTTGCACATCAGAGCTTATTTCTTGGGTGGCATTGAAAATTGGGTTTGGTAAATGTTTTGTTAGTGGGATGAATTGTAAAGGACCTGCCTAGTATGGGTCAACAGGCCTGCTGCAGTGTTCCTCCTTATGTTCTTATGTTCTTTGCTTTCCCCGATCTTCATGACTTTGCATTTGGCAGGGTTAAATTCAAGGAACCAGTTGCTGGACCAGGCTTGTAGCCTGTCCAGGTCTCTTTGTACTTCTGCCTGATCCTTAACTGATGTAATTTTCCTCATTAACTTCACATCATCTGCAAACAGGGACACTTCAGAGTCCATCCCTTCCGTTATGTCATTCACATATACCAAAGACAGCACAGGACATAGGACTGACCCCTGTGGAACCCCGCTTGTCACAGGCGCCCACTCTGACACCTCGTCACGTACTATAACTCCTATGACTCGTTGTTGCCTTCCCGTCAGATATTCTCTGTTCCATTGCAGTGCCTGTCTTGTTATGCGTGCCTGATCCTCTGGCTTTGGCATTAACCTCTTGTGAGGAACTATGTCGAAGGCCTTCTTGCAGTCCAAGAAAATGCAGTCTAACCATCACTCTATCTATCTTGTCATACTTCCGTTACCGTGTCATAAAACTCCAGTAAGTTTGTGACACAGGATTTACCTTCCTGAAACCGTGCTGGTTATCGTTTATAAGCTTGTCTTTCTAGTTGCTCCACTACTCCTTATTCTAATTTCCTGGGGTCCTTCCTGCCTCCACTGTAAATACTTCTTAAATCTCATGTTGAGCTCCTCACATACCTCTTGGTGGTTTCTTGTGAACTCCCCACCTTCCTTCCTCAGCCCTGATTACCTGGTCCTTGAGAGTGTGTTTCTCCTGATGTGGTTATACAACAGCTTCGGGTCAGACTTGACTTTGAATGCTATGTCATTTCGTATTGTCGCTGAGCCTCCCTTCTTAACTGTGCATATTCGTTTCTGGCTCTTCGGATAATCTCTTTATTTTCCTGAGTCTTTTGTCTTCTGAACTTTTTCCATTCTTTAGTGCACTTAGTTTTTGCCTCCCTACACTTTTGGGTGAACCAAGGACTCGTTCTGGTCTTCCCATTATTTCGGTTTCCTTTGGGAACAAACCTCTCCTCTGCCTCCTTTTATTTTGTTGTCATTTCTTTTACTGGTTTTCCTGTCAGTTCTCTCTCCCACTGAACATCTTGCAGGAAGTTCCTCATGCCTGTGTAGTCCCCCCTTTTGTAGTTAGGTTTTTCCCATCCTATTCCTGCTACCATCTGCACTTGTAGCTCAACTGTGTAATCAAAGCACAGAATCACATGATCACTAGCTCCAAGGGGCCTATTATACGTGATATCTTCGATGTCTGAATTACTCAAGGTGAATACTAGGTCCAGTCTTGCTGGATCATCCTCAGCTCTCTGGAAGTGTCTCTAACATGTTGATGCAAGAGGTTTTCCAGTACCACATCCATCAGCTTGGCTCTCCCTGTTTTGGCACCCCCCATGGAGCTCCAGGTTTCCCCAGTCAATCTGCTTGTGATTGAAATCACTCATAACTAGTAACTTTGCTTTACCCACCTGAGCTCTTCTAGCCACCTCGGCTAGTGTGTCTACCATTACTTTGTTGCTCTCGTCGTATTCTTCTCTTGGCCTCCTGCAATTCTGTGGTGGGTTGTACATTACTGCAATTACCACCTTATGGCCCTCAGACTGAATTGTTCCTACTATGTAGTCCCTTTCGCCCATTCCATCCACTCCTTCCATTTCCTCAAATCCCCATCGGTTTTTAATGAGCATTGCAACTCTCCTCCCCCTCTGCTCCCTCTATCTTTCCTCAGGATCTGATAGCCGGGTGGAAAGATTGCATCTGTTATCCTGGTGAGTTTCGTTTCTGTGAGTGCTATTATGTCTGGGGATGTCTCCTTGATTCTTTCATGCCACTATTCAAATTTATTTTTTATTCAGTATTCATTTGTATACCAAACCTTCAACTTCTTTTCTAAAACTGTTGTCTGGGGAGTACATTGGGGTTGGGGAAGCTGGAGACCTGTTGAGGCACTATGGGTGGTTGCTGTGGAGGTGGACCTTGTAATGAGGTGGGTAAGATAAGATAAGATAAGATAAGATTTCGTTCGGATTTTTTACCACGGGGTTAGCCACCAGGGATAACCAGAAGTAGTGCGTCATCGAGGACTTCTAACTTATTCCATTGGGTTCCTTAATCTTCCCCCAGGATTCGACCTCACCCTGTCGACTAAACACCTCAGGATACCTTAGTTTGCTGCTAGGTGAACAGGACAACAGGTGTAAGGAAACGTGTCGAATGTTTCCACCCGCCGGGAATCGAACCCGGGCCCTCCGTGTGTGAAGCGGAGCTTTAGCCACCAGGCCACCGGGCGCATTGGGGCATTGGGCATGGCATGTGTATTTTGGGTTAGAATGCTTGGTTGCACTGGGGTTGTCCTGGTTGGGGGATTTCTGTAGATGGTTGTGAGGGAGGTTTTATTTGATCTTTCTCCTGAGTTTGGGTTCTCCTGTCCATCTCCATCTTCACCTCTCTTCGTTTCGTTTTTGTACCCTCTCTTTCAGTTTCTGCCTTTCTTCTCGTGTTGTATCGTGGTTGAGATACACCCTCGGGTACGCCGACATGTCCCTTAGTCTTGCTCTCTCCTACAGGATCCTGTTTCAAGCCGCTTCTACCTTGAAAATCATTTCGACCGGCCAGTGTCTCCCTTTTGCAAACCCCTCTATTCTCAGAAAATTTGCCAGCTGGGTCATGTCATCTCCTTTTGCTTTCATGATGCTTTCAATTGATTTTTTCCTCCCCTTGTCTTCTTGCATTGTAAGTTTACCCTTCAACTTCCTGGAGGCCTTAAAGAAAGACTGATCTTTCCCTGTGCACATACTATGCACTTGGTATCTGCTGGCATGGGAAATCTGGAAAAACAGATGGGACGTGCAACTATGACCACCCTAGAAAATGCCATGCCCATATGACAACAGGAAAATGCAAACTCCTTTCATGTAAGCTTTTTCACCCTGAACTGTGTACCTCTTCAGTACAGGAAAGACTGTGCTATAACTTAAATTGCCAGGCATACCATCTAAAGGGGACAAAAAGATACAAAACATCCAGGCCATGGGAAAACCTGGGTAGCCACAGCCACTCAAGAGGGAGAGGTTTTTTAGTGCCAGGAAGGAAAAAAAAACTGGCAGGAAATGGCAGAAATCGTACACCAAATCCAGTCATTCCTGGAGTGGAACCACAGTCGATGGCCTCCACTCCAAACCAACAGATACAGATACTAATGCCGGAAAAAAAATCCCCCCCCAGTACCAATAATACCACCAGTCCGATAACATTCTTCTTTGCAAATATACAGGGTCTAAAGCCAGCAACAAACAACAAAATACCTTTCATCCGTGGACTGCTTGCAGAGGCAAAGGCAATGTTCGCGGCTTTCACTGAGACCCACATAAAGGATCACTTGGACAACGAAATAGGGATCCCAGGTTACAACCTATACAGATGTGACAGAGTGAACAGGCGAAAGGGGGGGGGGTTGGCCTGTACATTGCAGAGTCACTTGTTTGCACAGAACTTGCTTAATGCCTCAAATGATGTAGTGGAAGTTTTAGCAGTAAAGGTCGAGAACCAAAACCTAGTCATTGTGGTAGTCTACAAGCCTCCGGATGCAACATCCCAGAAATTTCCCAGGAACAGCTTTTAAAAAAATTGACCACTGTCTGGAAAATCTTCCAGCTCCTGCACCCAACATCTTGCTTCTGGGGGTTTTTCAACTTAAGGCACCTAAAATGGAGGAATATAGCAAATAATATTGTTGCAGTAATAACACCAGGAGGCAGCTCTGATGAAAACTCACACTCACACGAGCTTTTAAATCTCTGCCACAAAATTCAATTTAAACCAGCAAATAATAGAGCCTACTAGACTGGAGAATACAGTAGACCTCATCTTCACTAAAATGATGATCTGATAAGAAATGTCACCATATCAAAAACAATAAAACTCAGATCACAACATAATTGAGGTTCAGACATGTATGCGTGGAGCCCCAGACCGACATAATGAGACTAGTCACGGGGGAGCATTCCCCAAATTCAACTTCAGTAACAAAAACATAAAGTGGGACCAATTTAAACCAAGTCCTAACCGATATAAGCTGGGAAGATATACTAAGCAACACAGACCCCAACTTATGCCTAAAACAGATTAACTCGGTGGCACTCGATGTATGCACAAGGCTTATTCCTCTAAGAAAAAGGAGGAGTAGATGTAAAATAGAAAGGGCAGGCGCTCCCTTTACAGGCGACGGAAAAGAATAACAGAGCGGCTAAAAGAGGTCAATATATCTGAAATGCGTAGGGAGACACTGGTCAGAGAAATAGCAAGCATCGAACTTAAGCTAAAAGAATCCTTTAGGAGTCAGGAATCGCGGGAAGAACTAAAAGCCATAAATGAAATCGAAAGAAACCCAAAGTATTTCTTCTCCTATGCCAAATCAAAATCGAGGAACAACGTCCAGTATTGGGCCCCTACTTAAACAATATGGGTCCTACACAGATGACAGCAAGGAAATGAGTGAGCTACTCAAGTCCCAATATGACTCAGTTTTTAGCAAGCCGTAACCAGGGCTGAGAGTCGAAGATCAAAATGAATTTTTTATGAGAGAGCCACAAAATTTGATTAACACAAGCCTATCCGATGTTATCCTGACGCCAAATGACTTCGAACAGGCGATAAATGACATGCCCATGCACTCTGCCCCAGGGCCAGACTCATGGAACTCTGTGTTCATCAAGAACTGCAAGAAGCCCCTATCACGAGCCTTTTCCATCCTATGGAGAGGGAGCATGGACACGGGGGTCGTCCCCCAGTTACTAAAAACAACAGACATAGCCCCACTCCACAAAGGGGGCAGTAAAGCACAGCAAAGAACTACAGACCAATGCACTAACATCCCATATCATAAAAATCTTTGAAAGGGTCCTAAGAAGCAAGATCACCACCCATCTAGAAAACCCATCAGTTACAAACCCATGGCAACATGGGTTTAGAACAGGTCGCTCCTGTCTGTCTCAACTATTGGATCACTACGACAAGGTCCTAAATGCACTAGAAGACAAAAAGAATGCAGATGTAATATATACAGACTTTGCAAAAGCCTTCGACAAGTGTGACCATATCGTAATAGCGCACAAAATGCGTGCTAAAGGAATAACAGGAAAAGTCGGTCGATGGATCTATAATTTCCTCACTAACAGAACACAGAGAGTAGTCGTCAACAGAGTAAAGTCCGAGGCAGCTACGGTGAAAAGCTCTGTTCCACAAGGCACAGTACTCGCTCCCATCTTGTTCCTCATCCTCATATCCGACATAGACAAGGATGTCAGCCACAGCACCGTGTCTTCCTTTGCAGATAAACACCCGAATCTGCATGACAGTGTCTTCCATTGCAGACACTGCAAAGCTCCAGGCGGACATCAACCAAATCTTTCAGTGAGCTGCAGAAAACAATATGAAGTTCAACGATGAGAAATTTCAATTACTCAGATATGGTAAACATGAGGAAATTAAATCTTCATCAGAGTACAAAACAAATTCTGGCCACAAAATAGAGCGAAACACCAACGTCAAAGACCTGGGAGTGATCATGTCGGAGGATCTCACCTTCAAGGACCATAACATTGTATCAATCGCATCTGCTAGAAAAATGACAGGATGGATAATGAGAACCTTCAAAACTAGGGAGGCCAAGCCCATGATGACACTCTTCAGGTCACTTGTTCTATCTAGGCTGGAATATTGCTGCACACTAACAGCCCCTTTCAAGGCAGGTGAAATTGCCGACCTAGAAAATGTACAGAGAACTTTCACGGCGCGCATAACGGAGAAAAAACACCTCAATTACTGGGAGCGCTTGAGGTTCCTAAACCTGTATACCCTGGAACGCAGGAGGGAGAGATACATGATTATATACACGTGGAAAATCCTAGAGGGACTAGTACCGAACTTGCACACAAAATCACTCACTACGAAAGCAAAAGACTTGGCAGACGATGCACCATCCCCCCAATGAAAAGCAGGGTGTCACTAGCACGTTAAGAGACCATACAATAAGTGTCAGGGCCCGAGACTGTTCAACTGCCTCCCAGCACACATAAGGGGGATTACCAACAGACCCCTGGCAGTCTTCAAGCTGGCACTGGACAAGCACCTAAAGTCAGTTCCTGATCAGCAGGGCTGTGGCTCGTACGTTGGTTTGCGTGCAGCCAGCAGCAACAGCCTGGTAGATCAGGCTCTGATCCACCAGGAGGCCTGGTCACAGACCGGGCCGCGGGGGCGTTGACCCCCCGGAACTCTCTCCAGGTAAACTCCAGGTAAACTCATTCTCCCACTGCACATCCCTGTGTATCCCCTGATTTGATTTAGTTGCCTTCATTGTACCTTTCCTTCCTTCAATCTCTTCATTATCTGTTGTGTGTGTGTGTACTCACCTAGTTGTACTCACCTAGTTGAGGTTGCGGGGGTCGAGTCCGAGCTCCTGGCCCCGCCTCTTCACTGATCGCTACTAGGTCACTCTCCCTGAGCCGTGAGCTTTATCACACCTCTGCTTAAAGCTATGTATGGATCCTGCCTCCACTACATCGCTTCCCAAACTATTCCACTTACTGACTACTCTGTGGCTGAAGAAATACTTCCTAACATCCCTGTGATTCATCTGTGTCTTCAGCTTCCAACTGTGTCCCCTTGTTACTGTGTCCAATCTCTGGAACATCCTGTCTTTGTCCACCTTGTCAATTCCTCTCAGTATTTTGTATGTCGTTATCATGTCCCCCCTATCTCTCCTGTCCTCCAGTGTCGTCAGGTTGATTTCCCTTAACCTCTCCTCGTAGGACATACCTCTTAGCTCTGGGACTAGTCTTGTTGCCAAACCTTTGCACTTTCTCTAGTTTCTTTACGTGCTTGGCTAGGTGTGTGTGTGTGTGTGTGTGTGTGTGTGTGTGTGTGTGTGTGTGTGTGTATGTGTGTGTGTGTGTGTGTGTGTGTATGTGTGTGTGTATGTGTATGCATGTAAGTAACCTTGGCAGTCGTGAAGTAGAGTGTTAATTTTATTTTTTTTAAGCTCGCTTGTAGTATTAATATTCTGAAGATATTGGCTGGTATTTGCAATTTTTTCACTGACACCGATACTCTATCACACTCCTAACTACAGTATTAATAATAATAATAATAATAATAACAATAATAACAATAATAATAATAATAATAACAATAATCTTTATTTCTACACATACAGTGGACCCTCAACCAACGGCATAATCCATTCCAGAGGTCTTGCCGTTGGTTGAAATTGCCGTTGGTCGAGTTAATTTTCCCCATAAGAAATAATGGAAATAGAATTAATCCGTTCCTGACACCCCAAAGTCTGAAAAAAAAAATTACATGAAATATACATTACCTTATATGGAAAGGAATGGGACATGCAAGATAAACAATAATTAAATACCACTTACCTTTATTGTGGAGTTGCTGATGAGTGATGTGCCAGCAGCAGGGGAGATTCAGGATTGTCTGTTGCTTGGAAGGAGAATCCCCCACCAGAAGGACTTCATGTACCAAGTCCTTTGGTAGGGTTACCTCCCTCCTTGGTATTTTAATGCCACTAGGACCAGCTTGAGAGTCACTGGACCCTCGTCGCACAAAATAGCTGTCCAGAGAGCTCTGTTTCTCACGTACCCTTAGGATTTCCCTAAAATGGGACACAAGAGTGTCCTTGTACATGTTGCCAGTGCGGCTTGCAACTTCGGTGACAGGATAAAATTCTTTGATAAATGCTTGCACCTTTGTAAACATTGAACACATTTCCCTAATCCTTGATGAAGTCATCTTCCTCCGTCTCTTTTCATCCTGCTCTGAAGAACATTCCTGAGATGTGATCTGTTGCTGTTGCTCCAAAAGCTCTTGCAGGTCTGTAGTGGTTAGTTCTTCCTCGTCGTTCTGCACCAACTCTTCCACATCTTCGTCACAAACCTCCAACCCCAAGGACTTCCTCAGTGACACAATAGCTTCCACTACTGGCATAGCCTCCTGAGGGTTAGCCCCAAACCCTTCAACATCCCTCTGTTCTACACATTCTGGCCACAGTTTCCTCCAAGCAGAGTTGAAGGTCCTCTTAGTCACTCCCTCCCAAGCCTTACCTATAAGGTTTACACAACTGAGGATATTGAAGTGATCTTTCCAAAACTCTCTTAGGATCAGTTGAGTGTCTGAGGTCACTTCAAAGCACTTTTGAAACACTGCTTTTGTGTAGAGTTTTTTGAAGTTTGAAATGACCTGCTGGTCCATGGGCTGGAGGAGAGGAGTTGTATTAGGAGGTCAAAACTTCATCTTAACGAAACCAAACTCCCCTGCAATTTCCTCTTGCAAGTCATGAGGATGACCAGGAGCATTGTCCATTACCAGGAGGCACTTAAGTGGCAATTTCTTTTCCTGGAGGTATTTTGTCACAGTGGGGCCAAACACACCATGAAACCAGTCCAAGAAAATACCCTAGTGACCCATGCCTTACTGTTTGATCTCCACAACACACACAAATTACCCTTGACGATAATTTTTTTCCTGAACACTCTGGGAGTTTCAAAGTGATACACCAATAAGGGCTTGACTTTACAATCACCACTAGCATTACTACACAATATTAATGTCAGCCTGTCTTTCATAGGCTTATGTCCTGGAAGTGCCTTTTCCTCCTGAGTAATGTAGGTCCTGTTTGGCATTTTCTTCCAAAACAAGCCTGTTTCGTCACAATTAAACACTTGTTCAAGTTTTAGGTT
Source organism: Cherax quadricarinatus (assembly GCF_026875155.1). Lineage (NCBI taxonomy): Eukaryota > Metazoa > Arthropoda > Malacostraca > Decapoda > Parastacidae > Cherax > Cherax quadricarinatus. The sequence continues at coordinate 10,220,724 of NC_069488.1, forward strand.
TTCATTCTCTACGTATTCCTTAAATTCCTTCACATATTTTTCAGGCGCATTTTTGTCTGAATTGGCAGCCTCACCATGCCTTACCACACTGTGTATGACACTACGAATCTTAAATCTCTCAAACCAGCCTTTGCTGGCCTTAAATTCATCATCAGCAGCACTATTTTGAGGCATTTTCTTAATGAGATCATCGTGCAACTTCCTTGCCTTTTCACAAATTATAGACTGAGAAACACTATCACCTGATAATTGTTTTTCGTTTATCCATACCAATAACAGTCTCTCTACCTCTTCAGTTATTTGTGGTCTCCGTTTTGAAAACATACTTGAATCTCTCGCAACAACAGCTTCCTTGATTGCCTGTCTGCTCACCAAGATAGTACTGATGGTTGAATGTGATTTGTTGTATTGCCTTTCCAACTCCGCCACACGCACTCCACTCTCGTATTTTTAATGATCTTCATTTCCATCGTAATTCTCACCTTTATTAACACAGGCTTAGCACTAGAAGTTTTCTTGGGACCCATGGTGGCTTATTTAGCGGTTACAAGCACTAGCAATAGTGGAATAATCCAAAATATACGGGAGGCACACGAGGAAACCGACCGCAACAGCTAGTAAACAATGGTACACTGACTCTTGGAGTCTCCGGGCACATCGACACGTTCCGGACAAACGTCGTTGGTTAAGGCATTTTTCTACGGCAAAAAGCGCCGTTAGACGAAATTGCCGTTACTTAATGCCGCCGTTAGTTGAGGGTCGACTGTACATGATACAACTTATACAGACCATAGCTGACATCATTAACATACCATATAGAAAGCCCCTGGTTATGCAGAGCATCTCGGGTATCCTAAATTAATTTTGTCCCACAGTATGCGATTCACACCAGTCGACTAATACCCAGGCACCTACTTACTGCTAGGTGAACAGGGGCAGCAGGCATAAGGAAATATGCCCAACGTTTCACCCGTGTCAGGGATCGATCTCTGACCCTCAGTGTGTGAACTGAGGATGCTACCAACCAAGCCACGAGCACCCAGTTTATAAGAGGGATCAATTTATGAATAAATTTTGTGATTTTCAGCTTTCGTGAAGAAAATCACTTATTCACCGGCCTGGAGTTTTACGATCCAGTCACCATGATTCAAGCCCCAACCGTGCCGTTGAGGTCCGTGGCTTGATCCCCGGTACGGGTGTAAACATTAGAGCATGTTTCCTTAAGACACCTGTTGTCCCTGTTCAACTAGCAGTAAGCAGGTACCTGGGTATTAGTTAACTGGTATGGGTCGCATTTTGGAGACAAAATTAACCTAATTTGCCCGAAATGCTCTGTATAACCAGAGGCTTTCTGTATAGTACGTTGCTGATGTTAGCTATAGTCTGTATAAGTTGTATCATGTACATGTGGAAATCAATATTATTATTATTATTATTATTATTATTATTATTATTATTATTATTATTATTATTATTATTATTATTATTATTATTATTATTACTCCTTTTAAGTAGAAGTGTAGGAGCTGAGTTTTCATTTTATAACTGTCTTTTGTTCCTTTTGTTCCTGTGTCATCTGTTATGTATGCTTCAGTTCTGTTAAAAATTTTCAATTTCTTTGCGTTGTTTTTCTTTCCTCTGTCGACATATTTGTTGCTTTAAACATTAATTCAACATCCTTCTTTTAATGTCAGTTCTTCTTCTCTCCTTCACTACGTATGATCTTAGTAGGACCTTCCCTGGCGGGATATATTTACAGAGACTTTCTATGCTTCTCCATATAGCTTGTCCACGTATTGGCTCGGGTTTAGAGAAAGCTTGACAGTTTCTCAAGGAATAAGTGAAAGCTTCTTTATGTCGTCCCAGCCAGTTGTCTGACTGTTGAAAATAAATTATCTACACAGTTACTCGCGCTAACTATCGCTGAAGTTCTCCACACTTTTATTCAGGTTTGTTTACTCTTCAGTGAGATTGTTTGCTGAGTGAATTGTGACTGGGGTTATGTTCCTGATAAAGTCTTCGTTGTTTGCAATGATCAGATCTTAAGTATTTTAATTTTTAGAAAGTTCTGTTGGATCAAGGAAAATTTTCTTGCAGTCTCTTATATGTAACTTTTAAGCTAAAGATGACTGTCAAACAGAAACCTGTAACTGTTTTACATGATGGTAGGATTGCTGGTGTCTCTTTCTGTCTCATAAACACGCTAGATAACAGGGATATCTTGCTACTCCTACTTACACTTTGGTCACACTTCACAGACGCGCACATGCATATATATATATATATATATATATATATATATATATATATATATATATATATATATATATATATATATATATATATATATATATATATACATATATATATATATATACATACATCTAGGTTTTTCTCCTTTTTCTAAATAGCTCTTGTTCTTCTTTATTTCTTCTATTGTCCATGGGGAAGTGGAAAAGAATCTTTCCTCCGTAAGCCATGCGTGTCGTATGAGGAGACTAAAATGCCGGGAGCAATGGGCTAGTAACCCCTTCTCCTGTAGACATTTATTGAAAAAGAGAAGATGAAAAACTTTATAAAACTGGGATGCTTAAATGTGCGTGGATGTAGTGCGGATGACAAGAAACAGATGATTGCTGATGTTATGAATGAAAAGAAGTTGGATGTCCTGGCCCTAAGCGAAACAAAGTTGAAGGGGGTAGGGGAGTTTAGGTTGGGGGAAAGAAATGGGATTAAGTCAGGAGTAGCTGAGAGTTAGAGCTAAGGGAGGGGTAGCAATAATGTTGAAGGATCAGTTATGGAAGGAGAAAAGAGAATATGAATGAGTAAATTCAAGGATTATGTGGATTAAAGTAAAGGTTGGATGCGAAAAGTGGGTCATAATAAGCGTGTATGCACCTGGAGAAGAGAGGAATGTAGAGGAAAGAGAGAGATTTTGGGAGATGTTAAGTGAATGTATAGGAACCTTTGAACCAAGTGAGAGAGTAATTGTGGTAGGGGACCTGAATGCTAAAGTAGGAGAAACTTTTAGAGAGGGTGTGGTAGGTAAGTTTAGGGTGCCAGGTGTAAATGATAATGGGAGCCCTTTGATTGAACTTTGTATAGAAAGGGGTTTAGTTATAGGTAATACATAGTTTAAGAAAAAGAGGATAAATAAGTATACAAGATATGATGTAGGGCAAAATGACGGTAGTTTGCTGGATTATGTATTAATAGATAAAAGACTGTTGAGTAGACTTCAGGATGTACATGTTTATAGAGGGGCCACAGATATATCAGATCACTTTCTAGTTGTAGCTACACTGAGAGTAAAAGGTAGATGGGATACAAGGAGAATAGAAGCATCAGGAAAGAGAGAGGTGAAGGTTTATATACTAAAAGAGGAGGCAGTTAGGGTAAGATATAAACAGCTATTGGAGGATAGATGGGCTAATGGGAGCATAGGCAATGGGGTCGAAGAGGTATGGGGTAGGTTTAAAAATGCAGTGTTAGAGTGTTCAGCAGAAGTTTGTGGTTACAGGAAAGTGGGTGCGGGAGGGAAGAGGAGCGATAGGTGGAATGATGATGTAAAGAGAGTAGTAAGGGAGAAAAGGTTAGCATATGAGAAGTTTTTACAAAGTAGAAGTGATGCAAGGAGGGAAGAGTATATGGAGAAACAGAGAGAGGTTAAGAGAGTGGTGAAGCAATGTAATAAGAGAGCAAATGAGAGAGTGGGTGAGATGTTATCAACAAATTTTGTTGAAAATAAGAAAAAGTTTTGGAGTGAGATTAACAAGTTAAGGAAGCCTAGAGAACAAATGGATTTGTCAGTTAAAAATAGGAGAGGAGAGTTATTAAATGGAGAGTTAGAGGGATTGGGAAGATGGAGGGAATATTTTGAGGAATTGTTAAATGTTGATGAAGATAGGGAAGCTGTGATTTCATGTATAGGGTAAGGAGGAATAACATCTTGTAGGAGTGAGGAAGAGTCAGTTGTGAGTGTGGGGGAAGTTCGTGAGGCAGTAGGTAAAATGAAAGGGGTTAAGGCAGCCGGGATTGATGGGATAAAGATAGAAATGTTAAAAGCAGGTGGGGATATAGTTTTGGAGTGGTTGGTGCTATTATTTAATAAATGTATGGAAGAGCGTAAGGTACCTAGGGATTGGCAGAGAGCATGCATAGTTCCTTTGTATAAAGGCAAAGGGACAAAAGAGAGTGCAAAAATTATAGGGGGATAAGTCTGTTGAGTATACCTGGTAAAGTGTATGGTAGAGTTATTATTGAAAGAATTAAGAGTGAGATGGAGAATAGGATAGCAGATGAACAAGGAGGCTTTAGGAAAGGTAGGGGGTGTTTGGACCAGGTGTTTACAGTAAAACATATAAGTGAACAGTATTTAGATAAGGCTAAAGAGGTTTTTGTGGCATTTATGGATTTGGAAAAGGCGTATGACAGGGTGGATAGGGGGGCAATGTGGCAGATGTTGCAGATGTATGGTATAGGAGGTAGGTTACTGAAAGTAGTGAAGAGTTTTTACGAGGATAGTGAAGCTCAAGTTAGAGTATTTAGGAAAGAGGGAGATTATTTCCCAGTAAAAGTAGGCCTTAAACAAGGATGTGTGATGTCACCGTGGTTGTTTAATATATTTATAGATGGGGTTGTAAGAGAAGTAAATGCGAGGGTCTGGGCAAGAGGCGTGGAGTTAAAAGATAAAGAATCACACATAAAGTGGGAGTTGTCACAGTTGCTCTTTGCTGATGACACTGTGCTCTTGGGTGATTCTGAAGAGAAGTTGCAGAGGTTGGTGGATGAATTTGGTAGGGCATGTAAAAGAAGAAAATTGAAAGTGAATACAGGAAAGAGTAAGGTTATGAGAATAACAAAAAGATTAGGTGATGAAAGATTGGATATCAGACTGGAGGGAGAGAGTATGGAGGAGGTGAATGTATTCAGATATTTGGGAGTGGACGCGTCAGCGGATGGGTCTATGAAAGATGAGGTGAATCATATAATTGATGAGGGGAAAAGGGTGAGCGGTCCTTGGAGGCAAAGAGGGGAATGTATGAGAGTATAGTTTTACCAACGCTCTTATATGGGTGTGAAGTATGGGTGATGAATGTTGCAGCGAGGAGAAGGCTGGAGGCAGTGGAGATGTCATGTCTGAGGGCAATGTGTGGTGTGAATATATTGTAAAGAATTCGTAGTTTGGAAGTTAGGAGGAGGTGTGGGATTGCCAAAACTGTTGTCCAGAGAGCTGAGGAAGGGTTGTTGAGGTGGTTCGGACATGTAGAGAGAATGGAACAAAGCAGAATGACTTCGAGAGTGTATCAGTCTGTAGTGGAAGGAAGGCTGGGTAGGGGTCGGCCTAAGAAAAGTTGGAGGGAGGGGGTAAAGGAGGTTTTGTGTGCGAGGGGCTTGGACTTCCAGCGGGCATGCGTGAGCGTGTTTGATAGGAGTGAATGGAGACAAATGGTTTTTAATACTTGACGTGCTGTTGGAGTGTGAGCAAAGTAACATTTATGAAGGGGTTCAGGGAAACCGGCAGGCCGGACTTGAGTCCTGGAGATGGGAAGTACAGTGCCTGCACTCTGAAGGAGGGGTGTTAATGTTGCAGTTTAAAAACTGTAGTGTAAAGCACCCTTCTGGCAAGACAGTGATGGAGTGAATGATGGTGAAAGTTTTTCTTTTTCGGGCCACCCTGCCTTGGTGGGAATCGGCCAATGTGATAATAAAATTATTTTTTTTTATCTATTTCCCGTTTTAAATTTACAAAGCTGAAGTTTTCAAGGGGTGTAATATTTAGAGTATAATTTTCTGGGTTTCTCAGAAAGCTCTGTATCTTTATACGTTCATTCCATTCCTCCGTTGTAGCTGATGGTGACTTCTGTAAGACGATAATTTCCAGATTTTTATTCCCCGCTTTTATTCCATTTCATCTATGTAAACTATTTGGGATCTTCATTTCACTGTTTTTGTATAAGCTCCAAAATACCATTTGTTTCTCTAAGTTGACCATTTATGTATGGAGCTTTATTTTTCCTCTTCGTTTTCATGCAACTGTAATGGTTATTTCTGTGTTAATAATTTTAAGTCATCACATTGTTTTCTTCTCAAGTGAATCTTTACACATTCAGACTGACTGAATCAACTTTTTCTCAATGCTGTAATTTCCAGCTCCTGGAATATTCTTGCATTTTGTAAGGTTATTATAATACTTTGTTAATGCTTAACTGAAGAATTTAAAGCGTCTAGAAAATGTTAACTTGGGGTCTACGTGGCCGAGTTAGATTTATAGTTCCGTCAGCTGACTCTCTCTCCGTATATGTAAATATCGTAAAAAAAAAAATCCACATTTCTTTACTAAATTGTGCCAGATATATAAAAACACGCCACATTGATACTAACAAAATTATGCCAAAGATAAATGTATTTGATAAATCAAAAGCAAAAAATATTATTAATAGAAGAAAGTGAGACGCAACATCAACTTGGTTCAACAGTTTGTCAACATCGGGAAAAATAAAGTCAAATTCCCTTACCAAATATTGCTAAGTATACAAGATAACACAGACATATACTATATATAATTATATTGGAAGTAATAATTAAGAAAATTAAACAAAAATAATCATACGATTTTGATAGGCAGTTTCTGCATCCATCCCTTCAATACATATCTTAATTACCTGTATCATTTTTATTTTGTATAACTATGCGTGGAAGGTCTATATTTAGTGTTTCGTAGAGGATCAACGTCACGCACTTTGTACGAATCGAAGGCAGTCCTCTGTGAGAATATTTCTGTTGTGTTGACAACGTAACAAGGCAGCAGCTTACACAAGACTTACCTGTTTATCTTGAGAACATAAGAACATAAGAAAGAAGGAACACTGCAGCAGGCCTACTGGCCCATGCGGGGCAGGTTCATGTCAACCCCAGGCTTAGACCAATGGCCCACTCAGTCAGGTCATCTCCACTTAAGGAAGGAGCACGCCATCTGACGCAGTAGCACCACCTAGTCAGGTCCAACTCACACCCACCTAAACCCGCTCATGTATTTATCTAACCTATTTTTAAAACTACACAACGTCTTAGCTTCTATGACGGTACTTGGGAGTTTGTTTCCACTCATCCACAACTCTATTACCAAACCAGTACTTTCCTATATCCTTCCTGAATCTGAATTTTTCCAACTCAAAACCATTGCTGCGAGTCTGTCTAGCCTAGATATTTTTAGCACGTTATTTATATCCCCTTTATTCATTTTTGCCATAGCTAACAACGTGTGACATGTCTCTAAAATATTTTGTGTCTTGACCATTCAACTGGTGTCTTGGGAGAGTCTCAGTTAAGAGGCTTCTTGTACCTCCTTCTTCTGCAACTTTCACAATTGAGTTTTCTAGTTTGACATAAGCCATTAAAAATATATTAACCCATCTCAGTAAAAATATATAATTTTTATATTTTTAATTGTTTTTCGTTTCGTTCAGATGAATAAAAAAATCTTTGGATTGCGAAGTTTTTGTCATTTTAAACAAAAATTCAAAATTTATTTTTTTCTCAGGTGCTGAGGAGCAAATTCTGCCAGGAAGCGGCGGGACGTCAAACACTCCACGTATAATCTTTCAAAAGATACTTTAATCCATACTATAAGGATTAAAGTAGCCTCTCTATGTATAAATCCAGAGATAACCAGGTTAAGATAGCCTCTTGTTGAATAAATTCTGAGATATAGACCATCGTGTTGTATGTGCACTGAAATATACACACCTGTGAGCCTGCATACACATAGGTGTGGGTGTGGTTCCTCTGGCAAGTGAGGAAAATGTGGAGTTTCAAGAACATGAGTCGGCCGGAGTGGGTGGACCGGGTGTGGAAAGACCTCATTAAGAAAGAATTTATACCCATCAAATTCCTTTTTTTCCTCATGTTTGGAGGTAAGACTCTAGCAAACTTTGTTCTGACATTGTGCATTTTTAATCTATGTAAATCAACGTTCTTTTGGGACACATTTATATAATAATCGCACAGATTTACTCATATGTGGGAAAAATAAAATAAGAGAAGTGTATAATTTGGTCGTACACTGAGACCCTCCTCAGAATTTAGAAAAAAATGATGTGCAAGGGATGAAGTCACATAGTGTAAGATAAGTTACATGGTCGAAGACAGGCAACGTGACGTAATTAAATTAAGACACATGTGCAACATCTGGGTATCTTTATTGTAGACGTTTCGCCATCCAGTGGCTTTATCAATATAAATTCCAGGACATAACTTGAAGACAGTAAAACTATGTACAGAAGATGAGGTAATAAGTCCCTCAACCTTGGTGTAGATGCGAAGAGCACCGTAGTCGTGGAGATTCTGAAGCAGAAGCGAGGCGCCTGACGCTTATATACTAACGTCAGGTGGAAATGGGACGGGTAGCAGACGAGGGCATAGTCACTGGTAGGCGGGATTCCCCAGTGGAAGTAGGTCCTACCCAGAGAGATGGGTTAGTTGTAGTAGTAGTTGTCGTAGTCGTGAAGATTATGTACATGTCCTCAGAATCAAGATTCCATGATGTTGCAGTGTCTGACAAGTTGTACGAGATTGTACGGTATTGAATACCATTCTTGCTCAACTTGTCAGACACTGCAACATCATGGAATCTTGATTCTGAGGACATGTATATAACCTTCACGACTACGACAACTACTACTACAACTAACCCATCTCTTTGGGTAGGACCTACTTCCACTGGGAAATCCCGCCTACCAGTGACTATGCCCTCGTCTGCTACCCGTCCCATTTCCACCTGACGTTAGTATATAAGCGTCAGGCGCCTCGCTTCTGCTTCAGAATCTCCACGACTACGGTGCTCTTCGCATCTACACCAAGGTTGAGGGACTTATTACCTCATCTTCTGTACATAGTTTTACTGTCTTCAAGTTATGTCCTGGAATTTGTATTGATAAAGCCACTGGATGGCGAAATGTCTATAACAACGATACCCAGATGTTGCACATGTGTCTTAATTTCATCTTGTCGGCATTGTATACCATTCTTGTACAACATGACGTAAGACAGGCAACATGACGTAAGGCAGGCAACGTGACGTAAGGCAGGTAACGTGACGTAAGGCAGACAACGTGACGTAAGGCAGGGATCGTGACGTAAGGCAGGCAACGTGGCGTAAGGCAGGGAACGTGACGTAAGGCAGGCAACGTGACATAAGGCAGGCAACGTGACGTAAGACAGGCAACGTGACGTAGGGCAGGGAACGTGACGTAAGGCAGGGAACGTGACGTAAGGCAGGCAACATGACGTAAGGCAGGCAACGTGACGTAAGGCAGGGAAAGTGACGTAAGGCAGGGAACGTGACGTAAAACAGGCAACGTGACGTAAGGCAGGCAACGTGACGTAAGGCAGGTAACGTGACGTAAGGCAGGCAACGTGACGTAAGGGAGGTAACGTGATGTAAGGCAGGGAACGTGACGTAAGGCAGGGAACGTGACGTAAGGCAGGCAACGTGACGTAAAGCAGGCAACGTGACGTAAGGCAGGGAACGTGACGTAAGGCAGGGAACGTGACGTAAGGCAGGGAACGTGACGTAAGGCAGGGAACGTGACGTAAGGCAGGCAACGTGACGTAAAGCAGGCAACGTGACGTAAGGCAGGCAACGTGACGTAAGGCAGGCAACGTGACGTAAGACAGGCAACGTGACGTAAGGCAGGGAACGTGACGTAAAACAGGCAACGTGACGTAAGGCAGGCAACGTGACTTAAGGCAGGCAACGTGACGTAAGGCAGGTAACGTGACGTAAGACAGGCAACGTGACGTAAGGCAGGGAACGTGATGTAAGGCAGGGAACGTGACGTAAGGCAGGCAACGTGACGTAAGGCAGGGAACGTGACGTAAGGCAGGCAACGTGACGTAAGACAGGCAACGTGACGTAAGGCAGGGAACGTGACGTAAGGCAGGGAACGTGACGTAAGGCAGGGGTGGAACGTGACGTAAGGCAGGGAACGTGACGTAAGGCAGGGAACGTGACGTAAGGCAGGGAACGTGACGTAAGGCAGGGAACGTGACGTAAGGCAGGCAACGTGACGTAAGGCAGGCAACGTGACGTGAGGCAGGCAACGTGACGTGAGGCAGGCAACGTAACGTAAGGCAGGCAACGTGACGTAAGGTAGGCAACGTGACGTAAGGCAGGCAACGTGACGTAAGGCAGGCAGCGTGACGTAAGGCAGGCAACGTGACGTAAGGCAGGGAACGTGACACAACGGTGACAGGATCAAAGGGCATTCATTCTTTCTTTTCTTCATACAGCTTCCTTAGACCCACTGACCAGCGTATATATGTATTATATATATATATATATATATATATATATATATATATATATATATATATATATATATATATATATATATATATATATATATATGTCGTGCCGAATATGTAAAACTGGTCAATTAGCAAGAACTCATTTAAAATTAAGTCCTTTCTAAAATTTTCTCATATACGTTTAAAGATATATTTTTTCATTAATGTTAATGCAAAAAATTTTAATTTTGCAACAAAAGAATCTTAGAAAACTTACCTAACCGTATTATAACAAGAACAATTTATTTTAGCCTAACCCAACTATATATGTTTTAGATTTGTTTACAATAATTTAATACTAAACAAACACAGTGAAATATATTTTTTTCGTTAGGTTAAGAATGATTTTGGCGAAATTATTGCATACACAAATTTTCACTTGTCCTATATGGCAAGATGAGCGTTGCTTTTTAAGCCAAGATGGCAAGTTCTCAATATTCGGCACGACATATATATATTATTTTATTTTTATTATCACACTGGCCGATTCCCACAAAGGCAGGGTGGCCCGAAAAAGAAAAACTTTCACTATCATTCACTCCATCACTGTCTTGCCAGAAGGGTGCTTTACACTACAGTTTTTAAACTGCAACATTAACACCCCTCCTTAGAGTGCAGGCACTGTACTTCCCATCTCCAGGGCTCAAGTCCGGCCTGCCGGTTTCCCTGAACCCCTTCATAAATGTTACTTTGCTCACACTCCAACAGCACGTCAAGTATTAAAAACCATTCGTCTCCATTCACTCCTATCAAACACGCTCACGCATGCCTGCTGGAAGTCCAAGCCCCTCGCACACAAAACCTCCTTTACCCCCTCCCTCCAACCTTTCCTAGGCCGACCCCTACCCCGCCTTCCTTCCACTACAGACTGATACACTCTTGAAGTCATTCTGTATCGCTCCATTCTCTCTACATGTCCGAACCACCTCAACAACCCTTCCTTAGCCCTTTGGACAACAGTTTTGGTAATCCCGCACCTCCTCCTAACTTCCAAACTACGAATTCTCTGCATTATATTCACATCACACATTGCCCTCAGACATGACATCTCCACTGCCTCCAGCCTTCTCCTCGCTGCAACATTCATCACCCATGCTTCACACCCATATAAGAGCTTGGTAAAACTATGCTCTCATACATTCCCCTCTTTGCCTCCAAGGACAAAGTTCTTTGTCTCCACAGACTCCTAAGTGCACCACTCACCCTTTTCCCCTCATCAATTCTATGATTCACCTCATCCTTCATAGACCCATCCGCTGACACGTCCACTCCCAAATATCTGAATACATTCACCTCCTCCATACTCTCTCCCTCCAATCTGATATCCAATCTTTCATCACCTAATCTTTTTGTTATCCTCATAACCTTACTCTTTCCTGTATTCACTTTTAATTTTCTTCTTTTGCACACCCTACCAAATTCATCCACCAATCTCTGCAACTTCTCTTCAGAATCTCCCAAGAGCACAGTGTCATCAGCAAAGAGCAACTGTGACAACTCCCACTTTATGTGTGATTCTTTATCTTTTAACTCAACTCCTCTTGTCAAGACCCTCGCATTTACTTCTCTTACAACCCCATCTATAAATATATTAAACAACCACGGTGACATCACACATCCTTGTCTAAGGCCTACTTTTACTGGGAAATAATTTCCCTCTTTCCTACATAATCTAACTTGAACCTCACTATCCTCGTAAAAACTCTTCACTGCTTTCAGTAACCTACCTCCTACACCATACACCTGCAACATCTGCCACATTGCCCCCCTATCCACCCTGTCATACGCCTTTTCCAAATCCATAAATGCCACAAAGACCTCTTTAGCCTTATCTAAATACTGTTCACTTATATGTTTCACTGTAAACACCTGGTCCACACACCCCCTACCTTTCCTAAAGCCTCCTTGTTCATCTGCTATCCTATTCTCCGTCTTACTCTTAATTCTTTCAATAATAACTCTACAATACACTTTACCAGGTATACTCAACAGACTTATCCCCCTATAATTTTTGCACTCTCTTTTGTCCCCTTTGCCTTTATACGAAGGAACTATGCATGCTCTCTGCCAATCCCTAGGTACCTTACCCTCTTCCATACATTTATTAAATAATAGCACCAACCACTCCAAAACTATATCCCCACCTGCTTTTAACATTTCTATCTTTATCCCATCAATCCCGGCTGCCTTACCCCCTTTCATTTTACCTACTGCCTCACGAACTTCCCCCACACTCACAACTGGCTCTTCCTCACTCCTACAAGATGTTATTCCTCCTTGAGCTATATACGAAATCACAGCTTCCCTATCTTCATCAACATTTAACAATTCCTCAAAATATTCCCTCCATCTTCCCAATACCTCTAACTCTCCATTTAATAACTCTCCTCTCTTATTTTTAACTGACAAATCCATTTGTTCTCTAGGCTTCCTTAACTTGTTAATCTCACTCCAAAACTTTTTCTTATTTTCAACAAAATTTGTTGATAACATCTCACCCACTCTCTCATTTGCTCTCTTTTTACATTGCTTCACCACTCTCTTAACCTCTCTCTTTTTCACCATATACTCTTCCCTCCTTCCATCACTTCTACTTTGTAAAAACTTCTCATATGCTAACTTTTTCTCCATTACTACTCTCTTTACATCATCATTCCACCAATCGCTCCTCTTCCCTCCCGCACCCACTTTCCTGTAACCACAAACTTCTGCTGAACACTCTAACACTACATTTTTAAACCTACCCCATACCTCTTCGACCCCATTGCCTATGCTCTCATTAGCCCATCTATCCTCCAAAAGCTGTTTATATCTTTCCCTAACTGCCTCCTCTTTTAGTTTATAAACCTTCACCTCTCTCTTCCCTGATGCTTCTATTCTCCTTGTATCCCATCTACCTTTTACTCTCAGTGTAGCTACAACTAGAAAGTGATCTGATATATCTGTGGCCCTTCTATAAACATGTACATCCTGAAGTCTACTCAACAGTCTTTTATCTACCAATACATAATCCAACAAACTACTGTCATTTCGCCCTACATCATATCTTGTATACTTACTTATCCTCTTTTTCTTAAAATATGTATTACCTATAACTAAACCCCTTTCTATACAAAGTTCAATCAAAGGGCTCCCATTATCATTTACACCTGGCACCCCAAACTTACCTACCACACCCTCTCTAAAAGTTTCTCCTACTTCAGCATTTAGGTCCCCTACCACAATTACTCTCTCACTTGGTTCAAAGGCTCCTATACATTCACTTAACATCTCCCAAAATCTCTCTCTCTCCTCTGCATTCCTCTCTTCTCCAGGTGCATACACACTTATTATGACCCACTTTTCGCATCCAACCTTTACTTTAATCCACATAATTCTTGCATTTACACATTCATATTCTCTTTTCTCCTTCCATAACTGATCATTCAACATTACTGCTACCCCTTCCTTTGCTCTAACTCTCTCAGATACTCCAGATTTAATCCCATTTATTCCCCCCACCGAAACTCCCCTACCCCCTTCAGCTTTGTTTCGCTTAGGGCCAGGACATCCAACTTCTTTTCATTCATAACATCAGCAATCATCTGTTTCTTGTCATCCGCAATACATCCACGCACATTCAAGCATCCCAGTTTTATAAAGTTTTTCTTCTTCTCTTTTTTAGTAAATGTCTACAGGAGAAGGGGTTACTAGCCCATTGCTCCCGGCATTTTAGTCGCCTCATACGACACGCATGGCTTACGGAGGAAAGATTCTTTTCCACTTCCCCATGGACAATAGAAGAAATAAAGAAGAACAAGAGCTATGTAGAAAAAGGAGAAAAACCAAGATGTATGTATATATATATATATATATATATATATATATATATATATATATATATATATATATATATATATATATATATATATATATATATATATATATATATATATATTATATATATATATGCATGTGCGTGTCTGTGAAGTGTGACCAAAGTGTAAGTAGGAGTAGCAAGATATCCCTGTTATCTAGTGTGTTTATGAGATAGAAAAAGATATATATATATATATATATATATATATATATATATATATATATATATATATATATATATATTATATGCAATAAGATCACAGTAAACAGGTGATTTCAAAATATGCAAAACAACCACTCTGAAAGAATAGAGAAATTCCAAGCGCTTTCGTGACTACTCACATTATCAAGGAACACACACACACACATACATATATATATATATATATATATATATATATATATATATATATATATATATATATATATATATATATATATTATATATATAATATATATGTGTGTGTGTGTGTGTGTGTGTGTATGTGTGTGTGTGTGTACTCACCTAATTCACCTAATTGTAGTTGCAGGGGTCCAGACTCAGCTCTTGGCCCCGCCTCTTCACTAAACGCTACTAGGTCCTCTCTTTCCCTGCTCCATGAGCTTTATCATACCTCGTCTTTAAGCTATGTATGGTTGCTGCCTCCACTACATCACTCGTCAGACTGTTCCACTTCCTCACTACTCTATGACTGAAGAAATACTTCCTAACATCCCTGTGACTCATCTGAGTCTTCAACTTCCAAGAGTGACCCCTTGTTTTTGTGTCCCCTCTCTGGAACATCTTGTCTCTGTCCACCTTGTCTATTCACACAGTATTTTGTATGTCGTTATCATGTCTCCACTATCCCTCCTGTCCTTCAGTGTCGTCAGGCCGATTTCCCTTAACCTTTCTTCATAGGACCTTCCCCTTAGCTCTGGAACTAACCTTGTCGCAAACCTTTGGACTTTCTCTAATTTCTTAACGTGCGTGACCCGGTGCGGGTTTCAAATTGGTGCTGCATACTCCAGTATGGGCCTGACGTACACGGTGTACAGTGTCTTGAAAGATTCCTTACTGAGGTATCGGAATGGTAATCTCAGGTTTGCCAGGCGCTCATATGCTGCAGCAGTTATCTGGTTGATGTGTGCTTTCGGGAACACACATCAACCAGATAACTGTGTGTGTACTCACCTAGTTGTACTCACCTAGTTGAGGTTGCAGGGATCGAGTCCTAGCTCCTGGCCCTGCCTCTTTACTGGTCGCTACTTGGTCACTCTCCCTGAACCGTGAGTTTTATCATACCTCTGCTTAAAGCTATGTATGGATCCTGCCTCCACTACATCGCTTCCCAAACTATTCCACTTCCTGACTACTCTGTGGCTGAAGAAATACTTCCTGTGTGTGTGTGTATGTGTGTCGTGTCGAACGTGTCGCCCGACACTGTGATAGATCGACACGCAGGTATAGTCCCATGCTTAGAGCTTGCCATTCTTCCAAGGAGAGATGGTGATCCCATCAGGGGGGTTTACTGGGTTGTGAGTGTTGTTGGCTGCTAGTGATCGGGGCTCTCTCTCGGCTGGGCATCTAGCTGTAGCAAGGCTTCTCTTTATGATGCCGTTGATTTCATTGTGTCTTGCGTGCCAACCCTTGGTTTTGGAGCAGGTAAGATCATGTAGACCATATTTGTCGGCTTGCACATCGCCACAAATACATGTATATTCTATGTGAATTGAGGTAGCGAGTCGGAGAGCCATTGTAATACAGAGAGTAATAGGGTCGAGGCGTGTTCCCTTTGCCGATATGGGAACTGTCTGAAGGAAGTCCCCAGAGTGATGTGCACTCACAGCTTGGAGACAGACAGTCTCCCTGTCTGATGTTACATCCCTAAGCCTGTTGGCAAGCACCTTTTCAGCGATGGGACCATCCTAACTTGACTGTAGGCCAGTGCTGCACTAGGTTTTGGTGCTGAAGCAACAAGAGTATCCTATTCAGTGATGGCACTGGCGTAGCTAGGGTCCTGTATTCCTGCTGAGTCACTGAGGTTGTCCGGAAGAATTTGTTTTATTAACTCGTTTGAGGCTATGGAAGAGGATATGAAAGCTAACTGGGCAGTCTGGGAGGATTTGCGTACTCCCAGCCCCCCAAGTCTGACTGGAACTGAGGTTTGCAGCCACTGTCCATCTTCAAGGGAAAGATTCAGTACACTCTCTAGCATGGTCTTTAGGTGAAAGTATACTCCTTGAGTTTCAGACTGCTGAAGGCTGAGGAGCATCTCAGGAAGTAGGTAAGTTTTGGGATTGGCAGGTGAGTAGGTAGAAAGCAACATGCGTATCGATGTCTTTCGTCCTGCCTTCCATCTTCCTGAGGTCTGAGATTTTCTTCTCTAGGATCAGATCGATGGCATTGTAGCCAAGAGCAGCACCAAGGAGAGTGCTGTTAGCTAGATCAATGGCTCGTGCTCCTGGTAACACAATACTAATATTCTGGATCATCTGTCGATTGGTAGAAACTATTTCACATTTGGTGGGAAATAGTTTCTAATGTCCTCTAGGAGAGAGTTTTAGTGGACGAGTTTGGGAGAGTGTGTAAAGGTAGAGAGTTGAAAGTGAACATAGATAAGAGTAAGGTGATGAAGTTATCAAATGATTTAGATAAAGAAAAACTGGATATCACATTGGAGAAAGGGAGTATGGAAGAAGTGAATGATTTCAGATATTTGGGAGTTGACGTGTCAGTGGATGGGTTTATGAAGGATGAGGTTAACCATAGAATTGATGAAGGAAAAAAGGTGAGTGGTGCGTTGAGGTATATGTGAAGACAAATAACGTTATCTAGGGAGGCAAAGAAGGGAATGTATACACAAATAACCCGCACATAGAAGAGAGGAGCTTACGACGACGTTTCGGTCTGACTTGGACCATTTACAAAGTCACACTAACAAAAAGGAGAGCAGGATGGGTATATATATAGGCAGGAGGTGGTAGTAGTAGTAGTAGTAGTAGTAGTAGTAGTAGTAGTAGTAGTAGTAGTAGTAGTAGTAGTAGTAGTAGTAGTAGTAGTGGTAGTAGTGAAGGTGGAAGGAAGTAGTAGTAGGGAGGTAATAAGAGTAGGAGGGGCCAGTCAAATACTAAGAAAGAGGAGCACTGCAAGGGAGCTGGTGCCCACAGAGAGTAAGAGCAAGAACACCGAGGGGAGGGAACACATAAATAACTAAATAAATAAATAAAGAAGCAACAAATACACAGGGCATCTGTAGATACCTTCCTCTCCCACTACATTGTAAAATGCTCCAAACTTCAGAACACTCGTGACCTAACCTGATTCCTCCCTTTTTCTTCATCTCCCTCTTTCCCTTTCCTCTTTCCTTTTTCTCCTTTGGGTTGTCTTTCTTCTGCCCTGTTTATTTGTTCCTTCATTATTTATTTACTTATTTGTTTCCCCCCCTCGGTGTTCTTGCTCTCACCCGTAAGAGCAAGAACACACACACACACACACACACACACACACACACACACACACATATAATATATATATATATATATATTATATATATATATATATATATATTGTGTGTGTGTGTGTGTGTGTGGTGTGTGTGTGTGTGTGTACTCACCTAGTTGAGGTTGCGGGGTCGAGTCCGAGCTCCTGGCCCCGCCTCTGTGTGTGTGTGTGTGCGTGTGTGTGTGTGTGCAAAACTGGTCAATTAGCAAGAACTCGTTTAAAATTAAGTCTTTTCTAAAATTTTCTCTTATACGTTTAAAGATATATTTTTTTCATTAATGTTAATGTAAAAAATTTTAATTTTGCACCAAAAGAATTTTAGAAAACTTACCTAACCTTATTATAACAAGAACAATTTATTTTAGCCTAACCCAACTATATATATATTCTAGATTTATTTACAATAATTTAATACTAAACAAACACAGTGAAATATATTTTTTTCGTTAGGTTCAGAATGATTTTGGCGAAATTATTGCATACACAAATTTTCACTTGTCCCGTTGCTATTTAAGCCAAGATCGCAAGTTCTGCCTATTCGGCACGACATATATATATATATATATATATATATATATATATATATATATATATATATATATATATAATATATATATATATATATATATATTGTGTGTGTGTGTTTGGGGGGAATACTATTAAAAGTAAGTCTGGCGGTGAAAACAATCAGACCCCGGATGTATATTGTCATGACGTCATGTGGATACGTGCTAACAAGGTCGTGCATAATTCACAGGAGTGAGAAAATCCCTGTGTTGGTACCGAGATGTTGCAGCGTTTAGGGAATATCTGTTCTAGCATGACGGTGATGTTAAGTGATGTTAACATTTAAATGACATTTTAGCGAAGTTATTAGCATAAAGACTTTTTAATGATGAAGTTACAGTGTATGAAAAATCAAATAGAATGATAACAATGATAAGATTCTGATAATGTAGCCAAGATCTAGCCAAGTAGAAAGAGAAGGAACGACTCAAGAAGGACAGGAAGAACGACTCATCCTTAACACTGGAGGTCACAACTACCTTAACCCTCCAACCTATCATCTCAGACTTTCAGATTAATGAAAAAAATACTGTACGACCAGAATGATTTTTGCATACACAATATTTACGATAAAACAGTCTCAAAACGTTTGATTCACTTTTTTTTTTTTAAACTTTCAGAAAATTAATGAAAAATGCGTTAGGTTTTTATTATCATGCAAACACTATTAAAACTCCATACGATAGACATTTTTTGTTATGAACGCAAATGTTGCAATATAAAAATTATTTTTCAGAAGATTTTCATGCATCTTGTAGCGTCACACACATAGTATTCACTAAAAATATCAAAATATTTCTCCAAATTAGGTACTACAGTACGTTGAGTCTTAGTCTCCATTAAGTGGACGTCCTGACCACTAAACCTCTCTCAATGTCTCTTCTCTCTCATCGGTTCTGTGACTTCGAAGAGCAGAGAAAAACGTGTACTGATGTATGAGATACTTGTGTACCGCTTTGGAACGTTTCGTCAGCCAGTGGCTTTCTCAGTCCATTACGGAAAAGAATGGTGGAAGCTCAGAAGTTTGAGTTAATCAGTCCACCAATTTTGACAATAGAATAGCATATGCGCGAAGAAAGGGCTTATATACTGCAGACAGGTGAGACGAAGCAGTCGCAGGTGTTACCATGAAAAAATCCACAAGTGAAATAGGTCAAGATTGACGGACTGATCAAATCGACTCCAGGCTGAGGGACTGTTTACCTAAAACTTCCTCTGATCTTCCACCATTCTTCTTGTATTGGACTGAGGAAGCCACTTGCTGGGGAAACGTTTCCACAATAAAGATACTCGAGTGTTACACAAATGTCTAATTCATCAAGCTGTCGGTTTTCTGAACCATTTGTCTAACAAAACGTATACTGTGTAAATCTATCCTTCAGTGCTATGTTTGCGAAGATTTTGCAGGATTTACAGAAAAATAGAGTGAATACGATAGATAAACTCTGCTAGTTTGATCTGGATTGCGTGTTGCCACCTAAGTCAACGTTTTGGCTACCTTGTGCCTCTCTGATGCCTCTCTGATGCCTCGCTGATGCCTCGCTGATGCCTCTCTGATGCCTCTCTGATGCCTCGCTGATGCCTCTCTGATGCCTCTCTGATGCCTCACTGATGCCTCTCTGATGCCTCTCTGATGCCTCGCTGATGCCTCTCTGATGCCTCTCTGATGCCTCGCTGATGCCTCTCTGATGCCTCGCTGATGCCTCGCTGATGCCTCTCTGATGCCTCTTGATGCCTCTTTGATGCCTCGGATGCTCTCTGATGCTCTCTGATGCCTCGCTGATGCCTACTTGATGCCTCGCTGATTGCCATCGCTGATGCCTCTCAGATGCCTCTTTGATGCCTCTTTGATGCCTTCACTGATGCCTCGCTAGCCTCTCTGATGCCTCTCTGATCTATTTGATGCCTCTTTGAGCCTCTCTGATGCATCGCTGATGCCTCTCTGATGCCTCTCTGAGCCTCGTGATGCCTCATGAGCTCTCTGATGCCTCGTGATGCCCTCTATGCCTCCGATGCTCGCTGTGCCTCTTGATGCCTCTCTGATGCCTCGCTGATGCCTTTTCTTTGCCTTCTCTGAATGCCTCGCTGATGCTCTCTGATGCTCGTGATGCCTCTGATGCCCTCTGATGCCTTCTCTTGCCTCGCTGATGCCTCTCTGATCCTCTCTGATGCTCTCTGATGCCTCGCTGATGCCTCTGATGCCTCTCTGATGCCTCGCTGATGCCTCGCTGATGCCTCTCTGATGCCTCTGATGCCTCTCTGATGCCTCTCTGATGCCTCGCTGATGCCTCTGATGCCTCTGATGCCTCGCTGATGCCTCGCTGATGCCTCTGATGCCTCTCTGATGCCTCGCTGATGCCTCGCGAGTTGTGTCCCGATGCCAAGCCACGATTCTCGCTTGTTTGCAGTAGTACTTAAAGATAATATTTCAATTTGCTTCTCAGAGGTTTGTGGTGTCGTGAAGTCATCTTCACCAGCACTACAGCCAGTTTCTAATGTCATCCTCCTGACTATTTTGCCTTCCTGGTACCAACAACCGTCAACACTGACGCTACTATCGCCCTCTCACCGTGACTGACCATAACAATCTCATAAAAATAAAGTTTATACATTTCCCCAGGTGCTTGCGCTTACCATACTTCACATATACAAAGTAAGTTTATTTAGGCACTGGTACACATAAGTACAATTATATATATAGTATAAATTACCTAGGATAAACCCCAAAAAAACAAAGTGGTTTATTGTCACTGGGGCTCTTGTAATATTTAAACATTTAAAGTTAAAACATCTAAGTAACTCAACTGTGTAGGAGATATACTAGGAGTTAGCTAAATTGGGTTATTTACATTATCATTAAAGAGAGGATCACCTTACAATAATAGGTACATGTATGTTAGCTATACAAGAAATCACTCTCTTCTCTTTCTGTAGCTTCAGCCATTACGTACTTTTTAGCTCATTTCCTGAACCGGCTCATGCTAGGACAGACTTCCACATCTGCAGGAAATAATAATAATAATAATAATAATAATAATAATAATAATAATAATAATAATAATATCTTTATCTCTACAAGTACATGTACAAGGTATACAGATCTAGCTGACATCAATGACATACTGTTATATAGAAAGCCATACACAACCTGCACATAGAAGAGAGGAGCTTACGACGACGTATCGGTCCGACTTGGACCGAAAAGTCGTCGTAAGCTCCTCTCTTCTATGTGCGGGTTATTTGTGTATCGTTCCAGTCACGGTATTTTGCCTTTTTATTATTTATGCTATATCTAGAAAGCCTCTTGTTATACAAAGTATTTAGGGCAAATTAGGTCAATTTTGTACCCAGGATGCGACCCACACCAGTCGACTAACACCCAGGTACTTATTTTAGTGCTAGGTTAAAAGAAACAACAGTTGTCATAAGAAAACACCTCCTAACGTTTCCACTCGTACCGGGTATCGAACCATGGACTTCAGTGTATGAGGTGAGTGCGCTAGCAGTCAACTCCTGTATTCTACAATAAACGGCGTTTAAAGACTGACCATCTACTGTAGATAACACAAAATTGTGCCCATTTCCTACAGTACCGTCCTGGTTTTGGTTCCCAACCTTGTCAAACTTGGCAGCAAGATATTCTGGGCACTGTTTGTGCGCAATTTTATAAATGTAACTTCAGTTGCTTTACTCTGTCTTCAACATTCAGAATATCCAGTTGTTGTAAGTCATTCTGGCATACATGCTGTCTTGGACCCATGTCCAAGACAGCATTTTATTCTGGGTGATTTGAGCTTACATTCCCTTACATGCATATATATATATATATATATATATATATATATATATATATATATATATATATATATATATATATATATATATATATATATATATATATTATTGTGACCACGAACGAGTGATATTGATCAATAATAACACTGCACTAGCCAAGGACTCGAACCCATGCTGCTTTGGCCTGCCTCATGGTGAGCGAAAACACATGACACCCTTATCCACTGAACCATACGATCCTTTATTCATAAAAGAGTAGGGCATCCAGCGGAACTGGATGTTGTACTCGCTACCCAAGGACACACGATAGTGTGGATGACTCTAGGCTAATTTCATTCTAGTCCCTATTTGGTGTACTAGTTCAACGAGCAGTATTTTACATTATTGTGACCACGATGCTGTGAACAGGTCCCTGATGTATTCTTTCCCACTGTCACCCCTGTCTCCAACTCTTATGAAGTCATTACATCTGACGTTCCTACCTCTTCGCCTTCTCCCGTTCTTACTATTGCGCCCAGTTCCATTTTCCTTGTTTATTCCCTTACACGGTTCTCTAAGGCTGGGCGCCCACAGGTCCCTGTTCGTACTCTCTTCCATAGTCATATTTATTATTATTATTATTTATTATTATTATTATTATTATTATTATTATTATTATTATTATTATTGTTGTTGTTGTTGTATTAAAGGTAAAACGTAACTGCTGGCAATAGTAATTTAATTCACTTTCTTGTACTTTACACAGAACTGATAAATTTGTTCGGTTTCTGTTTTAGAAGTAACTAAGGCGACGAGGTAACTCAGTCACCTTACTTTAAGCAAACTCTGACATTCCTCTCTTATTACTCGCTTAGCTTTATCCGTCATCATTGATGGGTCTGAACAAGTAAATGATCTGTTGAAATAGTGCTTCCATTTTCTGCAGTTAGAGGTAATCAGTCCCTTATTCTTGCAGAATTATACACAAGAGACAGTGAAAGATGAAGTAATCAGTCTTCAGCTCTATAAGTGTTGAGTATGGTGTAAGAGTACGGTGATGTGATGTGCTTCTTCGAGTACATAGTTCAGAAAGAACAAAAAGGCACAATACCGTGACTGGAACAATACACAAATAACCCGCACATGGGAGGAGCTTACGACGACGTTTCGGTCCGATTTGGACCATTTACAAAGTCATATTCAGGTTATAATGTGAAGGCCCTTTAGCCTTGTCGCTGTTTATAAATCGATTTTATCCCCCAAAATCTTAAGTTAATGTCTTTGCCTAGTCTAACAGATCATCGTAATTATAATTCCTCATTATATTTTGTAGGTACTGACTTAGTTGACTGTGCACTCCACAAAGAGCTTCTTTCCCATGTCCAACCAGGTGTTTCTGGGTTATAACACCGTAGCCTTGACTTCCTCCATGTGAATCCAGATCTGTCTGTTGAAAGCTTCCGCAGATTTTACTAGTTCCATTTTGAGGTTATTAGTACATTAATGTATAGTCGTGGGAGATATTTTTTTTTCATTGAATAAATTCCTAATGCATTATTTAAATTCCTCCCATTCATACACATTTTCTAACCATGGCAAGAGGTCTCTCTGTCCACTGTTATCATGGTTCTGGCAAGAAAAATTTGTTCACTTTCATGGGATACCTAATGAGGTGCTTGTTATACAAGGTTAATTTTTGCAAGACCAAACAATTCGTAAATTAATTTTCTGTATTCAGCTACTTACTGAAAACTTACAAGGAAAATTTACAAGGCTCTTCTATCACTCAAGTTCCTTAACTTAGTGTTAATTGTAGGTAAACGATGGAAAGTTTGCGAACTTCGTCCCTTGATGAATAATCCCACCGTTTTTGGTACCATTTTTCACAACCATTTTATTTCACAATTCTCTAGGTGAGATCCCACAATAAAAAAATTTACACTGCAATCTTTATCTCACATTACCGTCTGTAAACAGTTCTCATAATACTGGTTTATTCCACTGTTAATTTACTCGTTGGATAGACGCAATACTTAGCGTGTTCCAGTCTCACTCTTGGTATACTTCCTGGAGTCTGTTACCATCAGCAACGTAAAGAAATTGATTGCGATGCTGGACGTCATTTTATTTAGGTAAATATTTGCACACAAAAAAAAGAAAAGCATATCTTAGTTTTATTTTTAAACCCATGAAATAGTTTTACCAAAGGAAATACTGGAAATATTAATTAATAGTTATATTTAACGTCAATAAATATAGGAGACACTCCACATATCTCAGACGTTGATATTACATCTCGAGCCTCTTCTGGATCATGCTTCTCCTGTATGAATAATAAACACATTAATAAGAACGCCAGACCTAGATTCACTCCACATAAAGACCAGGAAAGTCATATTGGTAGGCGTTTAATTATTAAAGACATATTGGTTTGTTCTCATTTGTTGATACGTTGTGTGAGGCAGAGAGCTGCCAGAGTTACCATATTCAAAATCAAGTAGGTTTTTAGAAGGTAGTGAAGGTCCCTCCAGTTTTCTATGGCCTCCAACTGTTACCAGCACATTGCTATGGTTATAGAAAAAAGCTGGGAACCTGAAATCCCATAAGAGCTAAATGAGTTAAAAAGCACAGAGAAGCACAGCCAACTCTCCACCAATTATTGGTGTTTAAAATTCTCCCGAAGCTCAGTCATGGGAATGTTTTGCGATGTCTTTGCACTGTGCCGTCTGTCTTCTTTGCTTTCGCTGTCTTCGCTCCCTAACTCTGTGTTTTCTCGCTATCCCTCTCCTTAAATATATAGAAGCCCTCTCTTTTTCTCATTAGCTCCCCTCCTATCAGAGCATGCCATTCAAATTTTGTTGACCACTCCTAGGGCTTGTTACATTTGGCATAAGTTGAATTATCTCATAATTTACCCTGAGGCAAAGCCTAACCCAGATTTACAAGATCTGACTTATAATGATCTAACCTGTCCTGTCTACTTACTATTACCACCAACATTACTACTACTACTACTACTACTACTACTACTACTACTACTACTACTACTACTACTAATACTAATACTACTATTACTACTATTACTGCTACTACTACTATTACTACTATTACTACTACTATTACTACTATTACTACTACTACAACTACTGCTACTATTACTACTACTACTACCAGACCCATGAGAACATTAATCTGACTGTTCATTACTTCTTTTCTAATCCTTAATCCCTTGGCCCATTGTTTTCAAGAATATGTGAGTAGAAAAAAACGTCTGGGGCTACTGGCATCTTGTATAATGGGAGACAAATTAATAAGAATGTTATACTTTTTCTCACCGCACCCATTTTCTATTCTTGCTTATCAAGCCCCTGTTGTGTACTTTGGTTCTGGTTTCTACCTTCATTTAGTTTTTCCAGTGTTCCCTCATTCTAGCCACCTTTCATACAGTCTGCGTCCCCTCTTTCTGGCCACCTTTCATACAGTCTACGTACCCTCGTTCTGATCAACTTTCATACAGTCTGTCCCCTCGTTCTAGCCACCTTTCATACAGTCTGTGTCCCATTCTTCTGGCCACCTTTCACACAGTCTGTGTCCCCTCATTCTCGTTCACCTTTGAAACGGTCTATGTCCTTTCGTTCTGGTCCCTCCTTTATCTAGTCTACCTATTGTTACCTGTTCGTAAAAAAAATCATAAGTTAAATGCTGGTATTTCAAAGTTTAATATAATTCTCGTGACATCATACTTTCATCAGACCGTCAGATATGATAACAGACCATTAGATATGATAATGATATTATTCCAACTTTCTATCGAGATCATACACATTACTCTGAATATTAGTAGGTGAGTATTTCACCAGTGAAAGTGCACTAAGAGGTATGCAGAACATACGCTGTGAAAAAATAGCGAACTTCCAAGAGCTGTCATGATTTCACACATTATTAGGTGGTTGTTTTGCATATTGTGATACAATCTGTTTACTTTGACCTTTTTGCACTAAGAGGTATGTATCTTTTTGTGTATATATGTATATACGCTGAGCTTACTTAAATTCTAATTCTTGGGATGAAAATATTCTTCAGTCGAAGTTTTCATCTGAAAGAAAATCATAATTGACCCACATGCAGCCAATAAATTATATTCTAAATAAAATGACAAATTACATTTAATCCATCTCACTACAGCCATGACGAGCCTCTTCCCGTTCCTGACTATCCTGGCAAGATCTCTAGGTATCGAAGAGAGCGAACTATCAATTGTACTGGCTCTCTCCCCAGTAATTGCCCTCCTCGGCCCTCCCGTCACTGGAATACTTGCTGACAGAATTGGCAACTTCAAGGTATGTTATTATAATT
Source organism: Cherax quadricarinatus (assembly GCF_026875155.1). Lineage (NCBI taxonomy): Eukaryota > Metazoa > Arthropoda > Malacostraca > Decapoda > Parastacidae > Cherax > Cherax quadricarinatus. The sequence continues at coordinate 10,247,113 of NC_069488.1, forward strand.
ATTATATTCGCTGGGAATCGCTAAACCGTAAGAATCACATAGCGATTGAATGAATCTTTACATGGAATATACAGCGATTAACTTGGCAATGTAAAATGACAAGCGAATGTGAACGAATGTAATTATATCCTTAAAACTAATCATAGAAATTTAAGTACACACAACACACACGCACAACTGACACACACACACAAAAACACACACACACTTAAGTACACACACACACACACACACACACACACACACACACACACACACACACACACACACACACACACACACACACACACACGATCAGGCAGGTACAACAGCTAAAGGCAATGCAATGGATCAGAAAATACCTCACAGGAAGGCAACGAGTCATGGCACGTGACGAGGTGTCAGAGTGGGCGCCTGTGACAGTGGTGTTCCACAGGTGTCAGTCCTAGGACCGGTGCTGTTTCTGGTATATGTGAATAGCACTACAGAAAGGATAGACTCAGAAGTGTCCCTGTTTGCAGACGATTTGAAGCTAATGAGGAGAATTCAATCGGATGAGGATCAGGCAGAACTACAAAAGGATCTGGACAGGCTGGCAGCCTGGTCCAGCAACTGGCTCCTGGAATTCAACCCCACTAAGTGCACAGTCATGAAGAATGGAGAAGGGCAAAGAAAGCCTCAGAGTACTGGTTAGGGGGACAAAGACTGCAAACCTCACTCAAGGAAAAGAACCTTGGGGTGAGTATGCCTATTATATCTTCTGAGATGCACATCAACCAAGTAATTACTGCAACATATGGGCACCTGGCATGCCTAAGAATGGCATTCCGACACCTCAGTAAGGAATCGTTCAAGATTCTGTACACTATAAACGTCAGGTTCATACTGGAGTATGCAACGCCGGTTTGGAACCCACACCAGGTCATGAACGTCAAGAAATTAGAGAAAGTGCAAAGGTTTGCAACAAGACTAGTCCCGGAGCTAAGAGGCATATCCTACGAGGGAAATCGACCTGGCAGCACTGGAGGACAGGAGGGATAGGGGGACATAATAACGGCATATAAAATACTGAGAAAAATTGACAAGGTGGACAGAGACAGGATGTTTCAGGGATGGGACACGGCAACAAGGGGTCACAATTGGAAGTTGAAGACTCAAATGAATCACAGGGATGTTAGGAAGTATTTCTTCAGTCATAGAGTTGTTAGTAAGTGGAAATGTCTGGAGAGAGAAGTAGTGGAGGCAGGATACATATATAGCATTAAGAAGAGGTATAATGAAGCTCATGGAGCAAGGAGAGAGTGGGCCTAGTAGCCACCAGTGAAGAGGCAAGGCCAGGAGCTATGACTCGATTCCTGCAACCACAATTGAGTATATATTATATATATATATATATATATATATATATATATATATATATATATATATATATAATATATATATATATTATATATATATATATATATATATGTCGTGCCGAATATGTAAAACTGGTCAATTAGCAAGAACTCATTTAAAATTAAGTCCTTTCCGAAATTTTCTCTTATACGTTTAAAGATATATTTTTTTCATTAATGTTAATGTAAAAATTTTTATTTTGCACCAAAAGAATCTTAGAAAACTTACCTAACCTTATTATAACAAGAACAATTTATTTTAGCCTAACCCAACTATATATATTTTAGATTTGTTTACAGTAATTTAATACTAAACAAACACAGTGAAATATATTTTTTTCGTTAGGTTCAGAATGATTTTGGTGAAATTATTGCATACACAAATTTTAGCTTGTCCTATATGGCAAGATGAGCGTTGCTATTTAAACCAAGATCGCAAGTTCTGCCTATTCGGCACGACACACACACACACACACACACACACACACACACACACACACACACACACACACATCAACAACAACAACACACACACACACACACATAATATATATATATATATATATATATATATATATAATATATATATATCGTGCCGAATAGGTAAAACTGGTCAATTAACAAGAACTCATTTAAAACTAATTTCTTTCTAAAATTTTCTCTTACACGTTTAATTTAGCTTAATTTAGTTTAATTTTTACGTAATTATTCCATACACAAATTTTCGTTTGCCATATTCGCTTGCCTTATTGCCCTATCAGAACATAAGAAAGAAGGAACCCTACAGCAGGCCTACTGGCCCATGCGAGGCAGGTTCAAGTCTCCTACCGGCTTAAGCCAATGCCCGAACCTAGTCAGGTTAGGTTACATTCACTTAAGGAAGGAACACGGCAATTGACCTAGTAGCACAAGCTAATCAGGTCCAACTCACACCCACCCACACCCACTCATGTATTTATCTAACCTATTTTTAGAACTACACAACATTTTAGCCTCTATAACTGTACTCGGGAGTTTGTTCCACTCATCCACAACTCTATTATCAAACCAGTGCTTTCCTATATCCTTCCTGAATCTGAATTTTTCCAACTTAAAACCATTGCTGCGAGTCCTGTCTAGGCTAGATATTTTCAGCACGCTGTTTACATCCCCTTTATTTATTCCTGTCTTCCATTTATACACCTCAATCATATTCTCCCTAATTCTACGCCTTTCTAGAGAGTGTAGGTTCAGGGCCCTCAGTCTATCCTCATAGGGAAGGTTTCTGATACATGGGATCAACTTAGTCATCCTCCTTTGTACGTTTTCCAGAGCATTTATATCCATTCTGTGATACGGTGACCAAAACTGTGCAGCATAATCTAAATGAGGCCTAACCAAGGATATATAGAGTTGAAGAACAACCTGAGGACTTCTATTATTTATACTTCTTGATATGAAGCCAAGAATTCTATTAGCTTTATTGCGAACACTAATGCACTGTTGTCTTGGTTTCAGATTACTGCTAACCAGAACTCCTAAATCTTTTTCGCAATCCGTAATATTAAGATCTTCATTATTTAGTTTATATGTGGCATGGTTATTTAGCTGTCCAACATTTAAAACTTTGCATTTGTCTATATTAAACTGCATCTGCCACTTCTCCGACCATTGCGTCAGTCTATTCAAATCTTCCTGGAGTGATCTAATGTCCTCATTAGAATGAATTGGACGGCCTATTTTGGTGTCATCAGCAAACTTGCTTATGTCGCTATTTATGCCCTCATCAATGTCATTTATGTAGATTGTGAACAAGGGGCCCAACACTGACCCCTGTGGAACACCACTCGTGACACTTCCCCACTCTGATTTCTCCCCATTTATGCAAACTCTCTGCTGCCTATTTGTCAATCATGCCTCTATCCAGGAAAAAAATTCTCCTATTCCATGTGCCTTAATTTTCCTCAATAGTCTCTGATGTGTGACCCTGTCAAAAGCCTTACTGAAGTCCATATACACAATATCATATTCATTACCATGATCTACCTCCTCAAACACCTTAGTGAAAAAAGTTAATAAATCGTAAGCCAAGAACGCCCCTTTGTAAAACTATGCTGAGATTCGTTGATTAATTTATGCTTTTCAAGGTGGCTATGAACTGCCTCAGCAATTATTGATTCCATAAATTTTCCCACTATGGAGGTTAGGCTTATTGGTCTATAGTTCGAAGCTAAGGACCTGTCACCTGCTTTGAAATAAGGTATCACATTTGCCATTTTCCACTTATCTGGCACCAAGCCAGTTTGTAGTGATATGTTGAAAAGATTAGCCAAAGGTTTACTAAGCTCCTCTTTACATTCCTTTAGAACCCTTGCATACAGTTCATCAGGGCCTGGAGATTTGTTAGGTATTAATTTATCTATTTGCCTAAGGACCATGTCACTTGTAACCCTAATCGTGCATAGTTTATTATCGTTCTGTACTACAAAATTTATTATTTCTGGAATATCGCTAGTATTTTTCTGTGTAAAAACTGAGAGGAAGTATGTGTTAAAAATTCTACACATTTCCTTGTCACTGTCCGTGAGCTGACCCGAGTAACTTTTGAGTGGACCTATCTTGTCCCTGATCTTACTTCTGTACATCTGAAAGAATCCTTTTGGGTTAGTCTTTTTGTTTTTCTTATTCCCTTTTTTTATTTCTCTCTTTAACTGAATATATTGATTTCTTAATTGCCTCTTTCCTCTCTTTATTTGCCTATATATGCCTCTCTTTTGACCAATTAAATGTTTTAATCTATTGTTCATCCATTTAGGATCATTTTTGTTTGATCTGATTTCCCTATTTGGAACATAAGTTGTCTGAGCAGCTAGAACTATGCCCTGGAAAACGTCACATGGGCAGTCATCACCACCTACCTGACCCTTAGTCAGGTCATTCCAGTTCAGTCCACCCAAGTAATTTTTCAGTCCTATGAAATCAGCCAAGCGGAAGTCAGGGACAGAGACTTGATTGCCATTATTAGGGAAATTCGATGATATATTAAAACTGAGTGATTTGTGATCACTTTCTCCAAGCTCATCATTAACCTCAAGATTATTAATTAGTGTTTCCCTGCTAGCAAGAACCAAGTCAAGCAGGTTATTTCCTCTAGTTGGTTCTGTCACAAACTGTTTTAAAAAACAATCCTGAATCGTATCAAGAAAGTCACTTGACTCTAAATTTCCTGTCAAATTGCTCCAGTCAATCTATCTATAGTTGAAATCTCCCATTAGCACAACATTTTCGTATGTATATGCCTTACGAATTTCGTCCCTTAGAAGTTTACTGCACTCCCTATCAAGGTTTGGGGGCCTGTAAATCACACCCAAAATTAGTTTTTCACGGCCCTCGAGAAGCTGTAACCAAACAGATTCAGTGGCTGATGATTCTAATTTTATATCTTGTCTAACACAATTTAAATTGTCTCTGACATACATCGCTACTCCACCACCCTTCCTGTTGACCCTGTCATTGTGGAATAATTTATTGCCTTGTATGTGACATTCAGAAGGCATCTCTCTATCTTTCAGATTGAGCCAATTGCACTTGCAATTAATCTTAGCTCATCTATCTTATTTCTTACACTCCTTCTATTAGTATAGTAGACCTTAAGGGAGATAGTCCCTTGCTGCCCTCTGCTGTCTCCCTTTGTTTGCTGACCTGATATATTGTCTTTATTTATAACTTCATAATGAATGTCTTTTATACATTTACTGTTTACAACCCTAGTGTTGCAACCTGCTGTTTCCCACACACACCCATACCTCTATCTTCTATTAGTTTAAAATCCTAGGCATTTCAGCAATGGCCCTCTTAATTGAGTTTGCAAGTGCTACCACCCCAGCCCCAGAGAGATGTACCCCATCCCTTGCATACATGTCATGTTTGCCATAAAAGTTGTTCCAATTGTCAATGAATGGGATTGCAAGTTTCTTGCAGTATCTGTCTAGCCAGCAATTTACACCAATTGCCCTAGACAACCAACATTGCCCACTCATTGCCATATTAAACTTAAGTAAGTCTCAAGTTTGCCCAAAATGCTCAGCATATGAAGGGGCTTTTGGCATGTAAATTTAATAGTTATGCTCCTTTGTACAAACATGTATCATGCTGTAATAAAATTATTATTATCAATTAAAACAATCCCCCACAACCACTATTTCCACAGAGCCACATTATTCCTATGACCTCACCCACACGCCTTACCTGACCTTCCACCCTAACATGCCGTCCACATACCATTACACCACTTAGTTACCCACCATGCTCATTACCACCAACTACACAATCGACTGCCCAGTCACCCATTATCCAGTCACCACCCACACCAGGCCACTGACAAGCACAATCTTTGCTCACACCACTCCCCCATAGCTTCAAACCCACATGGCCCCACACCTTATTCATGCTTTCACTCACCATTTCCCTATAGCTTCTAGCCCATTCTCACAACCCCAAGCCTACACCTTACCCATGTTTTCACTGCCCACACACCCTAACACGCCAGCTACATTCCTAGTCGTGTAGACACCGGCCACACTTAATTACTGACCACACCAACTGCACACTCACCCACTCAGTCACCCATCATCCACACTACCACCCACACTGGGCCACCAACACTGCCACCTATATGGTCACCATCACACCACAACGTTGCCTCCATCCTCTATCCCTACAACCCTCCAAAACCCCAACATCATAAGAACATGAAGAAGCAACACTGCAGCAGGCCTTCTGGCTCATGCGAGGCAGTTCCAAGTCGCCTACAGGCTTATGCCACGACGCATCCTAGTCAGGTCCAGGTCACATCCACTTAGCAAAGGAGCACGGCATCAGACCTATTGGCACACGCTAGTCAGATCCCACCTACACCCACTCATGTATTTATCTAACCTATTTTTAAAACTACACAATATTTTAGCTTCTATGACGGTACTCAGGAGTTTGTTCCACTCATCCACAACTCTATTACCAAACCAGTGCTTTTCTGTATCCTTCCTGAATCTGAATTTTTCCAACTTGAAACCGTGTCTGCGAGTCCTGTCTTGGCTAGATATTTTAACACGCTATTTACATCTTTATTTATTCGTTTTCCATTTATACACCTCAGTCATATCCCCCCTAATTCAACGACCTTTCTAGAGAGTGCAGATTCAGGGCCCTCAGTCTATCCTCATAGGGAAGATTTCTGATACATGGGATCAACTTTATCATCCTCCTTTTGTACGCTTTCCAGAGTATTTATATCCATTCTGTAATACGGTGACTAGAACTGTGCAGCATAATCTAGATGAGGCCTAACCAAGGATATGTAGAGTTGAACAACCTGAGAACTTCTATTATTTGTGCTTCTTGATATGAAGCCAAGGATTCTGTTCGTCTTATTGCTAATACTTGTGCACTGTTGTCTTGGTTTCCGATTACTGCTAACTAGAACTCCTAAATCCTTTTCGCAATCAGTAACATTAAGATCTACATTATTTAGTTTATATGTGGCATGGTTATTTTGTCTATATTAAACTGCATCTGTCACTTCTCTTACCACTGCATCAGTCTGTTCAAATCTTGCTGAAGTGCTCTAATGTCCTCATTAGAATGAATTGGAAGGCCTATTTTGGTGTCATCAGCAAATTTGCTTATGTTGCTATTTATTTCCTCATCTATGTCATTTATGTAAATTGTGATAAACTAGGGGCACAACACTGACCCCTGTGGAACACCGCTTGTGACGTGCCCCCACTCTGATTTCTCCCCATTTATGCAAACTCTCTGCTGCCTATTTGTCAATCATGCCTATACCCAGGAAAAAAATTTTCCTATTCCGTATGCCTTAAGTTCCCTCAACAGCCTCTGACGCAGAACTCTATCGAAAGCCTTACTGAAGTCCATATACACAATATCATATTCAATATCATGATCTACCTCCTCAAATACCTTAGCGAGAAAGGTTAGTAAATTCATAAGGCAAGAACGCCCCTTCGTAAAACCGTGTTGAGATTCATTAATCAGTTTATGCCTTTCAAAATGGCTACGAATTGCCTCGGCAATTATTGATTTCATAAATTTTCCCACTATGGAGGTAAGGTTTATTGGTGTATAGTTCGAAGCTGAAAACCTGTCATCTGCTTTGTAAATAGGTATTACATTTGACATTTTTCACTTCTCTGGCACTGTGCCAGTTAGTAGTGATACGTTGAAAAGATTAACCAAAGTATGCTAAGTTCCTCTTTACATTCCTATAAAACCCTTGCAAACAGTTCATCAGGGCCTGGGGATTTGTTAGGTTTTAATTTCTCTATTTGGCTGAGGATCATGTTACTAGTTATCCCAGTCGTCTATAGTTCATTATCGTCCAGTTCTACATAATTTATTACTGGAATTTCGGTAGTATCGTCCTGAGTAAAACTGAGAGGCAGTGTTGAAAATTTCACACATTTCCTTATCAATGTCAGTGATTTGGACTGAGTTACTCTTAAGTGGGCCTATCTTGTCCCTAATCTTACTTCTGCATACCTGAAAGAACCCTTTTGGGTTAGTCTTCGAATTCCTAGCAATTTTAGCCTCATAATCCTTTTGTGCTTTTCTTATTCCTCTTTTGTCTCTTTAATTGAATGTATTGATTTTTTAACTGCCCATCCCCTCTTTTGTTACGTCTACATATGCCTCTCTTTTGACCAATGAGATGTTTTAATCTATTTTTTTTATCCATTTAGAATCATTTTTGTTTGATATGATTTTCCTATGCTCTGGAAAACGTCACATCGGCAACCATCACCACCTACCTGACCTATGCTCAGGTCATTCCAATTCAGCCTCCCAGGTAATTTCTCAGTCCCATGAAATCAGCCAAGTGGAAGTCTGGGACAGAGACTTGATTGCAGTTGTTTGGGTAATTCCATGATATATTGAAACTGAGTGATTTACGATTGCTTTCCCAAGCTCATCATTAACCTTAAGATTATTAATTAGTGATTCTTTGTTGGCAAGATCCAAGTCAAGCAGGTTGTTTTCTCTAGTTGGTTCTGGCATAAACTGTCTTAAAAAGCAATTCTGAGGCGTATCAAGAAAGTCAGTAGACTCAAGATTTCCTGTCACATTGTTCCAATGAATTAGTCTAAAGTTAAAATCTCCCATTAACGCAAAATTTCCGTATCTAGATGCCTTGTGAATTTCGTCCCATAGCAGCTTACTGCACTCCCCGTCAAGGTTAGGGGAGCCTATAAATTACACCCAGAATTAATTTTTCACGACCCTCGAGAAACTGTTGCCAAACAGATTCTGTGTCCGATGTTTCTAATCTTACATCTCGTCTAACACAATTTATATTATCTCTGACATACATTGCCACTCCACCACCCTGTTGACCCTATCAGTGTGGAATTCTTTATAGTCATGTATGTTGCATTCAAAAGGCATTTCTCTATCTTTCATGTTAAACCAGATCTCCGTTATAACAATGATATCTATATTACCTGCACTTGCAAGTAATCTTAGCTCATCTATATTATTTCTTAGACTCCTACTATTAGCATGGCAAACCTTAAGGGAGCTAGTCACTAGCTGCCCTCTACTGTCTCTCGTTGTTGATCAACTGCTTTGCCTTTTCTAGCAACTTTGTTTCGAATATTGTTTTTTAAATATATCCATGAGGTATCCTGGTAATATCTGCTGATTTTAACCCTAGTACTGTAGCCTGATTGCATCAGCTTAAAGTCCTAGACAAGTCAGCAATGGCCCCCTCAATCGAGTTGGATAATGCAACCACTCAGGCCCCAGAGAGATGTACCCCATCCCTTGTATACATATCACATTTGCTATGAATTTGTCCAAGTTATCAATGAATGGGATTGTAAGTTCGTTGCAGTACCTGTCTAGCCAGCAATTTATATCAATTGCTCTAGACATCTATTTATTGCCCACTTCCCTTCTAGGCAAAATACTACATATGTTTGGGATCCCTTCCTTAGACTTGACTTCATCTATGGTTCACTTGAACGTATCCAGCACCTTCTGTCTCTTGCCCTTCCTGATGACATTTCCACCAGCACTAAGACAGATAATGGGCTTGTTCTCATTACTCTTTCCAGAGCAGAGTGCCAAGATCTAGAGAATGCAGGCAGCATATTAAAGCATATAAACATAAAGCATATAGAACATCAGACCATCAACTACGGTTCGAGTCCTTTGTCCAACCATGGTTATTTCACCATGGCTGTTCAATATATTTATAGATGGGGTCATAAGAGAAGTGAATGCTCGGGTGTTGGCAAGAGGTGTGGGGTTAAAAGATAAAGAATCTAACTCAAAGTGGGAGTTTTAACAGTTGCTTTTTGCTGATGACTCAGTGCTTTTGGGAGATTCTGAAGAGAAGTTGCAGGGGTTGGTGGACGAATTTGGGAGGGCGTGTAAAAGAAGAAAATTGAAAGTGAATTTAGGAAAGAGTAATGTGATGGGGATGACCAAAAAAAATTAGGTATTGAAAGTCTGGATATCAGATTGGAGGGAATGAGTATGGAGGAAGTGAATATGTTTAAATAACTGAGAGTGGAATGGTCAGCAGATGGGTCTTTGGAAGACCAGGTGAATCATAGAACTGACAAATGGTAAAAAGTGAGTGTTGCACTGAGGAATCTGTGGAGACAAAGAATGTTATCCTAAGAAGCAAATTGGTGAATGTATTACAGTATAGTGGTACCAACACTCTTACATGGATTTGAAGCATGAGTGATGAATATTGCAACAAGCAGTAGGCTGAAGGCAGTGGAGATGTTTCTGAGGGCAATGTGTGGTGTTAATATTATGCAGAGAATCCATAGCTTGAATATTAGAAGGAGGTACAGGGTTACTAAAAGTATTTTCCAGAGGGCTGAGGACGGGTTGTTGAGGTGCTCTGGGCATTTAGAGAGGTTGAGACAAAATAGAATAATTTGGAGGGCATGTAAATCTGTAGTGGAAGGAAGGCGGAATAGGGTACATCCTAGGAAAGTTGGAAGGAGGGAGTAAAGAAGGTTTTGTGTACTATGGCATTCGACTTCTAGCAAGCGTGCGTGTGTCAGATAGCAGTTCGTTCACGAATGCAATAATTTATGCACTGCTCGTGAAGACTGGTATTCCAAACGGGAATAAAATTAAATTAGCCCTATATTTTCCATGGCCACGTATATGCTAGAATGAGGAAGTGACATGTCAAGTGGTAATGGAACCTGATGTTCGTAGCAGTGATGCCGCTTTCAACAATGATCTGTTTATAGTTGATAAATTAGACACATGTGCAACTCTTGGGTATCTTTATTGAAGAAACGTATCGCCACACAGTGGCTTCATCAGTCCATACAAAGGAAAATCTCGAAGAACAGGAGGAGAATGAGGTAATCAGTCCCTCAACCTTGAGTCGATGTGGTCAGTCCATCAATCTTGAATAGAATACGGCATACGTGCGGAGAAGGAGCTTATAAATCGTTGGTAGGAGAGGTGCAGCAGTCATAGGTGGTGTCACATTTGCTCAATGTGGAAGTAGGTCATGCCCAAGAATTAGGCAAGCGAAGAATTCCCAAGTATTAAGATCCCAAGAAGTTGCAGTGTCTCACAGGGTTGTAGATGAATGGTTCAGAGAACCGACATGTTGATAAATTAGACACATGTGAACCATTCATCTACAACCCTGTCAGACACTGCAACTTCTTGGGATCTTAATACTTGGGAATTCTTCGCCTGCCTAATTCTTGGGCACGACCTACTTCCACATTGAACAAATGTTACACGACCTATGACTGCTGCACCTCTCCTGCCAACGGTTTATAAGCTCCTTCTCCGCACGTATGCCGTATTCTATTCAAGACTGATGGAGTGACCACATCGACTCAATTTTGAGGGACTGATTACCTCATTCTGCTCCTGTTCTTCAAGATTCTCCTTTGTATGGACTGATGAAGCCACTGTGTGGCGAAACGTTTCTTCAATAAAGATACCCAAGAGTTGCACATGTGTCTAATTTATCAACATGTCGGTTCTCTGAACCATTCATCTACAACCCTGTTTATAGTTCATTTTCACCAAAAATTTGGACGGGAATAATCGGCGACACACTCACTGGCCCACACATCCTTTCCCCATACCTGGCTGGAGTCGGTTCCTATCAGCGATTCTTGGACCAATACTTACTACCACTTCTACTCCAAGATGCACCACTGCTTCTACGATGACAAATATGGTACACGCGCGATAGTGAGCCAGCAGACTTCAGTTGTGTGGCCTATGATTACATGGATGCATGGTACCCAGAGTGGGAGATTGCATGAGGTGGCCTAGTAGCATGGCCAGGTCACTGGAGCTAAACTCTCTGGATTTTTACCGGTGGAGCCATTCGAAGATCAAGGATTGTAGAAGAATTTTTTTTTTATTAACACATCGGCCGATTCCCACCAAGGCAGGTTGGCCCGAAAAAGAGAAACTTTCATCATCATTCACTCCATCACTGTCTTGCCAGAGGGGTCCTTTACACTACAGTTGTAAAACAGCAACATTAACACCCCTTTTTTAGAGTGTAGAGACTCTACTTCCCATCTCCAGGACTCAAGTACAGCCTGCCAGTTTCCCTGAATCCCTTCATAAATGTTACTTTGGGCACACTCCAACAGCAAGTCAAGTATTAAAAACTATTTGTCTCCATTCACTCCTATCAAATACGCTCATGTACGCTTGCTGGAAGTCCAAGCCCCTTGCACACTAAACCCCCTTTACCCCCTCCCTCCAACCTTTCCTACGCCGACCCCTACCCCACCTTCCCTCCACTACAGATTTATACACTCTCGAAGTCATTCTGCTTTGTTCCATTCTCTCTACATGTTCGAACCACCTCAACAACCCCTCCTCAGCCCTCTGGATAATAGTTTTGGTAATCCCACACCTTCTCCTAATTTCCGAACTACGAATTCTCTGTATTATATTCACATCACACATTGCCCTCAGACATGACATCTCCACTGCCTCCAGCCTTCTCCTCGTTGCAACATTCATCACCCATGCTTCACACCCATACAAGAGTATTGGTACAACTATACTCTCATACATTTCCCTTTTTGATTCTGCAGACAAAGTTCTTTGTCTCCACAGATTCCTAAGTGCACCGCTCACCCTTTTCCCCTCATCAATTCTGAGATTCACCTCATCCTTCATAGACCCATCTGCTGACACGTCCACTCCTAAATATCTGAATACATTCACCTTCTCCATACTCTCTCCCTCCAATCTGATATCCAGTCTCTCGTCACCTAACAGTTTTGTTATCCTCATAACCTTACTCTTTCCTGTATTCACTTTTAATTTTCTTCTCTTACATACCCTACCAAATTCATCCACCAACCTCTGCAACTTCTCTTCAGAATCTCCCAGAAGCACCGTGTCATCAGTAAAGAGCAACTGTGACAACACCCACTTTGTGTTTGATTCTTCATTTTTTAACTCCACACCTCTTGCCAAGACCCTAACATTCACTTCTCTTACAACCCCATTTATAAATATATTGAACAACCACGGTGACATCACACATCCTTGTCTAAGGCCTACTTTTACTGGGAAATAATCTCCCTCTCACCTATATATTCTAACCTGAGCCTCACTATCCTCGTAAAAACTCTTCACTGCTTTCAGTAACCTACCTCCTATACCATACACCTGCAACATCTGCCACATTGTGCCCCTATTCACACTGACATATGCCTTTTCCAAATCCATAAATGCAACAAAAACCTCTTTACACTTATCTAAATACTGTTCACTGTCACCACTTGGTCCACACACCCCCTACCTTTCGTAAAGCCTCCTTGTTCATCTGCTATCCTGCTCTCTGTCTTACCCTTAATTCTTTCAATAATAACTGTACCATACACTTTATCAGGTATACTCAACAGACTTATTCCCCTATTATTTTTGCACTCTCTTTTATCCCCTTTGCCTTTATACAAAGGAGCTATGCATGCTTTCTGCCAATCCCTAGGTACCTTACTCTCTTCCATACATTTATTAAATAATAGCACCCACCACTCCAAAACTATATTCCCTTCTGCTTTTAGTATTTCTATCTTTATCCCATCAATCCCAGCTGCCTTACTCCCTTTTATTCTACCCACTCCCTCACGAACTTCCCCCACACTCACAACTGGCTCTTCCTCACTCCTACAAGATGTTATTCCACCTTGCCCTATGCACGACATCACAGCTTCCCTATCTTCATCAACATTTAACAATTCCTCAAAATATTCCCTCCATCTTCCCAATACCTCTAACTCTCCATTTAATAACTCTCCTCTCCTAATTTTAACTGTCGAATCCATTTGTTCCCAAGGCTTCGTCAACTTATTAATCTCACTCAGAAACTTTGTCTTATTTTCAACAAAATTTGTTGATAACATCTCACCCACTCTCTAATTTGCTCTCTTTTTACATTGCCCGGTGGCCTGGTGGCTAAAGCTCCCGCTTCACACACGGAGAGCCCGGGTTCGATTCCCGGCGGGTGGAAACATTTCGACACGTTTCCTTACACCTGTTGTCCTGTTCACCTAGCAGCAAATAGGTACCTGGGTGTTAGTCGACTGGTGTGGGTCGCATTCTGGGGGACAAGATTAAGGACCCCAATGGAAATAAGTTAGACAGTCCTCGATGACGCACTGACTTTCATGGGTTATCCTGGGTGGCTGACCCTCCGGGGTTAAAAATCCGAACGAAATCTTAATCTTATCTCTCTTACCCTCTTTTTTTCTCTCCATATACTCACTTCTGCTTTGTAAAAACCTCTCATACGCTAACTTTTTCTCCTTTACTACTCTTACATCATCATTCCACCTATCGCTCTTCTTCCCTCCCGTACCCACTTTCCCGTAACCACAAACTTCTGCTGAACACTCTAATGCTACATTCTTAAACCTACCCCATACCTCTTCGACCCCATTGCCTATACTCTCTCTAGCCCATCTATCCTCCAATAGTTGTTTATATCTTACAATAATTACCTCCTCTTAGTTTATACACCTTCACCTCTCTCTTACTTGCTGTTTCTATTTTCCATGTATTCCATCTACCTTTTACTCTCACTGTAGATACAACTAGAAAGTGATCTGATATATCTGTGGTCCCTCTATAAACATGTACATCCTGAAGTCTACTCAACAGTCTTTTATCTACCAATACATAGTCCAACAAACTACTGTCATTACGCCCTACATCATATCTTGTATACTTATTTATCCTCTTTTTCTTAAAATATGTATTACCTATAACTAAACCCCTTTCTATAGAAAGTTCAATCAAAGGGTTCCCATTGTCATTTACACCTGGCACCCCCAAACTTACCTTCCACACCCTCTCTAAAAGTTTCTCCTACTTTAGCATTCAGGTCCCCTACCACAATTACTCTCTCACTTGGTTCAAAGGTTTCTATACATTCACTTAACATCTCCCAAAATCTCTCTCTCCTCTACACTTCTCTCTTCTCTAGGTGCATACACGCTTATTATGAACCATTTTTCACATCCACCCCTTATTTTAATCCACATAATCCTTGAATTTACAAATTTATATTCCCTCTTCTCCTTCCATAACTGGTCTTTCAACATTTTTGCTACCCCTCCCTTAGCTCTAACTCTCTCAGCTACTCCTGACTTAATCCCATTTATTTCCCCCAACCTAAACTCCCTTACCCCCTTCAGCTTTGTTTCGCTTAGGGCCAGGACATCCAACTTCTTTTCATTCATAACATCAGCAATCATCTGTTTCTTGTCATCCGCACTACATCCACGCACATTTAAGCATCCCAGTTTTATAAAGTTTTTCTTCTTCTCTTTTTTAGTAAATGTCTACAGGAGAAGGGGTTACTAGCCCATTGCTCCCGGCATTTTAGTCGCCTCATACGACACGCATGGCTTACGGAGGAAAGATTCTTTTCCACTTCCCATGGATAATAAAGAGAAAGAAAAACAAGAACAAGAGCTATTAAGAAAAGAAATCCCTTGATGTATATGATATAAATATATATATATATATATATATATATATATATAAATATATATATATATATATATTTTATATATATAAATATTATATATATATATATAAATATATATATATATGTGTGTGTGTGTGTGTGTGTGTGTGTGTGTGTGTGTGTGTGTGTGTGTGTGTGTGTTGTGTGTGTGCATGCCTGTGTAGTGTGACCAAAGTGTAAGTAGAAGTAGCAAGATCCCTGTTATCTAGCGTGTTTATGAGACAGAAAAGAGACACCAGCAATCCTACCATAATGTAAAACAGTTTTAAGTTTCTGTTTCACAGTCACTTGACAGGAAGGTAGTACCTCCCTGTCTACCAACCTACTACCACAGGAAGTTAGTACCTCCCTGGGTGGTTGTTGTCTACCAACCTACTACCACAGGACGGTAGTACCTCCCTGGGTGGTTGCTGTCTACCAACCTACTACCACAGGACGGTAGTACCTCCCTGGGTGGTTGCTGTCTACCAACCTACTACCACAGGAAGGTAGTACCTCCCTGGGTGGTTGCTGTCTACCAACCTACTACCACAGGACGGTAGTACCTCCCTGGGTGGTTGTTGTCTACCAGCCTACTACCACAGGACGGTAGTACCTCCCTGGGTGGTTGTTGTCTACCAACCTACTACCACAGGACGGTAGTACCTCCCTGGGTGGTTGTGTCTACCAGCCTACTACCACAGGACGGTAGTACCTCCCTGGGTGGTTGTTGTCTACCAACCTACTACCACAGGACGGTAGTACCTCCCTGGGTGGTTGCTGTCTACCAGCCTACTACCACAGGAAGGTAGTACCTCCCTGGGTGGTTGCTGTCTACCAACCTACTACCACAGGAAGGTAGTACCTCCCTGGGTGGTTGCTGTCTACCAACCTACTACCACAGGACGGTAGTACCTCCCTGGGTGGTTGCTTTCTACCAACCTACTACCACAGGAAGGTAGTACCTCCCTGGGTGGTTGCTGTCTACCAGCCTACTACCACAGGAAGGTAGTACCTCCCTGTTTGGTTGCTGTCTACCAACCTACTACCACAGGAAGGTAGTACCTCCCTGGGTGGTTGCTGTCTCAACCTACTACCACAGGAGGTAGTACCTCCCTGGGTGGTTGCTGTCTACCAACCTACTACCACAGGAAGGTAGTACCTCCCTGGGTGGTTGCTGTCTACCAACCTACTACCACAGGAAGGTAGCACCTCCCTGGGTGGTTGCTGTGTATCAACCTACTACCACAGGAAGGTAGTACCTCCCTGGGTGGTTGCTGTCTACCAGCCTACTACCACAGGACGGTAGTACCTCCCTGAGTGGTTGCTGTCTACCAACCTACTACCACAGGACGGTAGTACCTCCCTGGGTGGTTGCTGTCTATCAACCTACTACCACAGGAAGGTAGTACCTCCCTGGGTGGTTGCTGTTTACCAGCCTACTACCACAGGAAGGTAGTACCTCCCTGGGTGGTTGCTGTTTACCAGCCTACTACCACAGGAAGGTAGTACCGCCCTGGGTGGTTGCTGTCTACCAACCTACTACCACAGGAAGGTAGTACCGCCCTGGGTGGTTGCTGTCCACCAGCGTACTACCACAGGAAGGTAGTACCTCCATGGGTGGTTGCTGTCTACCAGCCTACTACCACAGGAAGGTAGTACCTTCCTGGGTGGTTGCTGTCTACCAACCTACTACCACAGGAAGGTTGTACCTCCCTGGGTGGTTGCTGTCTACCAACCTACTACCACAGGACGGTAGTACCTCCCTGGGTGGTTGCTGTCTACCAGCCTACTACCACAGGAAGGTAGTACCTCCCTGGGTGGTTGCTGTCTACCAACCTACTACCACAGGAAGGTAGTACCTCCCTGGGTGGTTGCTGTCTACAACCTACTACCACAGGAAGGTAGTACCTCCCTGGGTGGTTGCTGTCTACCAGCCTACTACCACAGGAAGGTAGTACCTCCCTGGGTGGTTGCTGTCTACCAACCTACTACCACAGGACGGTAGTACCGCCCTGGGTGGTTGCTGTCTACCAACCTACTACCACAGGAAGGTAGTACCTCCCTGGGTGGTTGCTGTCTACCAACCTACTACCACAGGAAGGTAGTACCTCCCTGGGTGGTTGCTGTCTATCAACCTACTACCACAGGAAGGTAGTACCTCCCTGGGTGGTTGCTGTCTATCAACCTACTACCACAGGAAGGTAGTACCTCCCTGGGTGGGTGCTGTCTACCAACCTACTATCACAGGACGGTAGTACCTCCCTGGGTGGTTGCTGTCTACCAACCTACTACCACAGGACGTTAGTACCTCCCTGGGTGGTTGCTGTCTATCAACCTACTACCACAGGAAGGTAGTACCTCCCTGGGTGGTTGCTGTCTACCAGCCTACTACCACAGGAAGGTAGTACCTCCCTGGGTGGTTGCTGTCTACCAACCTACTACCACAGGAATGTAGTACCTCCCTGGGTGGTTGCTGTCTATCAACCTACTACCACAGGAAGGTAGTACCTCCCTGGGTGGTTGCTGTCTACCAACCTACTACCACAGGAAGGTAGTACCTCCCTGGGTGGTTGCTGTCTACAACCTACTACCACAGGAACGGTAGTACCTCCCTGGGTGGTTGCTGTCTATCCACCTACTACCACAGGAAGGTAGTACCTCCCTGGGTGTGTTGCTGCCTACCACCTACTACCACAGGACGGTAGTACCTCCCTGGGTGGTTGCTGTCTACCAACCTACTACCACAGGAAGGTAGTACCTCCCTGGGTGGTTGCTGTCTACCAGCCTACTACCACAGAACGGTAGTACCTCCCTGGGTGGTTGCTGTCTATCAACCTACTACCACAGGACGGTAGTACCTCCCTGGGTGGTTGCTCTCTATCAACCTACTACCACAGGACGGTAGTACCTCCCTGTGTGGTTGCTGTCTACCAACCTAAGAAATATAGACAATAAATTGGAACTTTGGCAACGTGTTCAGGATGCATGCTGTATGCCGTATGGAAGAGCACGTTCACCAGTGCTTTGAGCGTCGTTCTCATGCATGTGTATGGATGAGTGGTGGTACCTGGGAGCATCAGCTGTAAACAGATCGGAATAGAATACGGCATATGAGCGGAGAAGCAGCTTATAAACCGTATGGCACCACCTACGACTGTAAACAGATCATTGTGAGCCCTGTTACGGGAAGAGCACTTAATAAACTCTGAACATATAGACCAAATGTCTCATTCAGTCAATCTTTAAAGCTACTAATATCTTGGAAAGTATGCATTATTTGCCCCCATGTCCAAGTGAATATTTAACTTTGTTTTGGGACTGAGAACACGCAAAATAGTTTGGGCATACCGTGTTCGACTCTCCTATGTGTCTCAATATATATATATATATATATATATATATATATATATATATATATATATATATATATATATATATATATATATATATGTATGTATATATATATATATATATATAATATATATATATATATATATATATATATATATATATATATATATATATGTATATGTATCTGTATATATATAAACAGTCACACTGGGATGGCCCAATAATGGAGAATATAGCCTCAAGAAAACTTCAGAGTGTGTTAGGGAAGGATAGAGCCTGCCTCTTGGCAGTGAGAGCTCCTCATGCAGGGGACTTTCTCTTGGCTATTCCCAACTCCAGCCTTGGCACACGCCTCGACCCACAAAACATCCGCACTGGTGTTGCCGTTCGACTTGCCGCCCCTATTCTCGCCTAACAGAGGTGTATTTGTGGCAGTGAAGCAGCAGACCGATTCGGGTACCATCGTCTTGTGTGCCGTAAATCCGAGAGTAAGATTGCAAGACATGAGGAGGTTAATAACATTGTCAAGAGGAGCCTCACAACAGCCGGATGCCCAGCAGTAAGGGAGCCACCCCAACTATGCAGATCTGATGGCAGCCAAAAGCGTCCAGATATCACCCTTCAAGCCTGGGTAGACGGCAAGCAGGTGGTGTGGGACTACATATCTGAATCTAGTTTTGCTGATATCTATCTCCAATACACCAGGAAGGAAGGAGGGGCAGCCGCCAGCTTCAGGGAGTCCCAGAAGTCGAGAAAATACCTAGAACTTGCCCATCATTATATGTTTGTTCCCATAGACTCAGAGACCCTTGGCTCATGGGAAAAGAGTGCATCTAAATTCCTCAAGGAGCTAGACAAAAGACTCAACAGGGTAACTAGGGATCCCAGGGCAGCTAGTTTTCTGTTCCAGCGACTCAGTGCTGCTGCTCAGAGGAGT
The DNA here is from genome assembly GCF_026875155.1 of Cherax quadricarinatus. Classification (NCBI taxonomy): domain Eukaryota; kingdom Metazoa; phylum Arthropoda; class Malacostraca; order Decapoda; family Parastacidae; genus Cherax; species Cherax quadricarinatus. Next base: position 10,266,821 of record NC_069488.1, read on the forward strand.
AATGCCTGCTGTATTTTGGGCACGCACCCCAGCTCTGAGGAGCTGGATGAGACTTTCGCATTATAATCAGTGACAAATACGTAACAATATGTACTAGACATGTATCTCTCACATCTCATGTACTGTATATGCCATCCTATATATATATATATATATATATATATATTTTTATAATATATTATATATATATATATATATATATATTTTTATTAAAATATATATATATATATATTGCAGGTGCTGTTCAGTGTGTTAACAGCGACCAGTGGAGTTGTTGGACTAACCTTCTTAGCTGTGCCAGTCGGCCGTCAGAATATCCCTTTACCCGATCACCTGCCTTACTACCTTACCTGCGCTTTTCCCGAGGATCCCCAGCCTCTTCTGAGCCTCCATGAGCCTTACCATTGTGACTATCAGCTTCATTTTAATACTGTCAACATCACACTGACCAACTGCACACTCTGCAACCACCACAGGTAAGGCCACCTCATCTGTGTTTGCATATTCGTGTCATACCAAGTCATACCAAGTCGTGATTAAGAGGAATTATGCCTCTTGTCTCTTTCCTCGGACTAAATCTAAATGACCCTCCCCACCACTTTTCTCTCTTCATTCGGCCACCTTATAAGAGATATTTCCCTTCCCCTCTTTCTGTGATAAAGATGTAAGATCTGCTCCTATAACTTCCCGCTCATGAAGCCAAATGCACTGTGCTCGTTCTTTCTGTCTTTCCACTGTAGTTGCAGCTTACCAAATCATAGTTGAAATGGTTATAATCATAGAAATAATTTTTAAAGAGGTGCATCGGTAAGCCAGAGTTTCCTGACAAATTTTTCCTAACCTAACGTAAATCAGGGAACTGTTGGGTCTTGAACCCGTGGTAAGCGAGTTTTAAAACTCTCACGCCAGCGCGTTATTACAATTTCGTGAGTCAAGTTCGTAGCTTATAAGTTAGTAACTAGCTTCTTCAGTTCAGCGCTGACTTTGCTGAATTAATCAGTCAATTAAGCACTAGATTTTACGCAGCCTTTTTGTTCCACTGTTGCTGTAAGACACTTGTGTATCTCTAGATATCTCTTGTAGTCCAGCATCCATCTAAAAGTTCATTTGTTGGGAGCTTTATGACCCCTTTGGGTTTGGCGCTTAGCTTAATTAAATTATTATTACTTAAACACAAATAACCCGCACAAAGGAGAGAGAAGCTTATGATGACGTTTTGGTCCGACTTGTACCATTTACAGTTCACACTGTGAATTGTAAATGGTAAATTAGCTCTGAGGCAGCCACACCATGGTATGTGCTCGGATCACGGTACAACACTTAGCTCTGCTGGGTGCGTGATTCTTGTAAGATTGTATGGTCCCGTGGGTTAGAGCGTCGTGGAATTTTCGCTCACCATTAGGCGGGCTAAAACAACACGGGTTCGATTCCCCGGCTAGTCGCAGTGTTGTTACTCATTAAATACCACTCTTTCGTAGTTATAATACGATTATATATTATATATATATTATATATATATATATATATATCTATATATATATATTTATATTTATATATAATATATATATTTATATATATATATATATATATATTTGAACTTGTCGAATAGACTGAGTTCCAGTAATAGGACTTTTTCAATTTTTTTTTTTTTGCAGATTGATAGGCCTATTTTTGTCATTGACATTGACACAGTAAAATTATTTTTTGAACCAAACTTCACTTAGAAACCTGACCTTACCTACCTTAACCTAGTGTAATTTTTTTCATATCTAATAAATATATTGTAAATGAAATTTCAATTTATTCAGTATTGCTGACAATGAGATATATTTTTTTCGTTATATTCATATTGATTTCCGAAGATTTATTGCATGAACAAATTTTTCTCTCTGCTTTTCGGCAGAAATCACTCTTGTTTTTTGGACTTCAAATCTTCTTACAACATTTAACGAAGGTCATTTGATCTTTTCAGTGAAATTTCTATCAAAATTAACATAATTTCCGAATCACGACATAAACGTGAATAAACCAAGTCATTCAAAACACAATAAAACATTAGTAAAATTTGAGAAGACTTTATAAGTAATTAAAGTATCCAGGTGACGTCGATAATCATAAGTTGTTATTGATTTGCAGGTCAGAGTTGATGGTTGATGGTTGGTGGCAACTGGACGCCCAAGTTACCCTAGACAACACCAGCCTGAAGGTGCCAGCCTGGTCTTGTTCCCTCCTGCCACAACACCAGGTCTGTTTACCTGCATTTCATTACCTAGAGTTCCAAAGGCCCCTTGATGATTAAGATGAGCTCTTTTTCTAAGGTGTTAGAGTTCCCCTTTGCTTTGACTCAATTCTGATTACCTCCAGTTCTTGAAGAGCTGTATGTCCCCTACGGGGTTAGCGTTTCCATGTGAATATAATAACAATATCTTATGTAATTCCTGTTAGGTAAAAGGCTACACCTGCAGCTAATGTGACGTTTTACTGTGGCAGCGTTTTGCTCTCCAGGAACTTTGTCGAGCCGTTATATAATTTATGTTAGTTAATTTCTTAAGTTTAAATCCCATCGAGTGCATATGGATTATAATTATTGAAGTCGCAGATAAATTATATCAGTTTGCCTCATACACAACCAAAAATAATTTACAAAATAATCGTATTAACATGGAATAAAATTCAAGATTTACTCTGTCAAAAAAATTATTCCTCAGTTACTGTACAGTAATAAGTTTACTTAGTTAAAAATAGCAAATTTAAATTTATGCAGGCCAATATTAATATGAACTTTCTTTAATCACAGTGCACTGTCCCTAAAAGTTTGACTCCGACCAAATGAATCGTTCTCAAGTGTTTGCTCGGAATCTTAAAGTTCTTAAAACTGAGAAATTTGCATCTAGAAGATTAAATTATTACTCACCATCCTGCACATAAGTTGTACCAAACTTTTGTGACTGATGCCATTCAGAAGAGGCATTCTTAAGTTGTTTCGCGGAAAATACTATCTGAGGTTACCTGTAGACGATTTCTGGGATGGCCTTGCGGCCTGATCCCAGACCAGGCCTCGTGGTTGCTGGACTGTTTCACCATGCTGTTGGTACAAGCTGTGAGCAGAACAATGTATGTCCACTGCCTGGCTGATCAGGAGATGATTTGAAATTCTTTCCAAGGTCCCTCTTGACCAGAGCTAGGCTTTTCTTAGTAATTCTCTTATTCATGAAGGGAGGACGTGTAAGAGTCTTGGTCCCTTTACTTTTACTGAATCGATTAGCAATGTGCTCGTTGCTCCTCTGCTTATCAATGGGGCACTTTGCACCGTCTGCCAGGCCTCTTGCTTTCAGAGGGAGTGATTTCTGCGTGCAGAAATTTCTAGGTGTTAATTATTATCTATATCTTACTCGCCTGTGTTCCAAGAAGTACAGTTTGAGGGACATTAAGCATTTTCATTAATTCATGTGTCTGACCGAGATGATACGGGAAGTGAAGGTTCTCTGTGTTCTCCATTTCTGCCGTCTCTCCTGACTTAGAAGACGCTCTATGTATATAACAATTTTCTAGCCTAGAGAGACTATAAATTATTGGCCTGGCGTCTCTTATTATGAAAGTTTTAGTTATCTAATTATCTTATAGCTGTGGGAGTGACATTGTTATTGCTCTTGAGTGTGAGATATTTTGACATTATCACTCTTAAGTCTCTCACATTAAACATTGTTACTATCAGCGCTGCATTTGAAGTCTTTATTTTTATCATCTTGGAAGTCTCATTCAAATTCAAATACTAATATCGTCAGTAAAAGACAGTGATGGATATGAGAATGAGAAAGCTTATTGTGGTGAGCATTGCTTCTCAGGGAACAGCAGCTGTTTCACTCTGTTCACTGTGACTCTTTGGTTTCTTCAATTTCTTAGGCTTTTAAATATTCATCTGCCCTCTTTTCCAGTTATTCCCTTTACAAGCATTTAATGTTAGGATGATACAGTCTCATCTGTCGATGGCTTTTGCACCGTTTGTGTACATTATACCAGCCTTTTGTTTATCTTCCGGTGCTTCTAAGACCGTGTCGTAATAGTTCAGTAATTGTGAGAAGCAGGAGTGACTTACTCTAAACTTGTCTTGCCTTGGCTTGTGCAGTGTTGTGATTCCATGTGATTAGCAATCTTACATCTTAAAATATTTTCAGAGATTTGGAAAATGTTAATTGTTACTGCCACCAAGAGTAGGATTTATCAGTAGTTTTTAAAAGCTGAAGGGTGAATTGTATGTCCAGGCTCCATCTTCTTTGAATATTTAAGGCCTGAGGTATTTTTTTTTTTTTTTTTTGCAATTCTTGACGATTACGGAGTTCCATTAATCTGGGTCACGGGTAGAATGCATGAGCAAGCTATCATTTGCTTCTTCGAAGTCAGGTGGTGTAAGGGTTGTGCCAGACATTATGCAGATGTTTGCATTTTACAATACATAATCTAATAATAGGTGACCAGACACTGGCGGTGGTGTGTGAATGAAGTGACCAGACACTGGCGGTGGTGTGTCAGTGAGGTGACCAGCCACTGGCGATAGTGTGTCAATGAGGTGACCAGACACTGGCGGTGGTGTGTCAACGAGGTGACCAGACACTGGCGGTGGTGTGTCAATGAGGTGACCAGACACTGGCGGTGGTGTGTCAACGAGGTGACCAGACACTGGCGGTGGTGTGTCAACGAGGTGACCAGACACTGGCGGTGGTGTGTCAACGAGGTGACCAGACACTGGCGGTGGTGTGTCAACGAGGTGACCAGACACTGGCGGTGGTGTGTCAACGAGGTGACCAGACACTGGCGGCGGTGTGTCAACGAGGTGACCAGACACTGGCGGCGGTGTGTCAACGAGGTGACCAGACACTGGCGGTGGTGTGTCAACGAGGTGACCAGACACTGGCGGTGGTGTGTCAACGAGGTGACCAGACACTGGCGGTGGTGTGTCAACGAGGTGACCAGACACTGGCGGCGGTGTGTCAACGAGGTGACCAGACACTGGCGGTGGTGTGTCAACGAGGTGACCAGACACTGGCGGTGGTGTGTCAACGAGGTGACCAGACACTGGCGGTGGTGTGTCAACGAGGTGACCAGACACTGGCGGTGATGTGTCAACGAGGTGACCAGACACTGGCGGTGGTGTGTCAACGAGGTGACCAGACACTGGCGGTGGTGTGTCAACGAGGTGACCAGACACTGGCGGCGGTGTGTCAACGAGGTGACCAGACACTGGCGGTGGTGTGTCAACGAGGTGACCAGACACTGGCGGTGGTGTGTCAACGAGGTGACCAGACACTGGCGGTGGTGTGTCAACGAGGTGACCAGACACTGGCGGTGATGTGTCAACGAGGTGACCAGACACTGGCGGCGGTGTGTCAACGAGGTGACCAGACACTGGCGGTGGTGTGTCAACGAGGTGACCAGACACTGGCGGTGGTGTGTCAACGAGGTGACCAGAGACTGGCGGTGGTGTGTCAACGAGGTGACCAGACACTGGCGGTGGTGTGTCAACGAGGTGACCAGACACTGGCGGTGGTGTGTCAACGAGGTGACCAGACACTGGCGGTGGTGTGTCAACGAGGTGACCAGACACTGGCGGTGGTGTGTCAACGAGGTGACCAGACACTGGCGGTGGTGTGTCAACGAGGTGACCAGACACTGGCGGTGGTGTGTCAACGAGGTGACCAGACACTGGCGGTGGTGTGTCAACGAGGTGACCAGACACTGGCGGTGGTGTGTCAACGAGGTGACCAGACACTGGCGGTGGTGTGTCAACGAGGTGACCAGACACTGGCGGTGGTGTGTCAATGAGGTGACCAGACACTGGCGGTGGTGTGTCAACGAGGTGACCAGACACTGGCGGTGGTGTGTCAACGAGGTGACCAGACACTGGCGGTGGTGTGTCAACGAGGTGACCAGACACTGGCGGTGGTGTGTCAACGAGGTGACCAGACACTGGCGGTGGTGTGTCAACGAGGTGACCAGACACTGGCGGCGGTGTGTCAACGAGGTGACCAGACACTGGCGGCGGTGTGTCAACGAGGTGACCAGACACTGGCGGTGGTGTGTCAACGAGGTGACCAGACACTGGCGGTGGTGTGTCAACGAGGTGACCAGACACTGGCGGTGGTGTGTCAACGAGGTGACCAGACACTGGCGGTGGTGTGTCAACGAGGTGACCAGACACTGGCGGTGGTGTGTCAACGAGGTGACCAGACACTGGCGGTGGTGTGTCAACGAGGTGACCAGACACTGGCGGTGGTGTCTGTGTCTGGAGTCCCTATTCGTCAAGAGAAAGCACCCGTTTGTCTCCATATATTAACCTTCATCAGGAGAAAGTTTTATTCGTTAGGAGAAAGTTCTTTATCAGGAGAAAGTCTCCCGGGGTGAAAATCAACAAAGTAATTGCTGTGGTAGTGTGTCTACCGCAGAGGTCCTCAACCTGCGGCCCGAGGGCCGCATGCGGCCCTTCTAGGAAGTGGATGCGGCCCTCACATGAAGTTATGAATTCACTTATATATAGATTCCACACTGCACGGTGTCAACAGTTAGAAAATACTGTTATTATTCATAAAAAATTACGAAAATTAGAAAATACTACTCTCCTTTAAATCTGGAATTGCAAATTGGCTCTTTTGATACTAAAAGGTTGGAGATTACTGGTGTACAGTGTACGTGAACAGCAGCACACTACAGAGGGATCCATAAAAGTTATCTATAATCTCAAAAGTATTCATTAGCGATGTTTCCACAGAGTGGTGAGGCATCAGGGTGGACCAGCAAGACCAACACAAGCAGTAAGGCGCAGGAATGTTACGCTCAGTGCTTAGCGCTGGTGCCTCGTCAACAGGTGTGTTCCAACAGCCACACCATTCTTGAATTTCGTCCTGTCCTCACCTACATGTTGTTCCTGCTTATGATGCTCATCAACGGAATTACGCTAGGTAAGGTCGAAAATATGAACGGATATATGAATTATGAAAATTTAATATTACCTTTATTGGATATCACTGAATCCGGAAGCTTATTAACAACTATGCTAACTTAGAGCCGGAATCCTCATTAGAAGCTACTATATTCTCTTTTTCTTACCTCACTGAGTGAAATGAGCAGAATATGCAGTTTATTATTTTAAATGAACAGGTTATGAAGTATGTAAATGTAAGAAATTATTACATAGTCCCAAAGGGGTAACTTTAAATTGATGCCTAGGGTTTTTTCCAAGGTTTTCGTTATTGTTTTAATATTTATCAGGATAGAGCCCTAACACGGGTCTTTTGATGACCGGTTCGTAATTCGTTAGTAACTTGAGAACACCTTATCCGATTGGCTTCAAAATTTCAACGCCAGTATACTATAACTCTAGCTCAAGTCCCCTCAAACCCGTCAACATGACTCACGAAATCGTAATGACGCGATTGCAAACAAACCATACCACGGGTGGGGTTTGAACCCGCAATCGTATCATTACAATTTCGTGAGTCATGCTACAAAGCACTTTGTTATTTTTTAGCATGTATTGTGATCTTACTAGCTAGGGAATACTCTTCTCAGATTGCACATTGACCTAGATACATCTAATTATTAATATTTTAACCATTGGGAAGAGCCAAATGTTCGTGAGAAAGACACATGTGCATTATCAAGACATTTACTGAGGATATGTTTCGTCCATCAGAGACTTCTGTCCAGTGGGCGAAGCGCGTCCTCAGTGTGTGGGTGAAACGTAACACCAATAAATGTTTTGATAACTGCATGTCTTTCGTACGAGAAGCGGTGAACTTGTCAAGTCATGAGTGGCTGGGGAATGACAGGAACATAAGAACATAAGAAAGAAGGAACACTGCAGCAGGCCTACTGGCTCATGCGAGGCACGCCCAATTCTCCCACAGTCTTAAGCTAATTCCTTGGCCTGTTCAGGTCAGTAACATTCACTTAAGGGAGGAGCACAGCATCCCACCTAGTAGCACAAGCTAGTCAGGTCCAACTCAGACCCACCCACACACACCCATGTTTTTATCCAACCTATTTTTAAAACTACACAACGTCTTAGCTTCTATGACGGTACTCAGGAGTTTGTTCCAATCATCCACAACTCTATTACCCAAACCAGTGCTTTCCTATATCCTTCCTGAAACTGAATTTTTCCAATTCAAAACAATTGCTGCGAGTCCTGTCATTGCTAGATATTTTTAGCACGATATTTATATCCCCATTATTAATTCCTGTTCTCCATTCATACACCTCAATCATATACCCCCTAATTCTTCGCCTTTCTAGAGAGTGCAGGTTCAGGGCCCTTAGTCTATCCTCATAGGGAAAATTTCTGATACATGTGATCATCTTTGCCATCCTCCTTTGTACGTTTTCCAGAGCATTTATATCCATTCTGTAATACGGTGACCAAAACTGCGCGGAGTAATAAAGATGAGGCCTAATCAAAGATATATAGAGTTGAAGAACAATCTGACGACTGCTATTATTTATATTTCTTGATATGAAGCCAAGAATTCTATTAGCTTTATTGCGAACACTTATGCACTGTTGTCTTGGTTTCAGATTACTGCTAACCAGAACTCCTAAATCCTTTTCGCAATTCGTAATATTAAGATCTACATTATTTAGTTTATATGTGGCATGGTTATTGTCCTGTCCAACATGTAGAACTTTGCATTTGTCTATATTAAACTGCATCTGCCACTTCTCCGACCGCTCCATCAGTTCATTCAAATCATCCTGGAATGCTCTAATGTCCTCATTAGAATGAATTGGACTGTCTATTTTGATGTCATCAGCATATTTGCTTATGTCGCCATTTATTTCCTCATCCATGTAGGTTATGTAAATTGTGAACAAGGGGCCCAACACTAACCTCTGTGGAACACCGCTTGTAACGGGCCTCCATTCTGATTTCTCCCCATTTATGCAAACTCTCTGCTGCCTATATGTCACCCATTCCTCTACCCACTAAAAAATTTCTCCTTCTATTCCGTGGGCCTTAAGTTTCCTCAGTAGCCTCTGATGTGGAACTCTATCGAAAGCCTTACTGAAGTCCATATACACAACATCATATTCATTACCATGATCTACCTCCTCAAACACCTTAGTGAAAAATGTTAGTAAATTGGTAAGACAGGAACGCCTCTTTGTAATACAGTGTTGAGATTCATTAATCAGTGTAAGCCTTTCAAGATAGCTACGAATTGATTCGGCAATAATTGATTCCATAAATTTTACAACTATGGAGATAGTTCGAAGCTAAGGGCCTGTCACCTGCCTTGTAAATAGGTTTTACATTTGCCATTTTCCACTTGTCTGGTACTATGCCATTTTGTAGTGATATATTGAAAAGATTAGGCAAAGGTGTCCTAAGTTCCTCTTTACATTCCTTTAAAATCCTTGCAAACAGTTCATCAGGGCCTGGGGATTTGTTAGCTTTTAATTTCTCTATTTGTCTGAGGACCATGCCACTAGTTACCCTAATAGTGCATAGTTTATTATCGTCCTGTTCTACATAATTTTTATTTCTGGAATATCGCTAGTATCTTCCTGAATAAAAGCTGAGAGGAAGTAGGTATTGAAAATTTCACACATTTCCTTATCCCTGTCAGTGATCTGACCAGAGTTACTCTTAAGTGGGCCTATCTTGTCCCTAATCTTACTTCTTTATACCTGAAATAACTCTTTTGGGTTAGTCTTCTATTCCTTTGCGACTTTAGCCTCATAATCCCTGTATGCTTTTCTTATTCCTTTTTTATTTCTCTCTTTAATTGAATAAACTCCAGGTAATATATTGATTTCTTAACTGCCCTTTCCCTCTTTTGATACGCCTATATATGCCTCTCTTTTGACCAATGAGATGTTTTAATCTATTGTTTATCCATTTGGGATCATTTTTGTTAAATCTAATTTCCCTACTCGGATCAAAAGTTGTCTGGGCAGCTAGAACTATGCTCTGAAACACATCACATTGTCAACCAACTCTACCTACCTGACCCATAGTCAGGTCATCCCAATTTAGCCCACCCAGGTAATTTCTCAGTCCCATGAAGTCGGCCAAGCAGAAATCTGGGACAGAGACTTGATTGCAGTTATCTGGGTAATTCCATGATATATTGAAACTAAGTGATTTGTGATTGCTTTCCCCAAGCTCATCATTAACCTCAAAATTATTAATTAGTGATTCTTTGTTGGCAAGAACCAAGTGAAGCAGGGTGTTTCCTCTAGTTGGTTCGGTCACAAACTGTTTTAAAAAAAGTCCTGAACCGTATCAAGAAAGTCACTAGACTCAAGATTTCCTGTCACATTGTTCCAATCATTTTGTCTAAAGTTAAAATCTCCCATTATCACAACATTTTCATATCTAGACGCCTTATGAATTTCGTCTCATAGTAGCCTACCACACTCCCTATCAAGGGTTGGGGGGCCTATAAATCACACCCAAAATTAATTTTTCACGACCTTCGAGAAACTGTAGCAAAACAGATTCTGCGTCCGATGTTTCTAATCTCATATCTTGTCTAACACAACAATTTAAATTATCTCTCACACACATCGCCACTCCACCACCCTTCCTGTTGACCCTATGAGTGTGGAATAGTTTATAACCCAGTATGTGGCATTCAGAAGACATTTCTCTATCTTTCAAGTTGAACCAAATCTCCTTTATAGCAATAATATCTATATTACCTGAACTTGCAAGTAATCATATCTCATCTACCTTATTTCTTAGATTCCCACTAATTGTATAGTAAACCTTAAGAGAGCTAGTCTCTCGTTGCCCCTCACTCCTGCCGGAGTGAAGGGATTAATTAGATTCGATTCACTTAGAAGATAACTTCAGTTCTTTGAATCAAAAAATTCTTCACCAAAATCAAGATCAATCTCCTCCCCCCACCCTCCTTTGCACCTGTAAAATGACAATTTGTGCCAGGGCTCCTGTCATATTTTCAGTGAAATTTATATTTGTTCATCCACTAACAGAATCGTCTATTACTGTTACTTAAAGTGATTCCTAACATGATATCCTTTACTCTTTGACTTTGCCCGCGATAGTTGCAAGTCAAACACTGTTCAAAGGTGCCACAATAGCCATCCTACGGGAGCACAACGGTGACTACGGCCTCCAGCGAATTTCCGGCAGCCTGGGAGCTATTGTTCTCACTCCACTTTCAGGAGCTCTGGTTGATATCTTCTCTGGTGACGCAGGACAACAAGACTTCAGGTGTGTGTATGTCATGGTTTGTTTATTTACTGGAAAGGAATAATTCAGACTCCACCACCTCGTTTTGCTGAAGTTATGATTTTTACCCAGAACTTTTCTTCCATGCCAGCTTCGTCGCAAGTTATTATATTTATAGGGAAGCGCTAAATCCGTGAGAGTTGTATTTTTCTCCACTATTTTTTATCGTGCATTGATGTAGAGGGGGCTGGGCTTATGAGATACATGGATACCTGTCTCAACAGAAATATCAATCTCAATCTCAAAATAATGAATCTTAACTTTTCATAAGTTGGCCTGTGATACTCCAATACTGAAACTATGTATAGTGCCAAAACAAAAGCATTCACATTGCTAAACTCACAAACTAGTATTTAGTCACTTAGCCATATTACCAACTAACCTCATAATTTTGTAATATTTTAAACTTAAGATTTAATTTAAGTCTGCCCGAAATGCCTAGCCATGCTAGGTGTTCTAGTGGTACACTCTGTAATTATTATTTTACTACATGTAAACCACACAATAACCAAATTCTGTAAACTCAGCATTGTAATCCTTATAGAGAATAAACTTTGAATAAGAACATAAGAAACGTAAGAAATGAGGAACATTGCAGCAGGCTTATTGGCCCATACTAGGCAGGTCCTTCACAAATCCAATAACAGAATATTTGCCCAACGCATTTTCAACGCTACCCAACCAATAAGCTTTGATAAATCTGTTAATTCATGTACAAGTCCCACTCAGATACAACCCCTCTCACTCATAAAAACAGAGAAAATGTATTTCGGATCGCACAGCATCCGATATACATTTACTCTTAACTCTGTCCAGCCACCAAAGAAACGAGAGTCTCAGCTCTTTGGCTAGGCACAATTTTAAGGCAAATGAAAAGTAGTAGTACTAAATTTGTGTCTCCATACATGCAAAATACAGAAGGAAGCTCGTAGTTAACCTTTGCAATCCTTGACCATCCAAAGAAGAAATGTCCCAATGAAACCTAAGATACTGACGAAGATCATAATTCTTCCACCAGTTAAGGAACCTTGCTTGGTGGGCATAAAATGCGTACTGGATTAATTGGTACATTTGATTGTTAATGAAGTTATGCAATTTGTTATTCAATGGTGATTCAGTGGCCGAGTCACAGCATTTTATTAATGTTTCGCATCCCAGAGAATTTATTGTTTGATCAAATCCATCGACGATGAAATCATTTCATTAATATAATACATATTTGCACGCTATATATTTTACCATTGTATTACCAGGCTCAGGGCACTGAGCTGAGACTGGTAATACTACATCATAGAATAAGAGGAACAGGTAAAAGACTTAAGAATAATGATAGCAAATCGTGTATTATTTGAGGAACACAATGAGGCAAATGCAGATGATAGGTTAGGAACATGATAGGGAGTATTGTGAGAATCTTAAAACCAATAAAAGCGACACCAATAAGAGCAAATTTATATAACACAATATATAATGGTTATTTATGTAAATTATGAAAATAAGAGTGACTTTTAAGATTTATTTATAAGATGAAATGATCATTAACACCACAGTTCATACCCACTAAAACACTCACTTGGCACAAATAAGAATGACTTACTAAACACATGCGTAATACTTTTAAATGGGCGTGAGTCTTAACTGATTATTTCAGATTAAAGGCTGTCATCTACAAGTATGACATCCCTTCCACCAGTCACTAATACCTTATTTCTAACATAGTGGGTGACCTTGAGAAGCTTGGAATATCTACATCCTAATTTACCCCTTACAAACAAGGCTTAAATCCTTGTACCACATTTTACGTAGCTTAGAGTATATAAAATGTTCTGGTACCTCTATAACTAAGCATCTCCATAACCCGGTAATTTTAGTAAGTTATGGAGGAGTAAAGATAACGCGAAATTTCATAAAAGTTACACTATTTCTTATATTATCTCTGGTTGACAAGAGAGGGAAGGATGCATTCGTCTCTTTTTATATTCCGTATTTCGCGACTTATAAGACGCGACTTATAAGACGCGACTTATAAGACGCGACTTATAAGACGCGACTTATAAGACATTATTTTAATTTCAATAGCTCGGAATCGGACGTAACTGGGAGAGCTACAGGAAACCCCAACCTTGTAGCTCCCGTCAGTCACCTTCAGTTTATAGGACGCAGGGGGGTTTCTGGAGACATTTTATTGAAAAAAACATTGCGTCTAATAAGCCGCGAAATACGGTAAATATTTAATAACATGGAGTTACAGCATTCATGATCCATGGTTCTCTTCTCACCACAATACGAACAAGCAGTATGATAATTCTGTACAATACTCATGCCTCGCCCCTCTCCCACATACACTGATATAACTCGCCCCTCTCCCACACACACTGACATTCCTCGCCCCTCTCCCACACACACTGACATACCTCGCCCCTCTCCCACACACACTGACATACCTCGCCCCTCTCCCACACACACTGACATACCTCGCCCCTCTCCCACACACACTGACATAAACCTCGCCCCTCTCCCACACACACTGACATAACTCACCCCTCTCCCACACACACTGACATACCTCGCCCCTCTCCCACACACATTGACATACCTCGCCCCTCTCCCACACACACTGGCATACCTCGCCCCTCTCCCACACACACTGACATACCTCGCCCCTCTCCCACCCACATTGACATACCTCGCCCCTCTCCCACACACACTGGCATACCTCGCCCCTCTCCCACACACACTGACATACCTCGCCCCTCTCCACCCACATTGACATACCTCGCCCCTCTCCCACACACACTGGCATACCTCGCCCCTCTCCCACACACACTGACATACCTCGCCCCTCTCCCACACACACACTGACATACCTAGCCCCTCTCCCACGCACACTCTGACATGGCCCTTATGATAAATTTCACACTGTATATGAATTCCATTGTGCCTGATGGAAAATTACAGTGAAACACAATTAGCTGTTTCCCCGTGTATGACTGTTATACAGACTAGTGTAGCAGAACATTGAGGATGTATCCAACACTCGTAACTTAAAAAATGAACTTAGAGACACACATTTACACACACTCATTTATATACATTTACGCACATTTCCACGCATATGCACACGCACGCACAGACGCATACACACACACACACACACACACACACACACACACACTCACACACACACACACACACACACACACACACACACACACACACACACACACACACACACACACACTCACACACACACACACACACACACACACACACACACACACACACACACACACACACACACACAAACCTAAGAATAGCATCCCGACATCTCAGTAAGGAGTCTTTCAGGACTCTGTACACCGTGTACGTCAGGCCCATATTGGAGTATGTAGCATCAATTTGGAACCCACACCTGGCCAAACATGTCAAGAAATTAGAAAAAGCGCAAAGGTCTGCAACAAGACTAGTCCCGGAGTTAAGGGGCATATCCTACTAGGAGAGGTTAAGGGAAATCGACCTGACGCCACTGGAGGACAGGAGAGACAGAGGGGAACATGATAACATGTAAAATATTGAGAGGAATCAACAAGGTGGACAGAGACAGGATGTTTCAGAGATGGGATATACCAACAAGGGGTCAAAATTGGAAGCTGAAGACTCAAATGAGCCACAGGGATGTTAGGAAATTTTACTTCAGTCATAGAGTTGTAAACGGAACAGTCTGGAAAGGGAGGTGATGGAGGCAGGATCCATACATACCTTTAAGAGGAGGATTGATAAAGCTCACGGAGCAGGGAGTGACCTAGCAACGACCAATAAAGATCCAGGGCCAGGAGCTACGGATCGGCCCCTGCAACCACAATTAGGTGAGTGCAATTAGGGAAGTACACACTGACTTGGGCTGGATTTGAGACCCAATATTGGCGACACACCGGTCCAGTCTGACGCATGTTATTCTATGTTATTTAACTTTATCTAGGACTGTAATAATGTTACGTTGCATTATATTTATGTGAAAATTTCGCTTTATAATTAAAAACTTATCAATCTCTTTCATTTATGTAAATTATTTGGCTTGTCAGTTATCATGATGGTTGAGTCTCGTTTATCAGTACGAATAATGGCTCATAATGGGCCATTAGTATTATGAAAGTTTTAGATGAATAAAATCTAAAATTAGACATTCATTTTTTCACGTATTCATTAATTTTTTTACAATACCTTATAAAGTTTATTTCGTATAGTAATAAAAAACAAATAATATGTAGCTGCAAGTCACAAAAATGTATGTAGGTTCCCTGTTATGATTAATTAATTACAGTTTAAAAATAAAAATTAAAAATTTAATTTCTGAAGTTAGGAGATTTCGCCATAGTTCACTAGTATCAGCAATTTTATCGATATTTTTCATTAAGTCAACTAACCTCCAAGTTTACCTTGGAAATTTAGTGATTTGGGTCAGGTGGGTTGTGAGTGTCTGGAGTGCTGTCAGGGTTGTTCCGGCGTTGGAATTAACTTATAAACTGATTCAAACAAGTGAAACAAGTCATTAATTTAGCATATTTTAGCAGTTTTTAGCTTGGTTCAGATGGATGAATTGGGAATTTCTTTCTTTGTCTGGAAATATATTACAGTTGATTTTATCAGCAGAAGTGACCCAAAATAGGGGTCACCAGTGACTTCAACTCCCCCCCCCCTTTACATTCCATGAAATATACCTGATTTAATTAATTCAACAACAATTGGGGTCGCCCACTATGCTTGAGAATGGTCTTCTAGAGTGACAATGTATTCACAGTTGAAAGGAACTTTATCATAGCAAAATCCTGGGAATGTGAATAATGGAGAGAGGTAAGACTTTCTTAGTAACTGGAATGCCTATTTTTTTTTTTATGCGACTGAGTTGAAAAATGGAAATTGTTGAATTTAGTTCGAAATTTGCTAAAGGGTCAAAATTTGGACTATTAACAGGTTGGCCTATGGATTAAAATAACCGTTTCTTGCTATCATTTATATCACTTAGTCACACTAGTGAAATAGACTAGATTTTGGTCTATTAGATGATTGAAATAGAGTGGAAATAGGCCCTAAAATGAGTGTTTTTGGCATAATTACTACAGCAGTTAACCCCCAAGAAGCTATTTTTAGGTATATATAGGCCTCTGCTGACCTTAAAATCGACCTTAATAAATACCTACTAATACCATTGGTGGATATTTATTTGTTGTTGCAAGGCGACATAACTCATAAATCGAATTAAAATAGCTGACGTTGCTGACAGGAAGTTACTGGAAAGCCACCGGTAAGACCTTCAAACCATACCACGGGTGGGGTTTGAACCCACGGTCAGAGAGTCTCAAAACTCCAGACCGTCGCGTTAGCCACGGTCTGGAGTTTTGAGACTCTCTGACCGCGGGTTCAAACCCACACGTGGTAAGGTTTGTTTGCAGTCGTGTCATTACGATTTCGTGAGTCAAGACCTTCAAAAATAAGGTGGGAATCCGCTTGGCCGACAGTGGTAAGAGAGGCGCATCCGACAATTCCTTTGTTGAGTAAAAGGACATCTTAACTAATGTTACCTTTTATTGTGGCAACGTTTCGCTCTCCAGAGCTTTATAAAGTTGTTACAAAAATTACAGGTACACAGAGGGTACGTAGTGGCAATAATGTTAGATCAAAAATTATTAGCGCTGGAGTTCCCTAGCTGACCCTTGATGAAGGTTGTTGTTGTAGTAGTAGCAGTAGTAGTAGTAGTAGTAGTAGTAGTAGTAGTAGTAGTAGTAGTAGTAGTAGCAGTAGTAGTAGTAGTAGTTAGTAGTAGTAGCAGTAGTAGTAATAGTAGTAGTAAGAGCAGTAGAAGGACTAGTAACAGTAGTTGTAGTAGTAGT
>NC_069488.1:10288959-10309288 GCF_026875155.1 Cherax quadricarinatus
ATACTGTTGGGGTGAAACAAGCCCATAAGGATCAAAACATCTGGGAAATGGAAAGCAATCAAGTTTGATCTGATTAAGTGGAGAGGAACCTACAATACCTTAGATAACGAGCCCTTCGTTAGCATCAAGGCACTTCTCTTGAATTCCTTGAGGGAGGCGCCTTAATGCCGGCGAAGAGTCTATTGATGCGAGGCACTGAACCTATCATCATTTAACCGAATTTATTCTAATTGCCTCCCATTTCCCTGGGTGTGGTATAACCCCTACGTGTCTAGCGTTTCTCCATGAAATTAATATGAATGAGAATTCCCTTGAATAGTGGATAACAAAATACACCTCTGTGAAGATTACAGAGATGAGTAAGGCAACAAAATGAGATAAAAGGCAAATGAAGTTTAACGAACAGGATACAAAACAATAATAAACATCTGCCCTCAGATTGAATTTCGAGAGTAGAACTCTAGAAACCAGTCACGGGTATGTAACACGTTAGAAGAACATACGTTAATGGTGTTTGTGTGTATATATATATATATATATATATATATATATATATATATATATATATATATATATATATATATATATATATATATATATATATATATATATATATATATATATATATATATATATATATAGCAATGGGCTAGTAACCCCTTCTCCTGTATACATTTACTAAAAAAGAGAAGAAGAAAAAACTTTATAAAACTGGGATGCTTAAATGTGCGTGGATGTAGTGCGGATGACAAGAAACAGATGATTGCTGATGTTATGAATGAAAAGAAGTTGGATGTCCTGGCTCTAAGCGAAACAAAGCTGAAGGGGGTAGGAGAGTTTCAGTGGGGAAAATAAATGGGATTAAATCTGGAGTATCTGAGAGAGTTAGAGCAAAGGAAGGGGTAGCAGTAATGTTAAATGATCAGTTATGGAAGGAGAAAAGAGAATATGAATGTGTAAATTCAAGAATTATGTGGATTAAAGTAAAGGTTGGATGCGAGAAGTGGGTCATAATAAGCGTGTATGCACCTGGAGAAGAGAGGAATGCAGAGGAGAGAGAGAGATTTTGGGAGATGTTAAGTGAATGTATAGGAGCCTTTGAACCAAGTGAGAGAGTAATTGTGGTAGGGGACCTGAATGCTAAAGTAGGAGAAACTTTTAGAGAGGGTGTGGTAGGTAAGTTTGGAGTGCCAGGTGTAAATGATAATGGGAGCCCTTTGATTGAACTTTGTATAGAAAGGGGTTTAGTTATAGGTAATACATATTTTAAGAAAAAGAGGATAAATAAGTATACAAGATATGATGTAGGGCGAAATGACAGTAGTTTGTTGGATTATGTATTGGTAGATAAAAGACTGTTGAGTAGACTTCAGGATGTACATGTTTATAGAGGGGCCACAGATATATCAGATCACTTTCTAGTTGTAGCTACACTGAGAGTAAAAGGTAGATGGGATACAAGGAGAATAGAAGCATCAGGGAAGAGAGAGGTGAAGGTTTATAAACTAAAAGAGGAGGCAGTTAGGGTAAGATATAAACAGCTATTGGAGGATAGATGGGCTAATGAGAGCATAGGCAATGGGGTCGAAGAGGTACGGGATAGGATTAAAAATGTAGTGTTAGAGTGTTCAGCAGAAGTTTGTGGTTACAGGAAAGTGGGTGCAGGAGGGAAGAGGAGCGATTGGTGGAATGATGATGTAAAGAGAGCAGTAAGGGAGAAAAAGTTAGCATATGAGAAGTTTTTACAAAGTAGAAGTGATGCAAGGAGGGAAGAGCATATGGAGAAAAAGAGAGAGGTTAAGAGAGTGGTGAAGCAATGTAAAAAGAGAGCAAATGAGAGAGTGGGTGAGATGTTATCAACAAATTTTGTTGAAAATAAGAAAAAGTTTTGGAGTGAGATTAACAAGTTAAGAAAGCCTAGAGAACAAATGGATTTGTCAGTTAAAAATAGGAGAGGAGAGTTATTAAATGGAGAGTTAGAGGTATTGGGAAGATGGAAGGAATATTTTGAGGAATTGTTAAATGTTGATGAAGATAGGGAAGCTGTGATTTCGTGTATAGGGCAAGGAGGAATAACATCTTGTAGGAGTGAGGAAGAGCCAGTTGTGAGTGTGGGGGAAGTTCGTGAGGCAGTAGGTAAAATGAAAGGGGTAAGGCAGCCGGGATTGATGGGATAAAGATAGAAATGTTAAAAGCAGGTGGGGATTTAGTTTTGGAGCGGTTGGTGCAATTATTTAATAAATGTATGGAAGAGGGTAAGGTACCTAGGGATTGGCAGAGAGCATGCATAGTTCCTTTGTATAAAGGCAAAGGGGATAAAAGAGAGTGCAAAAATTATAGGGGGATAAGTCTGTTGAGTGTACCTGGCAAAGTGTATGGTAGAGTTATAATTGAAAGAATTAAGAGTAAAACGGAAGAATAGGATAGCAGATGAACAAGGAGGCTTTAGGAAAGGTAGGGGGTGTGTGGACCAGGTGTTTACAGTGAAACATATAAGTGAACAGTATTTAGATAAGGCTAAAGAGGTCTTTGTGGCATTTATGGATTTGGAAAAGGCGTATGACAGGGTGGATAGGGGGGCAATGTGGCAGATGTTGCAAGTGTATGGTGTAGGAGGTAGGTTACTGAAAGCAGTGAAGAGTTTTTACGAGGATAGTGAGGCTCAAGTTAGAGTATGTAGGAAAGAGGGAAATTTTTTCCCAGTAAAACTAGGCCTTAGACAAGGATGTGTGATGTCACCGTGGTTGTTTAATATATTTATAGATGGGGTTGTAAGAGAAGTAAATGCGAGGGTCTTGGCAAGAGGCGTGGAGTTAAAAAGATAAAGAATCACACACAAAGTGGGAGTTGTCACAGCTGCTCTTTGCTGATGACACTGTGCTCTTGGGAGATTCTGAAGAGAAGTTGCAGAGATTGGTGGATGAATTTGGTAGGGTGTGCAGGAGAAGAAAATTAAAGGTGAATACAGGAAAGAGTAAGGTTATGAGGATAACAAAAAGATTAGGTGATGAAAGATTGAATATCAGATTGGAGGGAGAGAGTATGGAGGAGGTGAACGTATTCAGATATTTGGGAGTGGACGTGTCAGCGGATGGGTCTATGAAAGATGAGGTGAATCATAGAATGATGAGGGAAAAAGAGCGAGTGGTGCACTTAGGGAGTCTGTGGAGACAAAGAACTTTGTCCTTGGAGGCAAAGAGGGGAATGTATGAGAGTATAGTTTTACCAACGCTCTTATATGGGTGTGAAGCGTGGGTGATGAATGTTGCAGCGAGGAGAAGGCTGGAGGCAGTGGAGATGTCATGTCTGAGAGCAATGTTGTGGTTGAATATAATGCAGAGAATTCGTAGTTTGGAAGTTAGGAGGAGGTGCGGGATTACCAAAACTGTTGTCCAGAGGGCTGAGGAAGGGTTGTTGAGGTGGTTCGGACATGTAGAGAGAATGGAGCGAAACAGAATGACTTCAAGAGTGTATCAGTCTGTAGTGGAAGGAAGGCGGGGTAGGGGTCGGCCTAGGAAAGGTTGGAGGGTGGGGTAAAGGAGGTTTTGTGTGCGAGGGGCTTGGACTTCCAGCAGGCATGCATGAGCGTGTTTGATAGGAGTGAATGGAGACAAATGGTTTTTAATACTTGACGTGCTGTTGGAGTGTGAGCAAAGTAACATTTATGAAGGGATTTCAGGGAAACCGGCAGGCCGGACTTGAGTCCTGGAGATGGGAAGTACAGTGCCTGCACTCTGAAGGAGGGGTGTTTAATGTTGCAGTTTAAAAACTGTAGTGTAAAGCACCCTTCTGGCAAGACAGTGATGTAGTGAATGATGGTGAAAGTTTTTCTTTTTCGGGCCACCCTGCCTTGGTGGGAATCGGCCAGTGTGATAATAAAAAAATAAATATATATATTTATATATATATATATATATATATATATATATATATATAATATATATATATATATATATGCATTTGGAAAAGACGTATTACAGGTGTGGATAGGGGGGCAATGTGGCAGATGTTGCAGGTGTATGGTATAGGAGGTAGGTTACTGAAAGCAGTGAAGAGTTTTTACGAGGATAGTGAGGCTCAGGTTAGAGTATGTAGGAAAATGGGAGATTATTTCCCAGTAAAAGTAGGCCTTAGACAAGGATGTGTGATGTCACCGTGGTTGTTTAATATATTTATAGATGGGGTTGTAAGAGAAGTAAATGCGAGGGTTTGGCAAGAGGCGTGGAGTTAAAAGATAAAGAATCACACATAAAGTGGGAGTTGTCACAGTTGCTCTTTGCTGATGACACTGTGCTCTTGGGTGATTCTGAAGAGAAGTTGCAGAGGTTGGTGGATGAATTTGGTAGGGTATGCAAAAGAAGAAAATTAAAAGTGAATACAGGAAAGAGTAAGGTTATGAGGATAAAAAGATTAGGTGATGAAAGATTGGATATCAGATTGGAGGGAGAGAGTATGGAGGAGGTGAATGTATTCAGATATTTGGGCGTGGACGTGTCAGCGGATGGGGTCTGTGAAAGATGAGGTGAATCATAGAATTGATGAGGGGAAAAGGGTGAGCGGTGCACTTAGGAGTCTGTGGAGACAAAGAACTTTGTCCTTGGAGGCAAAGAGGGGAATGTATGAGAGTATAGTTTTACCAACGCTCTTATATGGGTGTGAAGCATGGGCGATGAATGTTGCAGCGAGGAGAAGGCTGGAGGCAGTGGAGATGTCATGTCTGAGGGCAATGTGTTGTGTGAATATAATGCAGAGAATTCGTAGTTTGGAAGTTAGGAGGAGGTGCGGGATTGCCAAAACTATTGTCCAGAGGGCTGAGGAAGGGTTGTTGAGGTGGTTCGGACATGTAGAAAGAATGGAGTGAAACAGAATGACTGCAAGAGTGTATCAGTCTGTAGTGATAGGAAGGCGGGGTAGGGGTCGGCCTAGAAAAGGTTGGAGGGAGGGGGTAAAGGAGGTTTTGTGTGCGAGGGGATTGGACTTCCAGCGGGCATGCGTGAGCGTGTTTGATAGGAGTGAATGGAGACAAATGGTTTTTAATACTTGACGTGCTGTTGGAGTGTGAGCAAAGTAACATTTATGAAGGGATTCAGGGAAACCGGCAGGCCGGACTTGAGTCCTGGAGATGGGAAGTACAGTGCCTGCACTCTGAAGGAGGGGTGTTAATGTTGCAGTTTAAAAACTGTAGTATATAGCACTCTTCTGGCAAGACAGTGATGGAGTGAATGATGGTGAAAGTTATTCTTTTTCGGGCCACTCTGCCTTGGTGGGAATCGGCCAGTGTGTTCATAAAAAAATAATATATATATATATATATATATATATATATATATATATATATATATATATATATATATATATATATATATATACAAGGAATTCGCGAGAGGGATGCGAAATATACACAAACACTGATCTCTGGTGAAGGAGACTCGAACCTACGAACCTTAGGACAAGGTACGCAGTGCTTTACCAATCTACCCACACTGGACCAATACCTTGGCGTGTAGCATGAGCTACACGTTTTATCCAAGGCAGCCAGCTTTCAGGGAGAAGGCTTACAGCTTTTCATCTCATCCCCTGCATGCATCAGCCTTACTAGAGATTTGAACAATGCAAGGAATTCGCGAGAGCATGCGAAATATACACAAACACTGATCTCTGGCTGAAGGAGACTCGAACCTACGAACCCTTTGGAAAAGGTACGCAGTGCTTTACCAATCTACCCACACTGGACCAATACCTTGGCGTGTAGCATGAGCTACACGACTTAAGAAATGTAAAACGTTGAAAAAAATACCCCCCCGCCGGGGGAAAAACCCCGGTCAAATAAAGCTCCAAAAATCCCTGGTTTAAAAAAAATTTAAAAAAAATTTAATAATTTAAAATTTAAAATTTAAATTACAAGGTTTCGGAAACAAAAAAAAATTTTTAAACAATTCTAAACTGGCCAAAACCCCTTGGGCCAATCCCCAGTCAACCCCCCCAAAAATGTATCCCCCGGGTTTTAAAATAAACCAACCCCCGCCGGGAGAAGGCTTAGGTTTTACTAAAACCCCCCCGCCCGTTAACCAACAAAAGCTTACCCGCAAAAAAATTCCCAAAACATTCCTCCCTGAAGGGGACCAACAATTGGACCAAAATATTTTACCAATTCCACACTGGGGGAAATTTTTGGCCCGGGTTTCATGGCCTAAAGTTAAAAAAAATCGTTGCACGATTCAAAAAAACCCCCTTTTACCCCGGGGGGAAATTGCCCCGGCCTAGGCCAAAGACTAGCGGAATTTTTTAAAAGAACCAGAGCACAGAGCCTTGTGCATAAAGTTTTTTAAAATTACTACCGGGGTTGAGAACTATGGGGCTCAGTGCAGCCGGGACGGCTGAGTTTTGAAAACCTAGGGTTGACCGGGTTCAAACCCGGCCGGGGTATGGTTTAGCAAATCGTTCATTAACGATTTTTAAGCATTTTGAGGAAGTTGAAGGGACTTGAGCCTAGATTCGTACGGGCCACGTTTGCTGGAGATTCCCGTCTGTTAAAAACTTGCATTTTGGTCACAGAGGTGCTGTGCTAACTTCCTATGTGTAAAATATACCTAGTTGAAATGAAATCATTATAATTGTGCTAGACATGGCAGGTATAGCCGACTGTGGGGCTGGAGTTTTGGACTCTAGAACACGCGGGTTCAATCCCGGCCGGGGTTGGTTTGTTTGCAATCGGTCATTACGATTTCTTAAGTCATGTTGACGGCAGTGAAGGGACTTGAGCTAGAGTTTCTCACGGCCACGCTAGTGGAGTTCGTCTGAAAAACTTGCATTTGTGGTCACAGAGGTGCCTGTGCTAACCTATCCTATGGTGTAGAAATATACCTAGATTGGATGAATCTTATTGTGGCTAGCTGGTCATATTGGGTTAGCGCGACGGGCTGAGTTTTGAGACTCTATGACCGCGGTTCAATCCCGGCCGGGGGTATGGTTATTTGCAATCGTGTCATTACGATTTCTTAAGTCATGTTGACGCAGTGAAGGGACTATGACTAGAGTTCGTCCACAGGCCACGCTAGCTGGAGATTCGTCTGTAAAAACTTGCATTTGTGGTCACTAGAGGTGCTGTGCTAACCTTCCTATGGTTGTAGAAATATGACTAGTTGGATGAATCTTATGTGGCTAGCTGGTCTAGTGGTTAGCGCGACAGCTGGAGTTTGAACTCCTATGACCGCGTGTTCAATCCCGGCGGGGTATGGTTATTTGCAATCGTGCATTAACGATTCTTAAGGTCATGTTGCGGCAGTGAGGGACTTGAGCTAGAGTTCCGTCACGCACGCTACTGGAAAGATTCGTCTGTAAAAAACTCTGCATTTGGTACAGAGGTGCTGGTGCTAAACTCCTATGGTGTAGAAATATACCTAGATTGGATGAATCTTATTGTGGTAGCTGTCTAGTGGTTAGCGGCGACGGCTGGAGTTTTGAGACTCTATGACCGCGGGTTCAATCCCGGCCGGGGTATGGTTTATTTGCAATCGTGTCATTACGAATTTCTTAAGTCCATGTTGACGCAGTGGAAGGGATTCTTGAGCTAGAGTTTCACGGCCACGTGCTAGCTAGATGCTTAAAACTATCATTGTGTCACAGAGGTGCTGGCTAATTTCGCGAGGTGTAGGAGAATATACCCTAATCCGGATGAATCTTCATCTGTTAGGCTACTGCTTAGAGCTTAGCGCGACGGCTGAGGACTTTGAGAATCTAGCACCGCGGGATTCAATCCCGGCGGGTAGGTTCATGATGCGTCTAACGTTTATCAAGGCAGAGTTCAGGATGAAGGCTTACTAGTGTTTCGTCATCACCGCTGCGAGTTCTAGCTCTATAGACGCTTTGGGTACAATCCAGGAATCCGAGGATGGATTATATCACAGTGATACATTCTTATTGTGGCTGAAGGACTCGAGCTAGAGTTGCGACGACGGTAGCGAGTTTTAGTAAACTATGCACGGCTCACAATCCTGGCCGTGTAGGTGAGACTACACGTGTTTATCAAGGCAGCCAGCTTTCAGGGAGAAGGCTTACAGTTTTTCATCTCATCCCGCATGCATCAGCCTACTAGAGATTTGAACAATGCATAGGAATTCGCGAGAGCATGCGAATATACACAAACAATGATCTCTGGCTGAAGGAGACTCGAACCTTACGAACCTTAGGACAAGGTACGCGTGCTTTAACCAATTACCACACTGGAGCAATTACCTGGGTGTAGATGACTACACGTTTTATCCAAGGCAGCCAGCTTTCAGGAGTGAGGACCTTACAGCTTTTCATCTCATCCCCTTGCATTTGCATCAGCTTCCCTAGAGATTGAACAATGAAGGCAATTCGCGGCACTGCGAATATTACACAAACACTGATCTTTGCAATGCCTGAAGGAGACTCGAACCTACGGAACCTTGGACTAGTGTACGCAGTGCTTTACTAATCTACACCACGGACCAATACCTTGGCGTGTAGCATGAGCTACACGTTTTATACCCAGGCAGCCAGCTTTCAGGGAGAAGGCTTACAGCTTTTCATCTCATCCCCTGCATGCATCAGCCTTACTAGAGATTTGAACAATGCAAGGAATTCGCGAGAGCATGCGAAATATACACAACACTGATCTCTTGGCTGAAGGAGACTCGAACCTACGAACCTTAGGACAAGGTACGCAGTGCTTTACCAATCTACCACACTGGACCAATACCTTGGCGTGTAGCATGAGCTTACACGTTTTATCCAAGGCAGCCAGCTTTCAGGGAGAAGGCTTACAGCTTTTCATCTCATCCCCTGCATGCATCAGCCTTACTAGAGATTTGAACAATGCAAGGAATTCGCGAGAGCATGCGAAATATACACAAACATGATCTCTGGCTGAAGGAGACTCGAACCTACGAACCTTAGGACAAGGTACGCTGTGCTTTACCAATCTACCCACACTGGACAATACCTTGGCGTGTAGCATGAGCTACACGTTTTATCCAAGGCAGCCAGCTTTCAGGGAGAAGGCTTACAGCTTTTCATCTCATCCCCTGCATGCATCAGCCTTACTAGAGATTTGAACAATGCAAGGAATTCGCGAGAGCATGCGAAAATATACACAAAACATGATCTCTGCTGGGAGACTCGAAACCTACGAACCTTAGGACAAGGTACGCAGGTGCTTTACCAATCTACCCACACTGACAATACCTTGGCGTGTAGCAAGAGCTACAAGTTTTAATCCAAGGCAGCAGCTTCAGGGGAAGGCTTACAGCTTTTCATCTCATCCCCTGCATGCATCAGCCTTACTAGGAATTTGAACAATGCAAGGAATTCGCGAGAGCATTGCGAAATAGTAACAAACACTGTTCTCTGGCAGAAGGAGGACTCGACCTACGAACTTAGGACAAGGTACGCAGTGCTTTACAATCTACCACACTGTACCAATACCTTGGCGTGTAGCATGAGCTAACACGTTTTATCCAGGCGCCAGTGTTGGTAGATGGTTAAAGCACTGCGTACCTTGTCTAAGGTTCGTAGGTTCGTGAGTCTCCTTCAGCCAGAGATCAGTGTTTGTGTATATTTCGCTGCTCTCGCGAATTCCTTGCATTGTTCAAATCTCTAGTAAGGCTGATGCATGCAGGGGATGAGAGAAAGCTGTAAGCCTTCTCCTGAAAGCTGGCCTGCCTTGGTTAGAATTAAACGTGTGCTCATGCTACACGCCCAGGTATTGGTCGAAGTGTGGAGTTAGTTTGGTTTAAAAGCATGAGTTACCTTGTCCTATGGTTCGTAGGTTCGAGTCTCCTTCCGCAGAGATTCAGTGTTTGTGTATATTTCGCATGCTCTCGACGAATTCCTTGCATTGTTCAAATCTTTTGTAAGGCTGAGCTGCAGGGGATGAGATGAAAAAGCTGTAAGCCTTCTCCTGAATGCTGGTGCCTTGGATATAAACGTGTAGCTCATGCTACACGACAGGTATGGTCGAGTGTGGGTAGATTGGTAAAAGCACTGCGTACCTTGTCCTTAAGGTTCGTAGGGTTCGGTCTCCCTTCAGCCAGAGTCAGTGTTTGTTTGTATATTTTCGCATGCTCTCGCGAATTCCTGCATTGTTCAAATCTATAGTAAGGCTGATGCATGCAGGCCGTGATGAGATGAAAAGCTGTAAGGGCCTTTTTCTCCTGTGAAAGTGGCTGCCTTGGATAAAAGTGTAGCTCATGACTACACGGCCAAGTATTGGTCCAGTGTGGGTAGATTGGTAAAGCACTGCGTACCTTGTCATAAGGTTCGTTCGTTCGAGTTCTCCTTCTGCCAGAGTCAGTGTTTGTGTATATTTCGCATGCTCTCGCGAATTCTTGCATTGTTAAATCTCTAGTAGGCGATGCATGCAGGGAATTAGATGAAAAGCTGTAAAGCCTTCTCCCTGAAAGCTGGCTGCCTTGGGATAAACGTGTAGCTCATGCTACACGCCAAGGTATGGTCCAAGTGTGGGTAGATTGGTAAAGCACTTGCGTACCTTGTCCTAAGGTTCGTGGGTTCGAGTCTCCTTCAGCCAGAGATCGTGTTTATATATATATATATGTGCTGTGGGTGTGTGTACTCACCTAGTTGTATCCACCTAGTTGAGGTTGCGGGGGTCGAGACGAGCAGAGGCTCTGGCCCGCACTCTTCACTGTCGCTACTAGGTCACTCTCCCTGAAGCCGTGAGCTTTATCATACCTCTGCTTAAACGACTATTTATGGGATCCTGCCTTCCACTACATCGCTCCCAAACTTTCCACTTACTGGCTAAACACTTTTTTTTT
The DNA here is from genome assembly GCF_026875155.1 of Cherax quadricarinatus. Classification (NCBI taxonomy): domain Eukaryota; kingdom Metazoa; phylum Arthropoda; class Malacostraca; order Decapoda; family Parastacidae; genus Cherax; species Cherax quadricarinatus. The sequence goes on from NC_069488.1 coordinate 10,299,762, forward strand.
CCTGTGGCTGAAGAAATACTTCCTAACTTCCCTGTGATTCATCTGTGTCTTCTGCTTTAAAACTGTGTCCCCTTGTTACTGGTCCAAATCTCTGTGAACATCCTGTCTTTGTTCCACTTGTCAATTCCTCTCGTTTTTTGTATGTGTTATCATGTCCCCCTATTCTTCCTGTCCTCCAGTGTCGTCAGGTTGATTTCCCTTCAACCTCTCCTCGTAGGACATACCTCTTAGCTCTGGGACTAGTCTTGTTGCAAACCTTTGCACTTTCTCTAGTTTCTTACGTGCTTGCTAGGTGTGGGTTCCAAACTCGGTGCCGCATTACTTCCAATATGGGCCTAACGTATTACGGTGTACAGGTCCTGAACGATTTATTAAGATGTCGAATTGCTGTTCTGAGGTTTGCTAGGGCGCCATATGCTGCAGCAGTTATTTGTGATGTGCGCTTAGGAGATGTGCCTTGGTGTTATACCCACCCCAATGATCTTTTTCCTTTGAGTGAGGTTTGTAGTCTCTGACCCCCCTAGACTGTACTCCGTCTGGCGGCCTGTATCTTACGCCCTTCCCCAATCTCAAGACTTTGCAATTGGTGGGATTGAACTCAGGAGCAATTGATGGACCAGGTCTGCAGCCTGTCCAGATCCTTTGTAGTTCTGCTGGGTCTTTCGATACGAGTGTATTCTTCCTCATCAACTCACGTCATCTGCAAAACAGGACACCTTCAGGTTATTCTTCCGACATGTACGTTCACAAATACCAGGACAAACAGCCACTAGGTCCCTAGGATGACCCATGCTGGACCCCACTGGTCACTGGTGCCCACTTCTGACACCTCGCACGTACATGACTCGCTGCTGTCTTCCTGACAAGTATTCCCTGATCCATTGTAGTGCCTTCCCTGTTATTCCTGCTTGGTCCTCAGTTTTTTGCACCAATCTCTTGTGTGGAACTGTTGTTCAAAACGCCTTTTGCGTCCAAGAAAATGCAATCCAAACCCACCCCTCTCTCTCTTGTCCGTACTGCTGTCACCATGTCCTAGAACTCCAGTAGGTTTGTGACACAGGATTTCCGTCCTGAATCCCATGCTGGCTGTGTTGATGAGATCATTCCTTTCTAGGTGTTCCACCACACTCTTCTCCTGATAGTCTTCTCATGATTTTAGACATACTATACATGGTCAGTGACACTGGTCTGTAGTTTATGCTTCATGTCTGTCTCCTTTTTTAAAGATTGGGACTTACATTTGCTGTTTCCATGCCTCAGGCCAAATCTCCTGTTTCGATAGATGTATTGAATAATGTTGTTAGGGGTACACACTAGGCCTCTGCTCCTTCTCAATACCCATGGGGAGATGTTATCTGGCCCCATTGCCTTTGAGGTATCTAGCTCACTCAGAGCCTCTTCATTCTTCCTCGGTTGTGTGCACTGGTGTCCAGCACTTAGTGGTGTGCCCCAACCTCTCCATCTTTCTGGAGTCCCTTCTGCTCCTCTGTTGAACACTTCTTTGAATCTCATTGTTGAGTTCTTCACATTACTTTTCACGGTCATTTCCTGTTGTCTCTTCCTCCTTTCTTCCTTAGCCTGTTTACTTGTCCTTCGACTGTTTGTTTTCCTTCCTGATGTGGCTCTGCTACAGCAGTTTCGGGTTCAGATTTGGCTTTCGCTTCTATGTCATTTTCATATAGTCTTTGGGCTCCTTCTTATCATGAGCATATTCGTTTCGGCTCTACGACTGTTCTCCTTATTCTCCTGGGTCCTTTGCCTTCTATATTTCTTCCATTCCCTAGCACACTGGTTTTTGCCTCCCTGCCTTTGGTGTAAAACCATGGGACTCATCCTGGCTTTTTCTATTCTCCTGCCTTACCCTTGGGTACAAACCTCTCTCAGCTCTTGCATTTGTTGCTACATATTCCTCAATCTCAAAATTAACTGGCTTCTCTGCCAGTTACTCTGTCCCACTGTAAACCCCGTTCAGGTAGTTCCTCATTCCTGTCCCCCCGTTCAGGTTGTTCCTCATTCCTGTGTAGTCCCCTTTCTTGTTAGTTTTTTGGGCTTCATTCGTCCTGGCCTTCTGCTCTCCTCCATTGTAGCTCTACTGTGTATTCGAAGCTAAAACCACATTGTCACTGGGCCCCAAGGGGTCTTTCATATGTGATGTCCTCGATATCTGGCACTATACTGAAGGTGAATTTCTAAGTCCAGCCTCTGTGGTTCACATCCACCTCCTCTCTCTCGTGTAGTGGCCCTTTCGTGTTGGTACATGAAGTTCTCCAGTACACCTCCATCATCTTAGCCCCCTCCATGTATCTGGCCCTTGGGGTCAAAGTTCTCCCAATCGATCTCTTGTGGTTAAAGTCACCCCTGATCAGGAGGCTTTGCCCTGCATGCATGAGCTTTCTGGCCACTCTAGCCAGTGTGTCAACATCGCTTATTGCTCTGTTCGTACTCTTGCCTTGGCCTCCTGTGTTCTGTTGAGGGTTATACATCACTGCCTATTACCACCTTTGGAACCACCAGAGTGAAGTGTTCCCCCCACACTATGTAATCACTTTCTTCTCGCTTTCTCCTCCTCAGCTTCATCAAATTCCAGCGAATTTTTGATCAGCAAAACTCGCCACTCCTCCACCCCCTGTGTCCCTCATGGTCTTTCCTCAGGATTTGGTACCCTGTGGGAAAGATGGCATCTGTTACATACCTGTAAGCTTGGTTTCTGTGAGAGCTATGATGGGGTCCGGTGATGCTTCTTTACTTCTTTCGTGCACTCCTCCACTTATTTGTATTCCATCAGCATTTTGTTGTTACCATACCTTCAGTTTCCTTCCAACCACTGTGGTTTGGGGGGCTGTGAGGGTGGGAGACTGGTGGCATACTGTGGATTCTATAGCTCGGTGTTGGGTGGAGGCTGTGGGTATGGATGTAGTGTGGTTGGGATGGTTTTGTTGATAGGTTGTATGGTTTCTGAGAGTAGTTGTCGGTGTGTGCTTGTGTGGTGTGTGTGTGTGTGTGTGTGTGTGTGTGTGTGTGTGTGTGGGTGTGTGTTGTCGTGTGCGTAGAATTGTGTGATGTACTCACCTAATTGTACTTCCTATATTGTGGTTTGCGGGTCGATGCTCAACTCTGGCCCCCCTCTTCATGCTGATCGCTTACTAGGGCCCTCTCTCTCTCTCTTCTGCTTCTGAGCTTTGTCATACCTCGTCTTAAAGTATGTATGGTTCCTGTCTCCACTACGTCATTTGCTGGCATATTCCATTCCTGACGGACTCAATGACTGAAGAATACTTCCTAACATCCCGTGGCTCGCTTGGGAGTCTTCAGCTTCCAATTGTGACTATTGTTTCTGTGTCCCTCTTCTGGAACATCTGTCTCTGTCCACCTTTCTATTCCACGCAGTATCTGGTATATCGTTATCATGTCTCCCCAGAGACCCTTCTGTCCTCAGTGTCATCAGTCCGATTTCCCTCAACCTTTTCATAGGACAATCCCCTGAGCTCTGGAAACTCAGCCTTGTTGCAAACCTTTTACTTTCTTTAGCTTCTTGACGTGCTTGACCACGGTGTGGGTTCCAAAACTGGTGCTGCTTACTCAGTATGGGCCTGACGTACCAGTGGTACAGTGTTTCTTGAACGATTCATATTAAAGTATCGGGAACGTTATTCTCAGGTTTTACCAGGCTCCCATATGCTGCAGCAGTTATCGGTTGATGTTTGCCTCCGGAGATGCACTCGGTGTTATGGTACACCCAAGCATTCTTTCTCCTTGAGTGAGGTTGGAGGTTTGCAGTCTTTGTCCACTAGTCTATACTCTGTCTACGTCTTGTTTGCTCTTTCCCAATCTTCATGACTTTGCATTGGCAGGGTTTGATTCGAAAAAAAGCTAGTTTCTGGGACCCAGTGTCCAGTCTATCCAAGGTCTCTTTGTATGCTAGCCTCCCTGATCCTCATCCGATTTAATTCCTCTCATAAACTTACCATCTGCGAACTGGGACATTCAGAGTCTAACCCTTCCTCATGTCTTTTCACATATATCAAAAAAAGCACTGGTCCTAGAATGCCCCCTGTGGGACCCCGCTCGTCAGAGACGCCCTCTTGTTTCCCTTTTTTGTACCTTTACTCGTTGTTGCCTCCCTTCAGCTATTTTTGATCCATTGCAGTCCCCCCCCCTTTTTATAGTGCCTGTTCCCCCAATTCTGATAAACTCTTGTGAGGAACTGTGTAGAAGAATTTTTCCCGCAGCAGGAAAAAAGCAATCCCCCAACCCCACTGTTCTTTCCTCTGTTTCCCTTTTTTTACAAAAATCCAGAAAGTTTGTGACACAGGATTTGCCTTCCATGAATCCCTGCGGGTGTCATTTATATCTTGCTCCAAAACCCGGGCTCCCCCCCTCTCCTAAATCTTTTCCATGATTTGATACTATAATTGTCAGAGACATGGTCGTAGTTTAGTGCCCCGTTTCTGTCTCCTTCTTAAAAGGGGACTACATTTGGTGTTTTTCCCAACTCAGGTAGTTGCCCAGTTTCAAAGGGTGTATTGAAGTTTTTGGTTAAGGGCACGCACAGCGTCTCTGTCCTTCTTAAGGCCCCCGGGAGATGTCTGGTCCCATCGCCTTTGAGGTATCAAGGTCACTTGCAGCTTTTTGCACCTCCTCCCCCGTTGTTCGTATGTGGTATGTGTACTCACTTTTGTACTCACCTATTTGGGGGGTTGCGGGGTCGAGTCTTTTGCTCCTGGCCCGCCCCTTCACCGGTTGTACGGGGCCCCCTCTCCCCCGCTCCATGGCTTTATCAAACCTGTTTAAAATGTGTATGGTTCTGCTCCACTACGTCATTTTTAGGGTATTCCACTGTTTACAACTCTTGACTGAAGAAATACTTTCCCTTTTCTCTTGCTCATTTTGTGTCTTCAACTTTCAATTTGGCCTCTTGTTTTTGTTTCCCCCCCCCGGGGAAAATCCCGTCTTTGTCACCTTGTCTATTCCACGCAGTATTTTATATGTCGTTATCATGTCTCCCCTGACCCTCCTGTCCTCCAGTGTCGTCAGGCCGATTTCCCTTAATTTTTTCTTCATAGTACATTCCCCTTAGCTCTGGAACTAACCTTGTCGCAAACCTTTGTACTTTCTCTAGTTTCTTGACTTTGCTTTATCAAGTGCGGGTTCCAAACAGGTGCTCCATACTCCAGTATGGGCCTGACATACACGGTGTACAGTGTCTTGAACGATTCCTTACTAAGGTATCGGAATGCTGTTCTCAGGTTTGCCGGGCCCGCCAATATGCTGCGGGCAGTTATCTGGTTGATGTGTGCTTCCGGAGACATGCTCGGTGTTATACTCACCCCAAGATCTTTCTCTTGAGTGAGGTTTGCAGTCTTTGGCCACCTAGCCTATACTCGGTCTGTTGGTCTTCGGGTGCCCTTCCCCTATCTTCATGACTTTGCATTTGGCAGGTTTAAATTCGAGAAGCCATTTGCTGGACCAGGTGTCCAGTCTGTCCAGGTCTCTTTGAAGTCCTGCCTGGTCCTCATCAGATTTAATTCTCCTCATTAACTTCACATCATCTGCAAACAGGGACACTTCTGGGTCTAACCCTTCCATCATGTCTTTCACATATACCAAAAATAGCACTGGTCCTAGGACCGACCCCTGTGGGACCCGCTCGTCACAGGTGCCCACCCGTGATACATCATTACGTACCATGACTTTGTTGTTGTTCTCCCTGTCAGGTATTCTCTGATCCATTGCAGTGCCCTTCCTGTTAATGCGCCTGATGCTCTAGCTTCTGCACTAATCTCTTGTGAGGAACTGTGTCAAAGGCCTTCTTGCAGTCCAAGAAGATGCAATCAACCCACCCCTCTCTCTCGTGTCTTACTTCTGTTTTTTTTATCAAAAAACTCCAGAAGGTTTGTAAACACAGGATTTGCCTTCCATGAATCCGTGCTGGTGGCATTTTTTTACTCTTGTTCCGTTCCAGGTGTCCATCACTCTCCTCCTGATAATCTTCTCCTTTAATTTTGCTTTACTATACCGCAATGACACAGGTCTATAGTTAGTGCCTATTTTCTGTCTCCTTTTTTAAAATGGGAACTACATTTGCCGTCTTCCATACCTCAGGTAGTTGCCCCAGTTTTCCAGGGACGTGTTGAAGATTGTGGAAAGTGGCACGCACAACATATTGCTCCCTCTCTAAGGCCCCACGGGGAGATGTTGTCCGGTCCTATTGCCTTTGGGGTATCGATGTCCCTTAGCAGTTTCTTCACCTCCTCCTCATCTGTATGTATGTCGTCCAACCTTGTTGGTGTTTTCCTTGCGGGTGTCCCCATCTGGTCTGTCCCCCCAGAGCCCTTTCCCGACTCTACTGTAAAAACTTACTTAAATCTCGTGTTGAGTCCTCACATACCTCTTGATCGTTTCTTGTGAGTTCTCCACCTTCTTTCCTCAGCCTTATCACCTGGTCCTTGACTGTTGTCTTCCCCCTAATGTGGCTATACAGCAGTTTCGGGTCAGATTTGACTTTCGATGTATGTCGTTTTCATACTGTCGCTGGGCTCCCTCCTTATCTGTGCAAAACTCGTTTTTTCTCTTCTACTAATCTCCTTTTTTTTTCCTGGGTCCTATGCCTCCTGTACCTTTTCCATTCTCTGTTGCACTAGTTTTTGCCTCCCTACACCTTCGGGTAAACCAAGGACTCGTTTTGGTCTTCCTATTATTTCTGTTTCCCTTGTGAACAAAACTTTCCTCTGCCTCCTTGCACTTTGTTGCCACATATTCCATCATCTCGTTTACTGATTTCTACCATTTCTCTGTCCCACTGAACCCTCCGCAGGAGTTTCTCAACCTGTGTAGTTCCCCCCCTTTTATAGTTTGGCCTGACCCTTCAGTTCCTGTTACCTTCTCCACTTGTAACTCTACTAATAATCAAAACTCAGCCCCCACATGATCGCTAGCTCCAAGGGGCCTCTCGTAAGTGATGTCCTAAATGTCTGAACTGTCAGTGTAAACACAAGATCCAGTCTTGCTGGCTCATCCCCCCCTTTCTCCTCTGGTTGTGTCCCTGACATGTTGATGATGAGGTTTTCAAGTACCACATCCATCATCTTGGCTCTCCAAAGTTTCGGGACCCCCCCTGTGGCTCCAGGTTTTTTCCCCGTCGATCTCCCTGTGGTTGAAATCGCCCATTCCCGTAACTTTGCTCTGCTCGAGTGAGCTCTTCTTGCCACCTCAGCCAGTGTGTCCACCATCACCTGTTGTTTTTTTTCGTACTCCTATCTTGGCCTCCTGCAGTTCTTTGGTGGGTTTAAAACATCATCCAATGACTACTTTATTTCTCCGGACTGAATGTACTACATGTAGTTTTCTTCTCCAATCATTGTCCATGCCTTCCATTTCCTCAAATCCCCCTCGGTGTTTTATAGCAGTGCAACCCCTCCTGCCCCTCTACTCCTTCTATCTTTCCTCAGGGTCTGATATCCCATTGGGAAGACTGTGTTGTTTTTGTCTCAGCGAGTTTTGTTTCTGTGACTGCTATGATGTCTGGGGATTTTTCACTGATTCTTTCGTTCCACTCCTCATGTTTATTCGTTATTCCATCCGCTTTGTGTACCAAACTTTCAGTTTCTTTTCTATCATTGTGGTCATGCAAGAATATTGGGGTTGGGGGAGCGAGAGCCTTGGGGGGGGGGCCTATATGGGGGTGTGGTGTAGATGGGGGTTTTTGATGATGGGGGTGGGGGCAGAATGCCCATAAGGGACAGCTGTTGGGGTGAGGTTTGTGATATGGGGGTTGGTGGCAGAGGAACAGTGAGTGGGTTGTAGTATAGTTGCTCAGTTGCGTTGGGAATGTGTGGTGTGTGGTGTGTTTTGTGTGTGTGTGTGTGTGGGGTGTGTGGTGTGTGGTGTGTGTGTGTGTGTGTATGTGCTTATATCTGTGTATGTCCTCAACTATTTGTGGTTGCAGGGGTGAGTCATAGCTCCTGGCCCCCCCCTCTTCACTGATCGCTACTAGGTCCTCTCTCTCCCTGCTCTATGAGCTCTATAAAAATTCGTCTTAAAATTATGTAATAGTTCCGCCTCCACTACGTCACTTTCCAGGCTGTTCCACTTCCTGACATCTTATGACTAAGGAAAAAACTTCCTAACATCCCTTTGACTCATAGGAGTCTTTTAACTTCCAATTGTGACCCCTTGTATCTGTCTCCAATCTCTGGAACATATTGTCTTTTTTCCACCTTGTCAATTCTGTGCAGTAAAATTTATATGTCGTTATCATGTCTCCCCTGAACCTCCTGTCCTCCAGTGTCGTCAGGCCGATTTCCTTTAACCTTTCTTCGTATGACAATCCCCTTTGCTATGGGACTGGTCTTGTTGCAAAACCATTGCACTTTTTTGACGTGCTGGACCAGGTGTGGATTCCAAACTGGTGCTGCATACTCCAATATCGGCCTGACGTATATAATGTAGAGTCATGAACGATTCCTTACTGAGGTATCGGAACGCTATTCTCAGGTTGCCAGGACGCCTGTATGCTGCAGCAGTTATCTGATTGATGTGCGCCACAGGAAATGTGCTCGGTATTATTCTCACTCCAAGATCCCTTTCCTTGAGTGAGGTTTGCAGACTTTGGCCACTTAGACTATACTGTGTCTGCTGTCTTTTTTGCCCTTCCCTGATCCTCATGCCTTTGCATTTGGCAGGGTTAAATTCAAGGATCCAGTTGCTGGACCAGGATTGTAGCCTGTCCAGGTCTCTTTGATGTCCTGCCTGATCCTCGACCGATTTAATTCTTCACATTAACTTCGCATCATCTGCAAACAAGGACACTTCTGAGTTTATCCCTTCCGTTATGTCATTTACATATACCAAAAACAGCACAGGTCCTAGGACTGACCCCTGTGGAACCCCGCTCGTCTCAGGCGCTCAATTTGACACCTCATCAAGGACGGTAACTCATTGTTACCTCCCTGTCAGGTATTCTCTGATAGATTGCAGTGCCTTTCCTGTTATGTGTGCCTGATCCTCTAGCTTTTGCATGAACCTCTTCCGAGGAACTGTGCCGAAGGCCTTCTTGCAGTCCAAGAAAATGCAGTCTATCCACCCCTCTCTCTTGTATCTTACTTCTGTTATTTTGTCATAAACTCTTCAGTAGGATTTTCCTTCCCTGAAACCGTGCTGGTTGTGGTTTGTAAGCCTGTGTCTTTCCTGGTGATCCACCACTCTCCTCTTGATGATTTTCTCCATGACTTTGCATACTATTCACGTCAGTGACTCAGGTCTGTAGTTTAATGTCTCGTGTCTGTCTCCTTTCTTAAAAGTTTGGACTACATTTGCCATCTCCCATACCCAGTTTCAATGGGAGCTTCTCTACTCCCTTTCTAAGGACCCATGGAGAGATGTTGTCTGGTCTGGTCCCACCACATTTGAGGTATCAAGTTCACTTAGCAGCTTCTTCACCTCCTCAGTTGATCGTATTTCATCCACCACTTGTTGGTGTACCTCCCGATTCGGAATTCCTGGAGTCCTTCCTGTCTCCCCTGTGAATA
>NC_069488.1:10309788-10352815 GCF_026875155.1 Cherax quadricarinatus
TTTTAAAAAACTAAAACGTCTTAGCTTCTATGAGGGTTTACTGGGAGTTTGTTCCACTTATCCACAACTCTATTACCCAAACCAGTGCTTTCCTATATCCTTCCTGAAACTGAATTTTTCCAATTCAAAACAATTGCTGCGAGTCCTGTCATTGCTAGATATTTTTAGCACGATATTTATATCCCCTTTATTAATTCCTGTTCTCCATTTATACACCTCAATCATATACCCCCTAATTCTTCGCCTTTCTAAAGAGTGCAGATTCAGGGCCCTTAGTCTATCCTCATAGGGAAAATTTCTGATACATGGGATCATCTTTGCCATCCTCCTTTGTACGTTTTCCAGAGCATTTATATCCATTCTGTAATACGGTGACCAAAACTGCGCGGAGTAATAAAGATGAGGCCTAATCAAAGATATATAGAGTTGAAGAACAATCTGACGACTGCTATTATTTATACTTCTTGATATGAAGCCAAGAATTCTATTAGCTTTATTGCGAACACTTATGCACTGTTGTCTTGGTTTCAGATTACTGCTAACCAGAACTCCTAAATCCTTTTCGCAATTCGTAATATTAAGATCTACATTATTTAGTTTATATGTGGCATGGTTATTTTCCTGTCCAACATTTAGAACTTTGCATTTGTCTATATTAAACTGCATCTGCCACTTCTCCGACCGCTCCATCAGTCCATTCAAATTCTCCTGGAATGCTCTATGTCCTCATTAGAATGAATTGGACTGTCTATTTTGATGTCATCAGCATATTTGCTTATGTCGCTATTTATTTCCTCATCTATGTAGGTTATGTAAATTGTGAACAAGGGGCCCAACACTAACCTCTGTGGAACACCGCTTGTAACGGGCCTATTCTGATTTCTCCCCATTTATGCAAACTCTCTGCTGCCTATATGTCACCCATTCCTCTACCCACTAAAAAATTTCTCCTTCTATTCCGTGGGCCTTAAGTTTCCTCAATAGCCTCTGATGTGGAACTCTATCGAAAGCCTTACTGAAGTCCATATACACAATATCATATTCAATATCATGATCTACCTCCTCAAACACCTTAGTGAAAAATGTTAGTAAATTGGTAAGACAGGAACGCCTCTTTGTAATACAGTGTTGAGATTCATTAATCAGTGTAAGCCTTTCAAGATGGCTACGAATTGCTTCGGCAATAATTGATTCCATAAATTTTACAACTATGGAGATAAGTCTTATTGGTCTATAGTTCGAAGCTAAGGGCCTGTCACCTGCCTTGTAAATAGGTTTTACATTTGCCATTTTCCACTTGTCTGGTACTATGCCATTTTGTAGTGATATATTGAAAAGATTAGGCAAAGGTGTCCTAAGTTCCTCTTTACATTCCTTTAAAATCCTTGCAAACAGTTCATCAGGTCCTGGGGATTTGTTAGCTTTTAATTTCTCTATTTGTCTGAGGACCATGCCACTAGTTACCCTAATAGTGCATAGTTTATTATCGTCCTGTTCTACATAATTTTTATTTCTAGAATATCGCTAGTATCTTCCTGAATAAAAGCTGAGAGGAAGTAGGTAATGAAAATTTCACACATTTCCTTATCCCTGTCAGTGATCTGACCAGAGTTACTCTTAAGTGGGCCAATCTTGTCCCTAATCTTACTTCTTTATACCTGAAATAACTCTTTTGGGTTAGTCTTCTATTCCTTTGCGACTTTAGCCTCATAATCCCTGTATGCTTTTCTTATTCCTTTTTTATTTCTCTCTTTAATTGAATAAACTCCAGGTAATATACTGATTTCTTAACTGCCCTTTCCCTCTTTTGATACGCCTATATTATGCCTCTTTTGACAATGAGTAGTTTTAATCTATTGTTTTTCCATTTGGGATCCATTTTTGTTAGATCTAATTCCCTACTCGGAGCCAAAGTTGTCTGGGGCAGCTAGAACTATGCTCTTTGAAAAACAATCATATTGTCAACAACTTTACCTACCTGGGACCTAGTCAGGTCATCCCAAGTTAAGCCCACCCAGGTAATTTCTCAGTCCCATGAAGTCGGCCAAGCAGAAATCTGGGACAGAGATTGATTGCAGTTATTGGGTAATTCCATGATATATTGAAAAATAAGTGATTGTGATCGTTTACCCCAGCTTAATCATTAACCTCAAAATTATTATTAGTGATTCTTTGTTGGCAAGAAACCAAGAGAAGCAGGGTGTTTTCCTTAGTTGGTTCGGTCACCAAACTGTTTTAAAAAAAGTCCTGAACCGCCCCCACCCCCCCCCCCCCCCCCCCCCCCCCCCCCCCCCCCCCCCCCCCCCCCCCCCCCCTATCAAGAAAGTCACTAGACTCAAAAGATTTCTGATCACATTGTCCCAATCATTTTGTTAGTTTAAAAATCTCCCATTTATCATCATTTTATATCTTGACGCCTTTTGTATTTCGTCCATAGTAGCCTACCACAACTCCCTATAAGGGTTGGGGGGCCTATAAATCACCACCCAAAATTTATTTTTCACGACCTTCGAGAAACTGTAGCCAAAACAGGATTCTGAGTCCGATGTTTCTAAGCTATACCTTGTCTAAACAAACAATTTACATTATCTCTGACACACTTCGCCACTCCAACCACCATTTCCTGTTGACCATTTGAATGGGGAATAGTTTTTAACCCAGTATGTGGCATTCTGAAGACATTTCTCTATTTTAAGTTGAACCAGAACTCCGTTATAGGCATAATATCTTATACTGCATTGCAAGTAATCATATCTCATCTACCTTATTTCTAGTTCCCACTAATTGTATAGGTAACCTTAAGAGAAGCTAGTCTCTCGTTGCCCCTACTCCTAATGCCGGAGTGAAGGGATTAATTAGCTTCGATTCACTTAGAAGATAACTTCAGTTCTTTGAATCAAAAATTCTTCACCAAATCAGATCAATCTCCTCCCCTCACCTCCTTTGCACTGTAAAATGACAATTTGTGCCAGGGCTCACTGTCATAGTTTTCAGTGAATTTATATTTGTTCATCCACTAACAGAATCGTCGATTTCTGTTACTTAAAGTGATACTATCATGATTATCCTTTCTTCTTTGATCTTTGCCCCGCGATAGTTGCTAGTCAAACACTGGTTCAAAGTGCCGCACAATAGCCATCCTACGGGAGGTGTGCACAACTGTGACTCGGCCTCCAAGCGAATTTCCGGCAGCCTGGGAGGCTATTGTTCACTCCACTTCAGGAGCTTGGTGATTTCTTTCTCTGGTTGACGCAGGACAACAAGACTTCGGTGTGTGTATGTCATGGTTTGTTTATATTACTGGAAGAATATTTCAGGACTCCACCACCTGTTTTGCTGAAGTTATGATTTTTACCCTGAACTTTTCTTCCATGCCAGCTGCGTCGCAATTATTATATTTATAGGGTAGCGCTAAATCCGTGAGAGTTGTATTTTTCTCCACTCATTTTTTATCGTGCATTGCATGTAGAGGGGGCTGGGCTATGAGATACATGGATACCTGTCTCAAAAAGAAATATCAATCGCAATCTCAAATATAATGAATCTTAAACTAGTCTTAAGAGTTTGGCCTGTGATTCTCCCATACTGGACTTGTATAGTGCCAAAAAAACAAAAGCATTCACAGTGCTAAATCAACAAACTAGGTATTTAGTCACTTAGCCATATTACCAACTAACCTTCATAATGTTGTAATATTTTAAAATTAAGATTTAATTTAAGTCTGCCCGAAATTGCCTAGCCTGCTAGGTGGTTCTAGTGGGACACTCTGTAATTATTATTTTACTACTTGTAAAACCACCACAATCCCTAGTTCTGTTAACTCAGCATGGTAATCTTATAGAGAATTAAACTTTGAATAAGAAACATAAGAAACGTAAGTATTGAGGAACATTGCAGCAGGCTTATTGGCCCTTACTAGGCAGGTCCTTCACAAATCCAATAACAAGAATATTTGCCAAAACGCTTTTCAACGCTACCCATCCAATTTGCTTGATTAAATCTGTTAATACATGTACATATCCACGCAGATTTACACACCCCTCTCACTCATAAAAACAGAAGTAAAAATGTATTTCGGATCTCACAGCATCCGATATTCATTTACGCTTAACTCTGTTCCAGCCACCAAAGAAAAACGGAGTCTCTCAGTCTTTGGCTGGCACAATTTTAGGCAAATGAAAAAGTAGTAGTGCTAAATTTGTGTCTCCATACAAGCAAAATACAGAGGAAGCTCGTAGTTATACCTTTGCAATCCTTGACCCTCCAAAGAGAAATGTCCCAATGAAACAAAAGATTACTGACGGAAGATCATAATTCTCCCACCAGTTAAGGGATCCTTGGCTTGCGTGGTTAAAATGCGTACTGGATTAATTGGTTCATTTGACTGTTAATGAAGTTATGCAATTTGGTTATTTCAATGGTGATTCAGTGGCCGAGTTCAGCATTTTATTAATGAAGGACGTTTCGCATCCCAGAGACTTTATTGTTTGATAAAATCCATCGACGATGAAATCATTTCATTAATATAATATATATTATTTTGCACGTAAATATTTTTACCATTGTATTACCAGGCTCAGGGCACTAGCTGAGGCTGGAATTACTATATCATAGAATAAGAGGAACAGGTAAATAGGACGTAAGAATATTGATGGCAAATCGTGTTTTAATTGAGGAACCAATGAGGCAAATGCAGATGATTGGTTAGGGAACATGATAGGGAGTATTGTGGAATATTAAAACCATTAAAGCGACACCAGTAAGAGCAAATTTATATAACACAATATATAATGGTTATTTTATGTAAATTATGAAAATAAGAGTGACTTTTAAGATTTATTTATAAGAGGAAATGATCATTAACACCACAGTTCATACCCACTAAAACACTCACTTGGCACAAATAAGAATGACTTACTAAACACGTAATACTTTTAAATGGGTATGATCTTAACTGATTACTTCAGATTAAAGGCTGTCATCTACTAGTATGTCATCCTTCCTCCAGGCACTAATACCTTATTTCTATAACATAGTGGGTGACCTTGAGAAGCTTGGAATATCTACATTCCTCAATTTACCCCGTACATACATGGCTTAAATCCTTGTACCACATTTTACGTAGCTTAGAGTATATTAAAATGTTCGGGTTACCTCTATAACTAAGCATCTCAATAACCCGGTATTATTAGTAAGTTATGGGGAGTTAAGTTAACGCGAAATTTCATAATAGTTACATATTCTGATTATTTTCTCTGGTGGACAAGAGAGGGAGGATGCATTCGGTCGCTTTTTATATTCAGTATTTCGCGAACTTATAAGACGGGGGACTTATAGGACGCGATTATAAGACATGGTTTTAATTTCAATATCTCGGAATCGGACGTAAACTGGGAGAGTACAGGAAACCCCAACCTTGTAGCTCCCGTCTGGCACCCTTCGTTTATATGACGCAGGGGGGTTTATGGAGACATTTTATTGAAAAAAACATGCGTCTATAAGCCGCGAAATACGGTATTAATTTTTTATAACATGGAGTGACTGCATTCATGATCCATGGTTCTCTTCTCACCACAATACGAACATGCTGTATGATATTTCTTTTACAATACTCATGCTCGCCCTTCTCCCACTTACACTGTTATACTCGCCCCTCTCCCCACACACTGTCATTCCTCGCCACTCTCCCACACACAATGACATACCTCGCCACTCCCACTCTCACTGACATAACCCTCGCCCCTCTCCCACCACATGACTATACCTCGCCCTCTCCCACACAACTGACCATTCCTGCCATCTCTCCCACACACACTGACATTCCTCGCCCCTCTCCCACACACACTGACGTACCACACCTCGGCCCCTCTCCCACACACATGAATACCTCGCCTCTCTTCCCACACACACTGACCATACCTCGCCCTCTCCCACACACACTGACATACTCGCCCTCTCCCACACACATGACATACCTCACCCCTCTCCCACAACACTGACATACTCGCCCCACTCCCACACACACCGAATAACTTCGCCCCTCTCCCACACACTGACATACCTCGGCCCCTCTCCCACTCTCACAGACTTATCGCCCCTCTCCCACACACACGACATACCTCGCCCCTCTCCTCACACACTGACTTACCATCGCCTTCTCCACACACCGACATTACCGCCCTCTCCCACCACTGACATACCTGCCCTCTCCCCACACAGACATAAACTCGCCCCTCTCCACACTCACTGACATACCTCGCCCTCTCCCCACACACTGACATATCTCACCCCTCTACCACACTCACTGCCATAACTCACCCCTCTCACCACACTCACTGACATAACTCGTCCCTGTCCCACACACACCGATAACTCGCCCCTCTCCACCACACTGACATACCTCGCCCCTCTCCCACACACCACTGAAATTACCTCGCCCTCTCCACATCACTCACACTGGACATACCTCGCCTCTCCCCACACTGACATACCTCACCCCTCTCCCACTCACACTGACAGACCTTCGCCCCTCTCCCCACACTCACTGAATAACTCGCCCCTCTCCACACCACATGACGTTCCTGCACCCTCTCCCACACAGGACATACGTTGCCCCTCTCCCACACCCAAACTGACATAACTCGCCCCTCTCCCCTCAATACCGACTTAAATCGCCCTCTCCACTATCTCACTACATACCTCGCCCTATCCCACACACACTGACATACCTTCGCCCCTCTCCCACACAACACTGACATACCTCGCCTCTCCCACAAACACTGACTTTACTGACCCTCTCCCCACATCACTGAATACCTCGCCCCTCTCCCACACTCACTGACATACCTACCCCTCTCCACACACACTGTCATTACCTCGCCCCGTCCCCACACTCACTGACATAACTTCGCCCCTCTCACACACACACTGGTCCATACCTCGCCCTTCCACCCACACACACTGATACCTCGCCCCTTCCCACACACACACTGATACAGCCCCTCTCCCACCAAACACTGACATACCTCGCCCCTCTCCCACTAACACTGACCTACTCGCCCTCTCCCACACAAACTGACATAACTCACCCCTCTCCCACACACACAGACATACCTCACCCCCCCCAACGCTGCATACCTCGCCCACTCTACCACACACACCGACATAAACTCGCCCTCTCCCACAACATCTGACATACTCGCCCCTCTACCAACTCACCGACAATACTGCCCCTCTCCCAACACAACTGATTAATTCGCCCTCTCCCAATAACACACTGACAGTCGTCACCCCTCTCCCACACACACAGAATTATCGTGCCCTCTCCCAACACATGCCATACCTCGCCCCTCTCCCACAACACTGACGTACCTCGTCCCCTCTCCCACACACCACTAACATTCTCGCCCCTCTCCCACAAACACTGACATACTATGCCCCTCTCCCACACACACTGACATACCTCGCCCCTCTCCCACACACCCATGAATTTCTCGCCCCTCTCCCACACACACTGACATACCTCCACCCCTCTCCCACAACAGGACATACCTCGCCCTCTCCACACAAATGACATACCTCACCCCTCTCCAACCACACACTGACATACCTCACCCCCTCCCACACAAACTGACATAATCGCCCTCTCCACACTCACTGGACATACCTCGCTCCTACCACACACCATGTCTAACTCACCCCTCTCCAACACACACGACATACTCGCCCTTCTCCACACACCACCTGACATACCTCGCCCATCTTCCACAACACACATACCTCGCCTCTTTCCTACACACCCTGAATACCTCGCCCTCTCCACAACACTCTGACATTTACCTCACCCCTCTCCACACACACGACATTCCTTAGCCCTCTCACACACACAGGAGTACCTCGCCCCTCTCCCACACCACACTGACATACCTAGCACTCCTCCACAACCACTGACTACCTCGCCCTTTCCTACACACTCTGTCATACTAGCCCTCTCCCACACACACAGACATACCTCGCCCCTCTTCCACTCACACACTGGCATAACTCGCCCCTTCCACACACACTGACTACCTCGCCCCTCTCACACACTCACTGACATACCTCGCCCCTCCCCACACACACTGACATACCTCGCCCGTTCCCACACACACTGATCATACCTCGCCCGTTCTCCCAACACACTGACATACCTCGCCCCTCTCCACACACACACTGGCATCCTCGCCCCCTCCCTCAGATACTGACATAGTGCACTCGACCCCTTCCTCGACACCGACCATGCCGCGGTCTGACCTCGCGCCCTCTCCCAGCACTATGCGCAGCTGACCGTATTCTGAACCTCGCATCCGTGGTCCCCCACTAACCCTATCTGAAAGAACATCTGATCATCCTATGTTCATAACGTCGGTCGTCCGCACACACCACCTAGGTCTCAATACCGCTCACATTCAATCGTCTGCTTTGTCTTCTCTGTCTCGCCACTCCTGAGTGTCAATACTTGAATATTTAGTCTTTTCGCACTCTTCTACAAGACTTCTTCCAATAAAAGACTAAACAAGGACATACGATCGCGCAAAACTCCTCCCAACCCACCTACTCACTATCGCGCGCCTTATACTCCAGCAACACTCTCATACGCTCCACACCAACATCCAGCCCCCACTAAACGCACGACCTCCTCTCACTCAATCACAGACATACCTCGCCTCTCTCCCACACACACTGACATACCTAGCCCTCGTCCCACACACCTCTGACATACCTCGCCCTCTCCCCACACACACTGACATAACCTAGCCTCTCTCCCACACACACTGACTTACCTGCCCCCTCCTCCCACGCACACTCTCAACATACCTATGCATTCTCTCTCACACACCACCTTTGACACCATACCTTCACTGCGCGCTCATCCGGCACACACATGATGTCATACCAGTCGCTTTCTCTCCACCTCACTGACATACTATCCCTGCTCGATTCCCGAATAACTAGCGAGACGGTAATACCTCGCCTCTCTCCACACACACGGACATACCCTAGTCCCCGCTCTCCCACGTACTAATATCCTTACTGACATACGCATCTACGCAACCTCCGTCCTCACATCATACTAAACTACACTGACATACCTCCGCCCCTCTCCCCACACACCACCCTGCCCTCCATCCCCCTCACTTCCGACATCACTCTGCCCCCCCCCCTACACCCACCCTCCGATCCTATCACATACCTCGCCTATATCCCAAACACATGACATACCTAGCCCCTCCTTCCCACCACCACACTGACCTACCTGCCCCTCTCGCAATCACTGACTTACCTTGCCCCCTTCTCACACACACACTGACATAACCTAGCCCCTCCTACCCTCACATGACATACCTCGCCCCTCCTCCCACCACCCTGACATTACCTAGCTCCTCTCCCACGCACACTCAGGACATGGCCCTTTGCTATATTTCACACTGTTATATGAATTCCTTTGTGCCTGATGGAAAAATTACAGTGAAACTACAATTAGCTGTTTCCCAGTGTATGACTGTTATACCAGGACTAGTGTAGCAGAACATTGAGGATGCTATTCCCAAACATTATGTAATTAAGGGGGAAAAAGAACTTAGAGCACACATTTACACACACTCATTTACTTACATTTACGCACACTTCACACGCATATGCACACCCACGCACAGACGCTACACACACACACACACACACACACACACACACACACAACACACACACACACACACACACACAATACCACACACACACCTCACACATACACACACACACACACACCACACACACGCACGCACAGACGCATACTCACACACACAACACACTCACACACACACACACACACACCACACACACACAACACACACCACACATACACAAACCTAAGAATAGCATCCGACATCTCAGTAAGGTCTTTTGGACTCTGTACACCGTGTTCGTCAGGGCCCATATTGGGTGTAAGTATGTAGCATCATTTTGGAAACAACACAACACACCTGGACAAACATGTTCAAGTAAATACGGAAAGCGCAAAGGTCTGCAACAAGACTAGTCCTCGGAGTTAGGGGCATATCCTACTTGGAGAGGTTAAGGGAAATCGACCTGACGACATGGAGGACAGGAAGAGACGAGGGGGGGAACATGATAACATGTAAAAAATTGAGAGGAATCAACAAGGTGGACAGAGACAGGATGTTTCAGGATTGGGAATTTACAACAAGGGGTCAAAATTGGAAGCTGAAGACTCAAATGTAGCCACAGGGATGTTAGGTAATTTTACTTCAGTCATAGAGTTGTTAAACGGAACAGGTTGGAAAGGGAGAGGTGAGGTGATGGAGGCAGGATCCATTTCATAGCTTTATGTGGAGGACTGTTAAAGCTCACGGAAGCAGGGAGTGACCTAGCAACGACCAATAAAGATCCAGGACAAAGGAGCTACGGATCGGCCCTGCAACCACAATTAGGTGAGTGGCATTTATGGAAGTACACACTCTGACTTGGGCTGATTTGCGACCCAATATTGGCGACACACCGGGTCCAATCTTGGCATGTTTACTCTATGTTATTTAAACTTTATCTAAGACTGTAAAATGTTACGTGCATTCTATTTATGTGAAAAAATTTCGTTTTTATAATAAAAAAACTTATCAATCTCTTTCATTATGTAAATTATTGGCCTTGTCAGTATCTTGATGGTTGAGTCTCGTTTATCAGTACGAATAATGGCTCAAATGGGCATTATTATGAAAGTGTTTAGATGATTAAAATCTAAAAATTAGACATTCTTTTTTCACGTATTCATTTAATTTTTTTTCCAAATTACTTATAAAAGTTTATTTCGTATATTAGTAATAAAAAACAATATGTAGCTGCTGCGGTCACAAAAAATGTATTGTAGGTTCCCTGTTTATGATGAATTAATTACAGTTTAAAAATAAAAATTTGAAAATTTACTTTCTGATGTTAGGTGATTTGCCATTAGTTCACTAGTATCAGCAATTTATCGATATTTTTCATTAAGTTCAAATAACTCCAAGTTTACCTTGGAAATTTAGTGTTTTGGGTCAGGTTGGGTTGTGAGTGTTCTGGAGTGCTTGTCAAGGGTTGTTCCGGCGTTGGAATTAACTTATAAACTGATTCAAATACAAAGTGAAAAACATGTCATTAATTTAGCATATTTTAGCGTTTTTCTTGAGGTTTTTAGCTTGGTTCAGATGGATGAATTGGGAATTTCTTTCTTTGTCTGGATATATATTACAGTTGATTTTATCAGGCAGAAGTGACACCAAAATAGGGTCACCAGTGACTTCAACCTCCCCCCCCCGTCATTTCCCTGAAATATACCTGTTTAAGTATTCAAACAACCAATTGGGGTCGCCCACTATGCTTGAGAATGGTCTTCTAGAGTGACTTTGTATTCACAGTTGAATGGAACTTTAATCATAGCTAAATCTAGGGGAATGTGATTAATGGAGAGAGTTAGACTTTCTTAGTAAACTGGAATGCCTTTTTTTTTTTTTGATGGCTGACTTGAAATGGAAATTGTTGAATTTAGTTCGAAATTCGCTGAAAGGGTCAAAATTTTGGACTATTAACAGGGTTGCGCCTATGGATTAAAAATAACGTTTCTTGTATATTTTATATCACTTAGTCACACTAGTGAAATAGACTAGTTTTTGGTCTATTAGATGATTGAAATAGGTGGGAAAATAGCCCTAAAATGAGTGTTTTTGCATAATTACTTACAGCAGTTAAACCCCCAAGAAGCTATTTTTAGGTATATATAGGCCCTCTGCTGACCTCTAAAACGACCTTTATAAATACCTTACTAATACCATTGGTGGAATTTATTTGTTGTTGCAAAGGCGACATTAACTCATAATTAGAATTTAATATAGCTGCCGTTTGCTTGATACAGGAAGTTACTGGATAGCCCACCGGTAAGACCGTCAAACATACCACGGGTGGGGTTTGAACCACGGTCAGAGAGTCTCAAAACTCCTGACCCGTCGGTTAGTTCGCGTTTGCCACGGTCTGGTGTTTTGAGACTCTCTGACCGCGGGTTCAATCCCACCCGTTGGTATGGTTGATTTGCAGTCGTGTCATTTACGATTCGTGCGAGTCAAGACCCGTCAAAAATATGGTGGGAAATCCGCTTGGCAGGCAATGGTAAGAGAGGCGCATCCGGACAATCCTTTGTTTGAGTAAAAGGACATCTTAATAATGTTAACCTTTTTAGTGTGGCAACGTTTTCGCTCTCCAGAGCTTTTTAAAGTTTGTTTCAAATATTACAGGTACACAGTGGGTACGTTGTGGCAATTAATGTTAGATCAAAAAATTATTAGCGCCCCCCCCCCCCCCTGGGTTCCCTAGATGACCCTTGATGAAGGTAGTTGTTGTAGTAGTAGCAGCAGCAGTAGTTGTTGTAGTAGTAGTAGTAGTAGTAGTAAGAGCAGTAGAAGGACTAGTAACAGTAGTTGTTAGTAGTAGTAAGAGCAAGTTGAAGACTAGTAACCAGGAGTTGATAGTAGTAGAATAAACTAGCAGTAAAAAGTATTAATTAGCAGTAGTATAGTAGTAGCAGTAGTTGTCGTAGTTAGTTACAATAGTAGTAATTGCAGAAGTTGGTTATTTAAAAAGTAAAATAGTAATAGTAGCAGTAGTACTTTGTAATTGTAGTAGCAATATCGTTTACTGGAGTTTACCTGGAGGAGAGTTCCGGGGTCAAGCCCCGCGGCCGGTCTGTGACCAGGCCTCAGGTGGTCAGAGCCTGATCAACCAGGCTGTTTGCTGCTGCTGCACGCAAACCACGTACGTGCCACAGCCCGGCCTGGTCAGGATACTGACTTTAGGTGCTTGTCCAGTTGCAGCTTGAAGGATGCCAGGGGTCTGTGGTAATCCCCTTAGGTGTGATGGGAGGCAGGTTGAACCAGTCTCGGTCCCCTGAAACTTATTGTATGGTCTCTTAACGTGCTAGTGACACCCCTGCTTTTTCATTGGGGGGATGGTGCATCGGCTGCCAAGTCTTTTGCTTTCGTGTAGTGAGTGATTTTTCGTGTGCAAGTTCGGTACTTTCCCTCTTGGATTTTCCAGGTGTATAAAATAAAGTTTATCTCTCACCCCGCCTGCGTTCCAGGGAATTAAGGTTTGAAACTCAAGCGCGCTCCAGTAATTGAGGTGGTTTTATCTCCGTTATGCGCGCCGTGAAGGTTCTCTGTACATTTTCTAGGTCAGCAAATTTCACCTGCCTTGAAAGGGTGCTGTTAGTGTGCAGATATTCCAGCTAGATAGAACAAGTGACCTGTAGTAGGACTATAAGTAGTACCGTATGAGGAGTAGTCGATGTCAAAAACTGCCTTTATTCTGTTTAATTCCGTTTGAATGCATTTAAGGATGACTGAAGGCATTTTGTGCTTAAGTTTTTTCACCTTTCATTCTAGATTTAATATATTATTTATATAATATATATTTGTATATTTATTTTATATATATATATATATATTATATATATATATATATATTATATATCATTTACGAAACTGCGGCAGGTCAGGGTTCGGGACCCCTCGACAACATTGTCCCGCTCAAGAGACAAAACATGTACATGTCACCTTATCCTGGATAAGGTGACAGGTTATATATTAGTTTATGTATCTCTGTATTGTTTGTAATTGCTCAACGGTGCTCCTGAAGAGCGAAACGATGTTAATAAAAGTCAAACATTCGGTACACACTTTTTTTACGTAATTAACAACATTAGTTACATTAATTAACATTATTTACACAATTCCCTTGGATGAAGGGAGGAAAGACAACATAGTTGTTATTCGCCTCTCATCCTTATTTTTGATATTTCATCTTAATCTTGCAAATGGCCCTTATAAACACAGTTGAATAATGGTCATAAGTTGCGAATGGGCCTCATAAAAAGTTGATATGGCCTCATAAAGTTGCAAATGGCCCTCTTAAAATAGTTGAAAATGGCCCTCCATAAAGTGGCAAATGGCCTCATAAAAAAAGTGAAATGGCCTTCATAAAGTTGCATAATGGCCTCATTAAAAATAGTTGAAATTGGCCTCATAAAGTTGACAAATGTCCTTATAATAAAATTGGAAAATGGCCTCATAAAGTTGCCTAATGGCTCATAAAAAAGTTACAATGGACCTCCTAAATTGCAAATGGCTCATAAAAAAGTTGCCAATGGCATCATAAAAAAGGGACTTATATGTCTGACCAGAATTAAGGCGATCTGAGGCCCAGGTATAAGAAAAAGTCTTATTTCGCACCTACGTGTGCTGTGTGTGTGTGTGCGTTGTGTGTGTGTGTGTGGTGTGTGTGTGGGTGTGTGTGTGTACTCACATAGTTTTCTCACCCTAGTTGAGGTTGGCGGGGGTCGAGTCCGAGCTCCTGGCCGCCTCTTCACTGATCGCACTAAGGTCACTCTCCCTGAGCCGTGAGCTTTATATACCTCTGATTAAAGCTATGTAAGGATCCAGCCCTCCCTACATCGCTTCCCAAACTTTTCCACTTACTGACTACTCTGTGGTGAACGAATACTTCCTAACATCCCTGTGATTCATCTGTGTCTTCAACTTGCCAACTGTGCACTTTGTTTACTGTGTCCCCATATCTGGAACATCTGTCTTTGTCCTCCTTGTCAATTCCTCCTCAGTATTTTGTATGTCGTTAGCATGTCCCCCCTTCTCTCCTGTTCCTCCTGTGTCGTCAGGTTGTTTTCCTTATCCCTCTCACTGTAGGACATACCTCTTTTCTTAGCTCTTGGACTAGTCTTGTTGCAAACCTTTGCCACTTTTCTAGTTTTCTTTACGTGCTGGCTAGGTGTGGGTTTCCAAACTGGTGCCGCATACTCCAATATGGGCCTAAACGTACACGGTGTCCAGGGTCCTGAACGATTCCTTCTTACGATTGTCGGGAATATGTTCTGAGGTTTGGCTAGGCTCCCATTATGTGCAGCAGTGATTTGTGTGTGTGTGTGTGTGTGTGAGTTGTGTGTGTGTGTGTTGTGTGTGTGTGTGTGTGTGTGTGTGTGTGCTGTGTGTGTGTACTCGCCTATGCGTAATCACCTAGTATGAGGCTGCAGGAGCCGATTAACAGCTCCTGGCCCCCCCAACTGCTCGCTAGTCGCTACAAGGTCACGCTCTCCCGCTCCAAGAGCTTTATCATACAGTTTATTAAAGCATTTATAGGATTCTGCCTCCCATGCTTCACTCTCCAGTTGTTCCACTTCCTTATAACTCTAAGGCTAATAAAAATACTTGCGTAGCATCTCTTTGACTCATATGAGTCTTCAGCTTCCGTTGTGTCCTCTTGGTCGTGGTTTGTCCCAATCTCTTGATATTTTCAGCCCTGTCCTGCTTGTTAATTCCTTTCAGTATTTATACGTTGTTATAATATTCCCCCTATTCTCTAGTGTCATCAGGTTGAGTTCCCGTATACTTTCCTCATACAACATGCCCCTAAGCTCCAGGACGAGTCTTCCAAACTTTTTCATTTTTCCAATTTATTGACGTTTTTGACCAGGTGTAGATTCCTTACTGGTGCTGCATCCTCCAGTATTGGCCCCTGTATGTGCATGTGCGTGTATGTTGTGTGTGTGTGTGTGTGTGTGTGTGTGTGGTGTGTGTGTGTGTGTGTGTTTGTGTGTGTGTGTGTGGGTGTGTGTGTGTGTGTGCTTGTGTGTGTGTGTGTGTGGTGTGGGTGTGTGTGTGTGTGTGTGGTGTGTGTGTGTGTGTGTGTGTGGGTAGCTAAGTTCTTATTTTAATTAGCAAAATTGGATACATCTGCAATGTTCTACTGTATTCTTTATGATAGTTGCAGAGTGGGAATTAAATCTAATTGTGTTTCACTGTTATTTTATATTTATTCTAAGTGTTCTCTCCCACAGGCCAACATTTTACATGTACTGTGTGCTGAAGGTTGCAGCTAGCCTGGCTGTCCTTTGTCTCAACCTTGACTTCAGAATGCCTTCAAGCAAAGTCACTAAGGATTTCAAATCTTTATTAAAAAGAGCAGAAGTTCTGACCTTCCTTCTAGCAGTGATTTTCACAGGTGAGATGGTCCGATATTTGTGAGGGGAAAGAACATGATAACATGAACGAGAAGTTAATAAACCATAGCAAGAAAACAGTTATTATAATATTAATTTGGAAGCATTAAATCACTAGAGGTCATTTAGTGCTTGCAGAATGGGAGGTAAACAGGTTAAGTCCGAGAGAGAATAATGCTTTATCAACATTCAAGCACCCAGCTTGAAGAGAGAAAAAAATTGCATAATACATATTCAATACTTTCATTAGGTACATTCTTCGGGATACTGGATGCATTCCTCTTCTGGTTGCTGCAGGATCTGGGAGCTTCGAACACTTTATTGGGCATCACTGTGACCGTGGGAACTGCAGCCGGCATACCCATCCTTGTGGCCTCAAAACACATTATCTCCACTCTGGGGCATGCCAACACCCTCATTTTCGGACTTGCCTTCTATGTCGTCCGCATGATAGGTTGTTCATCTTTTATGTTTTCTCAGTACAGTAGAGAAGGAAAATCCATTTGAGTTTTTTCTAGTTAAACTTTATTAAGTTGGTGATAACATATTTGATTGCTTATACGATTGTTATAGTTTTGGAAAACCACTAAACTTGTAGGTGGCCATACAGTCCCTGGGGAATGGGATGTAATCAGTTTTGATCCAAAGAAGGTTAGGCTAAATTTAGCTCTGAAGACCATAAATCATTTGCCAGCATCAAGGTATTCTCTGTGATGGGTTAGACCAAGAATAATTCCACTTTTTCTACATTTACTGGCCAGACGAGTACATGCTTAAACATTATGTGTGCGAGTACGTCATCATTGTAGTAGTAACATGTTTCTCCTCTCAGGATATTCCTACATTCAAGATCCATGGTGGTGTTTACCCTTTGAAGCTCTGGAATGTTTTACTGTCTCCCTGATGGACGCTGCTTGTGTATCCTATGGTGATGCCCTCGCCACACCATCTACCATTGCTACACTGCAGGGAATGTATGGAGGCCTTCACTATGGTATTGGTAGGTTGAGAAATCTGGAGGATTAAGGTTCTAAAATATAAGTGAATGATAAATTATATACTGTTGGGGTGAAACAAGCCCATAAGGATCAAAACATCTGGGAAATGGAAAGCAATCAAGTGTGATCTGATTAAGTGGAGAGGAACCTACAATACCTTAGATAACGAGCCCTTCGTTAGCATCAAGGCACTTCTCTTGAATTCCTTGAGGGAGGCGCCTTAATGCCGGCGAAGAGTCTATTGATGCGAGGCACTGAACCTATCATCATTTAACCGAATTTATTCTAATTGCCTCCCATTTCCCTGGGTGTGGTATAACCCCTACGTGTCTAGCGTTTCTCCATGAAATTAATATGAATGAGAATTCCCTTGAATAGTGGATAACAAAATACACCTCTGTGAAGATTATAGAGATGAGTAAGGCCCAAAAAAATGAGATAAAAGGCAAATGAAGTTTAACGAACAGGATACAAAACAATAATAAACATCTGCCCTCAGATTGAATTTCGAGAGTAGAACTCTAGAAACCAGTCACGGGTATGTAACACGTTAGAAGAACATACGTTAATGTGTGTTTGTGTATATATATATATATATATATATATATATATATATATATTTTATATATATATATATATATATATATATATATATATATATGGATTTGGAAAAGGCGTATTACAGGGTGGATAGGGGGGCAATGTGGCAGATGTTGCAGGTGTATGGTATAGGAGGTAGATTACTGAAAGCAGTGAAGAGTTTTTACGAGGATAGTGAGGCTCAGGTTAGAGTATGTAGGAAAATGGGAGATTATTTCCCAGTAAAAGTAGGCCTTAGACAAGGATGTGTGATGTCACCGTGGTTGTTTAATATATTTATAGATGGGGTTGTAAGAAAAGTAAATGCGAGGGTCTTGGCAAGAGGCGTGGAGTTAAAAGATAAAGAATCACACATAAAGTGGGAGTTGTCACAGTTGCTCTTTGCTGATGACACTGTGCTCTTGGGTGATTCTGAAGAGAAGTTGCAGAGGTTGGTGGATGAATTTGGTAGGGTATGCAAAAGAAGAAAATTAAAAGTGAATACGGGAAAGAGTAAGGTTATGAGGATAAAAAGATTAGGTGATGAAAGATTGGATATCAGATTGGAGGGAGAGATTATGGAGGAGGTGAATGTATTCAGATATTTGGGAGTGGACGTGTCAGCGGATGGGTCTGTGAAAGATGAGGTGAATCATAGAATTGATGAGGGGAAAAGGGTGAGCGGTGCACTTAGGAGTCTGTGGAGACAAAGAACTTTGTCCTTGGAGGCAAAGAGGGGAATGTATGAGAGTGTAGTTTTACCAACGCTCTTATATGGGTGTGAAGCATGGGTGATGAATGTTGCAGCGAGGAGAAGGCTGGAGGCAGTGGAGATGTCATGTCTGAGGGCAATGTGTGGTGTGAATATAATGCAGAGAATTCGTAGTTTGGAAGTTAGGAGGAGGTGCGGGATTGCCAAAACTATTGTCCAGAGGGCTGAGGAAGGGTTGTTGAGGTGGTTCGGACATGTAGAAAGAATGGAGTGAAACAGAATGACTGCAAGAGTGTATCAGTCTGTAGTGAAAGGAAGGCGGGGTAGGGTCGGACTAGAAAAGGTTGGAGGGAGGGGGTAAAGGAGGTTTTGTGTGCGAGGGGATTGGACTTCCAGCGGGCATGCGTGAGCGTGTTTGATAGGAGTGAATGGAGACAAATGGTTTTTAATACTTGACGTGCTGTTGGAGTGTGAGCAAAGTAACATTTATGAAGGGATTCAGGAAACCGGCAGGCCGGACTTGAGTCCTGGAGATGTGAAGTACAGTGCCTGCACTCTGAAGGAGGGGTGTTAATGTTGCAGTTTAAAAACTGTAGTATATAGCACTCTTCTGGCAAGACAGTGATGGAGTGAATGATGGTGAAAGTTTTTCTTTTTCGGGCCACTCTGCCTTGGTGGGGAATCGGCCAGTGTGTTCATAAAAAAATAATATATATATATATATATATATATATATATATATATATATATATATATATATATATATATATATATATATATATATTATATATATATATATTTATATATATATGTGTGTGTGTGTGTGTGTGTGTGTGTGTGTGTGTGTGTGTGTGTGTGTGTGTGCGTGAGTGTGTGTACTCACCTAATTGTACTCTCCTAATTGTGGTTGCAGGGGTCGAGCTCAACTCCTGGCCCCCGCCTCTTCACTGATCGCTACTAGGGCCTCTCTCTCTCTCTCTGCTTCCTGAGCTTTGTCATACCTCGTCTTAAAGCTATGTATGGTTCCTGTCTCCACTACGTCATTTGCTAGGCTATTCCACTTCCTGACGACTCTATGACTGAAGAAATACTTCCTAACATCCCTGTGGCTCGCTTGAGTCTTCAGCTTCCAATTGTGACCTCTTGTTTCTGTGTCCCCTCTTTGGAACATCCTGTCTCTGTCCACCTTGTCTATTCCACGCAGTATCTTGTATATCGTTATCATGTCTCCCCTGACCCTTCTGTCCTCCAGTGTCATCAGTCCGATTTCCCTCAACCTTTCATCATAGGACAATCCCCTGAGCTCTGGAACTAGCCTTGTTGCAAACCTTTGTACTTTCTTTAGCTTCTTGACGTGCTTGACCAGGTGTGGGTTCCAAACGGTTGCTGCATACTCCAGTATGGGCCTGACGTACACAGTGTACAGTGTCTTGAACGATTCCTTATTAAAGTATCGGAACGTTATTCTCAGGTTTACCAGGCTCCCGTATGCTGCAGCAGTTATCTGGTTGATGTTTGCCTCCGGAGACGTACTCGGAGTTATGGTCACCCCAAGATCTTTCTCCTTGAGTGAGGTTTGCAGTCTTTGTCCACCTAGTCTATACTCTGTCTACGGTCTTGTTTGCTCTTTCCCAATCTTCATGACTTTGCATTTGGCAGGGTTGAATTCGAAAAGCTAGTTTCTGGACCACGTGTCCAGTCTATCCAAGTCTCTTTGTAGCCCTGCCTGATCCTCATCCGATTTAATTCCTCTCATCAACTTCACATCATCTGCGAACTGGGACACTTCAGAGTCTAACCCTTCCATCATGTCATTCACATATATCAAAAATAGCACTGGTCCTAGAACTGACCCCTGTGGGACCCCGCTCGTCAGAGACGCCCTCTGTGATACCTCTTTATGTACCATGACTCGTTGTTGCCTCCCTGTCAGCTATTCTCTGATCCATTGCAGTCCCCTCCTTGTTATACGTGCCTGATCCTCCAGCTTCTGCACTAATCTCTTGTGAGGAACTGTGTAGAAAGAATTCCTGCAGTCTAGGAAAATGCAATCCACCAACCCCACTCGTGTCTTACTTCTGTTACCTTGTCACAAAACTCCAGAAAGTTTGTGACACAGGATTTGCCTTCCATGAATCCATGCTGGGTGTCATTTATAATCTTGCTCCAATCCAGGTGCTCCACCACCCTCCTGATAATCTTCTCCATGACTTTGCATACTATACATCTGTCAGAGACACTGGTCTGTAGTTTAGTGCCTCGTTTCTGTCTCCTTTCTTAAAAATGGGGACTACATTTGGTGTTTTCCATATCTCAGGTAGTTGCCCAGTTTCAAGGGATGTATTGAAGATTGTGGTTAAGGGCACGCACAGCGTCTCTGCTCCTTCTCTAAGGATCCACGTGGAGATGTCTGGTCCCATCGCCTTTGAGGTATCAAGGTCACTTAGCAGCTTCTGCACCTCCTCCTCCGTTGTTCGTATGTGTGTATGTGTACTCACCTATTTGTACTCACCTATTTGTGGTTGCAGGGGTCGAGTCTTAGCTCCTGGCCCCGCCTCTTCACCGGTTGCTACTGGGCCCTCTCTCTCCCCGCTCCATGAGCTATATCAAACCTTGTCTTAAAACTGTGTATGGTTCCTGCCTCCACTACGTCATTTTCTAGGCTATTCCACTGTCTTACAACTCTATGACTGAAGAAATACTTCCTAATATCTCTCTGACTCATTTGTGTCTTCAACTTCCAATTGTGGCCTCTTGTTTCTGTGTCCCCTCCCTGGAACATCCTGTCTTTGTCCACCTTGTCTATTCCCCGCAGTATTTTATATGTCGTTATCATGTCCTCCCTGACCCTCCTGTCCTCCAGTGTCGTCAGGCCCATTTCCCTTAATCTTTCTTCATAGGACATTCCCCTTAGCTCTGGAACTAACCTTGTCCCCAAACCTTTTACTTTTTCTAGTTTTCTTGACTTGCTTTATCAAGTGCGGGTTCCAAACAGGTGCTGCATACTCCAGTATGGGCCTGACATACACGGTGTACAGTGTCTTGAACGATTTCCTTTCTAAGATATCGGAATGCTGTTCTCAGGTTTGCCAGGCGCCCATATGCTGCAGCAGTTATCTGGTTGATGTGTGCTTCCGGAGACATGCTCGGTGTTATAACTCACCCAAGATCTTTCTTTCCCTTTAGTGAGGTTTGCAGTCTTTGCCACCTAGCCTATACTCGGTCTGTGGTCTTCTGTGCCCTTCCCTATCTTCATGACTTTGCATTTGGCAGATTAAATTCGAGAAGCCATTTGCTGGCCAGGTGTCCAGTCTGTCCAGGTCTCTTTTTAAGTCCTGCCTGGTCCTCATCAGATTTAATTCTCCCCCATTAACTTCACATCATCTGCAAACAGGGACACTTCTGGGTCTAACCCTTCCATCATGTCGTTCACAATACCAAAATACACTGGTCCTAGACCGACCCCTGTGGGACCCCGCTCGTCACAGGGGCCCACTGTGATACATCATTACGTACCATGACTCGTTGTTGTCTCCCTGTCAGGTATTCCCCTGATCCATTGCAGTGCCCTTCCTGTTTATATGCGCCTGATGCTCTAGCTTCTGCACTAATCTTTTGTGAGGAACTGGTAAAAGGGGCCTTCTTGCATCCAAAAAGATCAATCACCCACCCCTCCTCTCGTGTCTTATTCTGTTTTTATCTAAACCCCAAAGGGTTTTGTACACAGGATTCCCTTCCATGAACCCGGGCGGGTTGGCTTTATACTCTTGTTCCTTCCAGGTGCTCCCCACTCTCCTCCTGATAATCCCCCAAAATTTTTTGCATATTTAAACGTCAATGAAAACAGGTCTATAGTTTATGCCTCTTTTCTGTCCCCTTTTTTTTAAAAAGGGGAACTACATTTCCCGCTTCCATACCTCAGGTAGTTGCCCAGTTTCCAGGGGACTTTTTTAAAGATTGGGGTAAGTGGCACGCACAAATACTGCTCCCCCCTAAGGACCCCGGGGGGAAAGTTGTCCGGTCCTTTGCCTTGAGGGATCGATGCCCTTAGCATTTCTTCACCTCCTCCTCATCTGATGTATGTCGTCCCAAAACTTTTTTGGGGTATTCCTTTCTGGGTCCCCCCTGGTCTTCCCCCCCAGATCCTTTCCCGACTCTACGAAATACTTCCTTAAATTTCGGTTTTAGTCCTCACATACTCTTTATCGTTTCTTGTGATTCTCCACCTTCTTTCCTCATTTACACCCGGGCCTTGACTGTTGTCTTCCCCCCCCAAAGTGGTATACGCGTTTCGGGTCAGATTTGACTTTCGATGCATTCGTTTTATCTGTCGCTGGGCCTCCCTCTTATCTGGCATATCGTTTCTGGTTTTCTACTAATCTCCTTGTTTTTCCCCCGGGCCTATGCCTCCTTTCCTTTTCCCTTCTCTGTTGCACTTAGTTTTTGCCTCCCTACACCTTTGGGTAAACCAAGGACTCTTTTTTGGGCTTCCTATTATTTCTGTTGCCCTTGGGAACAAAACTTTCCTCTGCCTCCTTGCACTTTGTTGCCACATATTCCATCATCTCGTTTACTGATTTTCCTACCATTTCTCTGTCCCACTGAACCTCCTGCAGGAAGTTTCTCATACCTGTGTAGTCCCCCCTTTTATAGTTTGGCCTGATCCCTTCAGTTCCTGTTACCTTCTCCACTTGTAACTCTACTATATAATCAAAACTCAGCACCACATGATCGCTAGCTCCAAGGGGCCTCTCGTAAGTGATGTCCTCAATGTCTGAACTGCTCAGGGTGAACACAAGATCCAGTCTTGCTGGCTCATCCTCCCCTCTCTCTCTGGTTGTGTCCCTGACATGTTGATGCATGAGGTTTTCAAGTACCACATCCATCATCTTGGCTCTCCATGTTTCGGGACCCCCATGTGGCTCCAGGTTTTCCCAGTCGATCTCCCTGTGGTTGAAATCGCCCATTACCAGTAACTTTTCTCTGCTCGAGTGAGCTCTTCTTGCCACCTCAGCCAGTGTGTCCACCATCACCCTGTTGTTTTCTTCGTACTCCTCTCTTGGCCTCCTGCAGTTCTGTGGTGGGTTATACATCACTCCAATGACTACTTTATGTTCTCCGGACTGAATTGTACCTACAATGTAGTCTCTTTCTCCAATCATGTCCATGCCTTCCATTTCCTCAAATCCCCATCGGTGTTTTATGAGCAGTGCAACCCCTCCTCCCCCTCTACTCCTTCTATCTTTCCTCAGGATCTGATATCCCATTGGGAAGACTGTGTCTGTTATTGTCTCAGCGAGTTTTGTTTCTGTGACTGCTATGATGTCTGGGGATTTTTCACTGATTCTTTCGTTCCACTCCTCATGTTTATTCGTTATTCCATCCGCGTTTGTGTACCAAACTTTCAGTTTCTTTTCTATCATTATGGTCATGCAAGAATATTAGGGTTGGGGGAGCGAGAGCCTTGGTGGGGGCCTATATGGGGCTGTGGTGTAGATGGGGTTTGTGATGATGGGGGTGGGGTCAGAATGCCCATAAGGGACAGCTGTTGGGGTGAGGTTTGTGATATGGGGGTTGGTGGCAGAGGGAACAGTGAGTGGGTTGTAGTATAGGTTGCTCAGTTGCGTTGGGAATGTGTGTGTGTGTGTGTGTGTGTGTGTGTGGTGTGTGTGTGTGTGTGTGTGTGTGTGTGTGTGTGTGTGTGTGTGTGTGTGTGTGTGTGTATGTGTTTATATCTGTGTATGTACTCAACTATTTGTGGTTGCAGGGGTGAGTCATAACTCCTGGCCCCGCCTCTTCACTGATCGCTACTAGGTCCTCTCTCTCCCTGCTCTATGAGCTCTATAAAAATTCGTCTTAAAATTATGTATAGTTCCTGCCTCCACTACGTCACTTTCCAGGCTGTTCCACTTCCTGACATCTCTATGACTAAGGAAATACTTCCTAACATCCCTTTGACTCATAGGAGTCTTCAACTTCCAATTGTGACCCCTTGTATCTGAGTCCAATCTCTGGAACATATTGTCTTTGTCCACCCTGTCAATTCTGTGCAGTAATTTATATGTCGTTATCATGTCTCCCCTGAACCTCCTGTCCTCCAGTGTCGTCAGGCCGATTTCCTTTAACCTTTCTTCGTAGGACAATCCCCTTTGCTATGGGACTGGTCTTGTTGCAAACCATTGCACTTTTTTAACGTGCTGGACCAGGTGTGGATTCCAAACTGGTGCTGCATACTCCAATATCGGCCTGACGTATATAATGTAGAGTCATGAACGATTCCTTACTGAGGTATCGGAACGCTATTCTCAGGTTTGCCAGACGCCTGTATGCTGCAGCAGTTATCTGATTGATGTGCGCCACAGGAAATGTGCTCGGTATTATTCTCACTCCAAGATCCCTTTCCTTGAGTGAGGTTTGCAGACTTTGGCCACTTAGACTATACTGTGTCTGCTGTCTTTTTTGCCCTTCCCCGATCCTCATGCCTTTGCATTTGGCAGGGTTAAATTCAAGGAGCCAGTTGCTGGACCAGGATTGTAGCCTGTCCAGGTCTCTTTGATGTCCTGCCTGATCCTCGACCGATTTAATTCTTCACATTAACTTCGCATCATCTGCAAACAGGGACTCTTCTGAGTTTATCCCTTCCGTTATGTCATTTACATATACCAAAAACAGCACAGGTCCTAGGACTGACCCCTGTGGAACCCCGCTCGTCACAGGCGCTCAGTTTGACACCTCATCAAGGACGATAACTCATTGTTACCTCCCTGTCAGGTATTCTCTGATCCATTGCAGTGCCTTTCCTGTTATGTGTGCCTGATCCTCTAGCTTTTGCATGAACCTCTTCCGAAGAACTGTGCCGAAGGCCTTCTTGCAGTCCAAGAAAATGCAGTCTATCCACCCCTCTCTCTTGTATCTTACTTCTGTTACTTTGTCATAAACTCTTCAGTAGGATTTTCCTTCCCTGAAACCGTGCTGGTTGTGGTTTGTAAGCCTGTGTCTTTCCTGGTGATCCACCACTCTCCTCTTGATGATTTTCTCCATGACTTTGCATACTATTCACGTCAGTGACTCAGGTCTGTAGTTTAATGTTTCGTGTCTGTCTCCTTTCTTAAAAGTTTGGACTACATTTGCCATCTTCCATACCCAGTTTCAATGGGAGCATCTCTGCTCCCTTTCTAAGGACCCATGGAGAGATGTTGTCCGGTGTGGTCCCACCACATTTGAGGAAAATCAAGTTCCCCTTGGGCCGGTTTCCCTTCACCTCCTCAGTTGATCTTTTTTTTCACCCACCCCCCTTTGTTGGTTTCCCTCCCTTTTTGGGAATTCCGGGAGCCCTTCCTTCCCTTCTCCACTATAATATTCTTTAAATCTCTTTGTTGAGTTCCTAAACACCTCTTTCTTTTTCTTGTGAATCCCCCCCTTTCCCTTTCCTCACCAAATTACCGGGCCCTTTGGGATATTTTTTTCCTCCTGATGTTTTATAAAACGCTTGGGGGTTAGATTTTGTTTTTGATGCCATTTCGATTGCGCTGAGCCCCCCCTTCTTATCTGCGATTTTTTTCGTTTTTGGGTCTTCACTAATCTTTTAAAAATTTTTTCGGGGCCCTTTTTTCTTCTTAGTTTTCTCCTTTCTCTACTGATTTTATTTTTCTGCCCTTCCCTACCCCTTTTGGGGTAAAAACCAAAGGACCGTTCTGGTTTTTCCCATTTTTGGGTTTCCCCCTTTGGGAAAACAAACCTCCCTCTGCCTCCTTGCATTTTTTTTGTTACATAGCCCCACATTTTTTTTTACGGGTTTTCCTCCCAAATTCTCTCTCCCACTAAAAGTTTTTTGGGAGAAATTTTTCCTCATGCTGTGAAAGCCCCACCTTTTGTAGTTGGGGTTTTCCCCCGGCCCTTTCCTGCTCCCCTCCCCATTTGGGACCCTCAACTGGGGGTTTTCAAAGCACAAAACCCACATAATCCTATACCCCGGGGGGGGCCTTTCATAGGGTGATTTTTCCTCGATGTCCGAATACTAAAAAGGGGGAAGTACTGGGCCCAAAGTCTTTTTGGGTTTTCATCTCTCTCTCTCCCTTCTCTTCCCCCCTTCTCCCCCTTCCCCCTTCTCTCTCTCTCCCCTCTCCCCTCTCTCTCTCCCCCTCTTTCTTCTCTCTCTCCCCTGGGTAGTGTATCAAAACATTTTTGATGCATGAGGCTTTCCAGAAATCACATCCATCATCTTGGATCTCCATTTTTTTTTGGGGAAATTTCCCCATGGGGTTTCCAGTTTTTCCCCCCCAATCTCCTTTGGGGAATTTGAAATCACCCATAACTAGAAAATTTTTGTTCCCCCCAGGGGGAGCTCTTTGGCCCCCTGGGCTAGGGGTGTCTCCCTTGTTCTGTTGCTCTCGCTTTTATTCCATTTTGGGGCCTCCTGTAGCTTGGCAGGTTGTACATTACACAATTACCACCTTTTTGTCCCTCAGCCCTGGACTTTTCCCTTATGTGGGCCCCTCCGCCCATTTCATCCTTTCCCTTTTCCTTTTTTTTAACCCCTTTCCTTTTTTTTAAAAGCAGGGGGGCAACTCCTCCCCCACTTTGCCCCCTCGTCTTTCCTAAAAGATTTGATTTTCGAGTGGACAGACTGAAACCCTGTTATCTTGGTGGGGTTTCGTTTTTTTTTGGGTTTTTTATTACGTCTGGGTTTTGTCCCTTGTTTTTTTTCATGCCACTCCTCACATTTATTTGTTATTCCATTTTGAAATTTGTAAACCAAAACCTTAAACTTTTTTTTTAAAACTTTAGGGGGGATCCTTTGGGGGTTTTGGGGAAAAGGGGGGAAAAACCTGATGGGGAACTATGTGGGGTTTGCTGTAAAAGGTGGAGTTTGAAATTTGGTTTGGGTGGGGGCTTTGGGTTTTATGGCAGGGGGTTTTTTTGGGGGCCCAATTTGTGGGTTTGGGCCTTTGGGGTTGTCCGGGTTTTGGGGGGGCTTCTGTAGGGGGTTTGTAAGGGAGGTTTTTTTTTAACTTCCTCCTGAGCCCTGGGTTCCCCTAAACCATCTCCTTCTTCACCTCTTTTTTCCTCCTTTTGTCTTTTGAACCCTCTTTTTTCTTTTCGCCTTTTTTCTCGGGGTTCTTTTTGCAGCCAGGTTACACCCTCCAGTACCGACGTTTTCCCTTAGTCTTGTTTTTTTTCCTGAAAGGATCCTCTTTTCGAGCCGTTTCAAACCTTGAAAATCACTTTGACTGTCCGGTTTTTCCCTCTTGAAAAACCCCCCATTCTCAAAAAATTTTGCAAGCTGGGGTCAGGGCATCTTCTGGGGGTTTTATGATGCTTTAAATTTGCTTTTTTCTCCCTTTCTTTTTTTTTCCCTATGTGTTGTTTTGTGGGTGTGTGGGGATCCCCTATTTGTACCCCACCTATTTGGGGGTTGAAAGGGGTCGGTCTTAGCTCCTAGCCCCGCCCTTCCCCGGGTTTTTGCTACTGGGTCCTCTCCCCCCTCTCCATGAGCTTTATAAAACCCAAGTTTTAAAAACTATGCAGGGTTTTCCCACCCCCATTTACGCACTTTTAGGCTATTCCACTGCTTAAAAAACTCTAAAACCTAAAAAAAATACTTCCAAATTTCCCTTTTGGGACTCATCTGACTCTTAAAATTCCCAGTTGGGGCCTTTTTGTTTCTGTTTTCCCCCCCGGGAAACATCCTGTCTTGTCCCTTTCTATCATGAACAGTTTTTTAAATATGACGTTATCATTTCCCCCCCTGACCCTCCTGCCCTCCAGTGTCGTCAGGTTTGATTTCCCTTAACCTTACTTCTTTAGGACTTCCCCTTAGCTTGGAACAAACCCCTTGCCCGCAAACCTTTGCACTTTCTCAAATTTTTCTTGAAGGGGCCCTTGAAAAAAGGGGGGGTTTCCAAACGGGTGCTGCATACCCCCAAGTTAGGCCAGACTACACGGGTACAGTGTCTTAAAACGTTTCCCTTTTGCAAAGGTATGGAAAACTCTTTTCTCGGGTTTTTGGCCAGGGCCCATATGTTTTGCAGAGGTTATCGGTTGTTTGGGGCTTTCGGAGACGTCTGTTTTTAATACCCCCCCCCCAAAGTTTCTTTCTCCTTGGGGCGAGGTTTGCAGTTTTGGGGCCAACCTAGCCTATACTTTTCTGTGGTCTTCTGTGT
This sequence comes from Cherax quadricarinatus, assembly GCF_026875155.1. Taxonomy (NCBI): domain Eukaryota; kingdom Metazoa; phylum Arthropoda; class Malacostraca; order Decapoda; family Parastacidae; genus Cherax; species Cherax quadricarinatus. The sequence continues at coordinate 10,338,331 of NC_069488.1, forward strand.
TTTTCCCCCGGGTTTTTCTTTGACTTTGCTTTTGGGGGGGTTTAAAAATTGGGGGAAGCTGGGTTGTGGATCGGGTTTTGCCCCACTGCCCCCAGGTCTTTTTTGAAGTCCTGCCTGATCCTACCCTGTTTTAATTTTTCCTCATTAACCTAAAATTTTCTGAAAAAAAGGGACACTTCTGGCCCAAATTTCCTTCTTTTCAGGGTCGTTCACATATCCCAAAAAAATAGCACGGGCCCTAGGCCCGCCCCTTTTGGGGGACCCTGCTGCACGGGTTTTGCCCACTGTGATACATCATTTGTACCAGGGCTATTGTTGCCTCCCTAAACAGGAATTCTCTGATCCTTTCAATCCCCTTTCCCTTTGTTATATGTCCTGATCCTCTGGGTTTCCCGCCTAATCTCTTGTGGGAAAAACTGTTTTTCAAAGGCCCTTCTTGCAGCCCAAAGAAGATGCAATCAACCCAGCCCTCCTCTCAGGGTCTTACTTCTGTTATTTTTATCAAAAACTCCAAAACGGTTTGGGGACCCCGGGGTTTTCCCCTTCCCATTAATCCTTCGGGTTTGGGCGTTTTAATCTCTTTTCTTTTCCCAGGTGTTCCCCACTCTCCCCCTTTATAATCTTCTCCATAATTTGCAATACTATAACGTCAGTATAAAAAGGGGGTTTTAGTTAAGGTAATACAATTTTTTTAAAAAAAAAGAGGATAAAAAAGGTATAACACAAAGATTTTAGGGCGAAATGACAAAATTTTTGTTGGTTTATTATTGGTAATAAAAGACTTTTTTGGGGTAGACTTCGGGAAATGACATTTTATAGGGGGGCCCACAGATATATCAGATCATTTTCTAGTTGTAGCTACACTGAAGTAAAAGGTAGATGGGTTTCAAGGAGAATAGAAGCATCGGGGAAAAGAGAGAGGTAAAGGGTTTTATAAACTAAAGAGGGGGCAGTTGGGGTAAGAATAAAAGTTTTATTGGGGGAAAGATGGGCTAAAGAGAGCATAGGCAAGGGGGTTTCGAAGGGTAGGGGGGGTGGGGTTTAAAAATGTAGTGTTAGAGGGGTTTTCAGCAGAAGTTTTTTGTTAAACAGGAAAGTGGGGGGGGGGGAGGGGGGGGAAAGAGGAGCGATTGGGGGGAATGATGATGAAAAGAAAAGAAGTAAGGGAAAAAAAAAGTGCCCAAAAGAAGTTTTTAAAAGGTTTAAAATGATGCAAGGAGGGAAAAAGTAATTGGGAGAAAAAGAGAGAAGTTTAAAAGAGTGGGGGAAAGGGGAAAGTAAAAAGAGAGCAAATGAGAGAGTGGGGTTAGTGAGATGTTTTTTCAACAAATTTTTTTTGAAAATAAAAAAAAGTTTTGGAGTGGGGATTAACAAGGGTTAAAAAAGCCTAAGAACAAATGGTTTTTTCGTTTAAAAAAAGGAAAAGGAGAGTTACTTAAAAGGGAGGGTTTGAGGGATTGGGAAGATTTGGGAAGGGGAAAATTTTTTTAGGAATTGTTAAATGTTGATGAAGATAGGAAGGGGTGTGATTTCGTGTATAGGGCAAAAGGGGGGAAAAACATCTTGTTTGGAAATGAGGAAGAGCCCGTTTTGAGGTTTTGGGGGGAAATTGTGAGGCAGTAGGTTTTAAAAAGAAAAAGGGGGAAGGGGAAACCGGGATTGATGGGAAAAAAAGATAGAAAAGTTTTAAAAACAGGTGGGGGTTTAGTTTGGAGTGGTTGGGGCCCAAATTTTTTAATAAATGTATGGAAGAGGGTAAGGTAAATAGGGATTGGCAAAAAAGAGCAGCATTTGTTCCTTTGTATAAAAACAAAAGGGGGGGAAAAAAAGAGTGCAAAAAAATTTTTAGGGGGAAAAAGTCCCGTTTAGTTTAAACCCGGAAAAATGTTTTGGTTTTGAGTTATAATTGAAAGAATTAAGAAAAAAAAACGGAGGAAAAAGGATAGCAGTGAACAAGGAGGCTTTAGGAAAAAAAGGGGGTGGGGTGGACCAGGTGTTTACCCGGGGGAAAAAATATAAGTTTAACAGTATTTTTATAAGGCAAAAAAGGCTTTGGGGGCATTTTGGATTTTGGGGAAAAAGGGGTTTTGAAGGGGGGGATAGGGGGGCCCCAAAGGGCAGTTTTTGGGAAGGGGTATGGGTTTTAGGAGGTAGGGTTTCTGGGAAAACAGTGAAGAGTTTTTTAAAAGGGGGATTGTGAGGCTCAAGTTAGAGTAGTAGGAAAGAGGGAAATTTTTTTTCCCCGTAAAAGTAGGCCTTAGACAAAGGGTGTGTGAAAGTCCCGTGGTTGTTTTTAAAATATTTAAAGATTGGGGGTTGTAAGAGAAGTAAATGCGGGGTCCCTTTGGGAAAGGCGGTGGAAATTAAAAAAATAAAAAATCACACACCCAAAATGGGGAGGTTTTTCACAGTTCTCTTTGCCCCTACACTTGGGTCTTGGGAGATTCTGGAAAAAGAAAGTTTGCAGAGATTGGTGGGATGAATTTGGGGTTTTGGGTGTTTCAAAAGAAGAAAATTAAAGGGAATACAAGGGAAAAAGTAAGGTTTTTTGAGGAAAAAACAAAAAGATTTGGTTTATGAAAGGGTTAATATCAGATTGGAGGGAGAGAGTATGGGGGGGGTGAAAGTTTTTCAATATTTTGGGGGTGGACGTGTCCAAACGGATGGGTCTATGAAAGATGAGGTGAAACATAGAATTGAGGGGGGAAAAAAAAAGTGAGTGGTGCACTTAGGAAATCTGTGGAAACAAAGAAACTTTGTCCTTGGAGGGAAAGAGGGGAATGTATGAGAGTAAAAGGTTTTTTTCCAACGCTTTTTATATGGGGGTGAAAAACGGGGTGATGAAAGTTGCAGCGAGGAGGAATGGGGCCCGGAGCCCGGGGGAGATGTCTTTCCCGAGGGCCCAAAGTTGGTTTTGGAAAATAATGCAGGGGAATTCGAAATTTGGAAATTAGGGGAGGGGCGGGATTAAAAAAAACTTTTTGTCCAGAGGGTGAGGGAAGGGGGTTTTTGAGGGTTGGGTTTGGCCTTTTAGAGAGAATGGAGCGAAAAAAAAGAAAGACTTTAAAAGGGGTATCAGTCCCCGTAGTGGAAGGGAAAGGGGGGGGTTTGGGGGCCCCCTAGGAAAGGGTTTTGGGGGGAGGGGGAGTAAAGGAGGTTTTTTTGTGCGAGGGGGGTTGGGCTTCCAAAAGGCCCTGCTGAGCGTGTTTGATAGGAGTGAATGGAGGGGCAAAAAGGTTTTTAATTTCTTTTTACCGGTTGGGTTGGGATGTGAGCAAAAATAACAAATTTTTGAAAGGGGTTTAGGGAAACCGGGGAGGCCGGGCCCTTTAACCCCGGAGATGGGAAGTTTCAGGGGCCCGCACTCTGAAGGAGGGGGGGGGTTTAAAGTTTCAGTTTAAAAATGGTAGGGGTTTAAAACACCCTTCTGGCAAGGGCAGGGGATGGATGAATGAAAGGTTTAAAGTTTTTTTTTTCGGGCCCCCTGCCCTTTGGGGGGAATCGGGCCCGGGGGGTGAAAAATAAAAAAAAAAACACCCTCAGTGACACGGGCTATTGTTTTGTGCCTCTTTTCTGTCTTCCCTTTTTTTAAAAAAGGGAAATACATTTTTCCCCTCTTCCCTACCTCAGGTATTTCCCAAATTTCCCCGGGATGTGTTTTAAGTTGTGGGAAGTGGCACACAGCATATTCGCTCCCTCTCTAAGGGAAAACCCCCGGGGAAAATGTTTTGGTCCCATTGCCCTTTTAGGTTATCGATTCCCTTAGCAGCTTTTTTCACCTCCTCCTCATTTTTATTTATGTCCAAACCAAACCCCTTGGGTTGGGATATTTTTCCCTTTCTGGGGTCCCCATCTGGTCTGTCCCCCCCCGAGGCCCCTTTCCCGTCTCCCCCTGTAAATACTTAACTTAAATCCCCATGTTGAGCTCCTCCAAAAACCTCTTGGGTTGTTTTTTTGTGAGTTTCTCCCCCTTCTTTTTCCCCAGCCTTTTACCGGTCTTTGACTGTTGTTTCCTCCTAATGTGGTAAACCATACAAACAGTTTCAAAGGGAGACTTGGACTTTCCCATACTATGTCCCTTTTGTACTTTTCACTTTGGGGCCCCCCTCCTTACTGTGCATCCGTTTTTTGGCTCTTTCTCTAATCTCCTTATTTTCCTGGGTCCTTTGCCTCCTTTTACCTTTTCCCTTCTCTGGTTTTCACTTAGTTTTTGCCCCCCCTACACCTTCGGGGGAAACCAAAAAAACTTTGCTTTGGGCTTCCTAAATTTTTTTTTTCCCATGGGAAAAAAAATCTTTTTCCCCTGCCTCCCTGCACTTTTTTTCCCACATTTTTTCCCTAAACTCGTTTTCCCGATTTTCCTACCAGTTCTCTGTTTCCCAATGAACCTCCCGCAGGAAGTTTTCCCCAAAACCTTTTGGGAGTCCCCCCCCCTTTTTTAATTTGGCTTTTCCCAAACCAATTCCTGTTATCCCTTTTTCAAAAATTAACTCTACTTGTAACAAAATTCAAAACCACGTGTTTGCTTTGCTCCAAGGGGCCCCCTCGTAAATTTATGTCCTCAATTTTCTTAACTTCTCAGGGGTGAACCCCAAGGGTCCCCGTCTTGCTTTGGCTATGGGAAGGTTTATGCAAGAGGTTTTTAAGAACCACATCCATCATCTTTTGGCTCTCCATGTTTCGGGGCCCCCATGTGGGGTCCAGGTTTTCCCCTCGATCTCCTTTGGTTTTTTGAAATTGCCCATTACCAGTAACTTTGCTCTGCTCGGGGTGAGCTCTTCTTGCCACCTCAGCCAGTGTGTCCACCATCGCTCTGTTGTTTTCTTCGTTATCCTCTCTTGGCCTCTTGCGGGTTCTGTGGTGGGTTATACATCACTCCAATGACTACTTTATGTTCTCCAGACGGGAATTGTCCCTAACAAATTATAGTCCCTTTCCCCAAAATCACGCCCCATGCTTCCATTTCCTCAAATCCCCATCGGTTTTTTATGGCAGTGCAACCCTCCTCCCCCTCTACTCCTTCTATCTTTCCTTGGATCTGATATCCCGGTGGGAATATTGCGTCTGTTATTGTCTCAGGGTTTCGTTTCTGTGACTGCTATGATGTCTAGGGATTTCTCGCTGATTCTTTCGTGCCACTCCTCTTATTTATTCGTTTTCCGTCCGGGGGGCGTGTGTGTGGGGTTTTGTGTGTGTGTGTGTGGGGTGTGGGGTTTTTTGGGGGGATTTATCAACTTGTGGGTTTTCTAAGCCACTTTTTCAAACAAAGGTTAGAGGACACCAAACAGTATATTTACTAATACGTAAGTAAACAATGCATTGTACTTTTATGTATAATATTCTAAACCGTTTTTTGATACAAAGTGATCTGAATTTGAATTTGTACTGTAATTTAGTTTTAATCATCTAGTGATATTTTAGCATCCCGATAAGTTTGTTGATATTTATGTTAACATTACAGGTCGCGCTCTTGGCAGTCTTATTGGAGGAAACCTGATAAAAGTGGTGGGAATTCGTAACACCTTCAGAGGCGCAGCTGGAGTGTCTGCTGTTGCCTGTATACTATACTTTTTCATCAACTATAACTGTTTCCGTAAACAGCAACAAGAGCGCAGACAGAAAGCTATAAGTGAAAAGACAAATAAAGCAACAGTGACAGAAGAAAAGAAACACACAGAGGATAAAATAACTAAATTTACAGCTGATGATAATATTCCAAAACAAGAGTATCTCAGTTCAGCATTTAATGGAGAACTAAATTACACAGATAGTCAAACTGCAAGTAAATCAGAATATGTTAATTTAGCATTTGTCAAAGAAGCAAACTCCATAAACACTTAAAGTCCATAAATACAAATTGTGCCATCCTTTCATTCTAAGTGGAAGCATATGCTGTACCATGTGAAGCCTTTTTTAATGATTGAATGTCACAAGGATATATACACCAAGAATAAAGGGATTGAGGTACTCTTGACAGAAGTCTTTAATGACTGTTTGTGTAGTCGATAGAATTTAAACTTGATTAAACAAGCTTAAGAATTGTCAGACGAACCAAGTGTATAAACATTGAGCCTTTACGTTACTTGTTATTTTATGTATTAAAGAATTATTGTCTGGTAGTGAACAGTGTATATGTAAACCTCGTGTAGTCGACTGGCTACCACGATCTCTAATGTATTTACATCACTGTACATGTTCAAGTAGTTATTTCTATTTAAAGATATAAAAATTGATAATTCCCTGTGTGTCTATGTATTTCCATAATGAAAGACTAAAACTGTTCCCATCTTCACTCAATGAATTGGAATTATACAATACTGATATAAAAGTGAACAGTGTGGCCAGATCAAAAAATTCATTTACTATCATTTGTTCCCTAATCGACTTTGCAGAAATAACATCATAGTTCAGTGGCCCAACAAGCCAAACATTTTCACCCCTAGCTTTCAAAAATGCACGAAATAAACAGCACTCTCCATCTCCGAAGCTTATATCTGGCTAAATTATTTCACTGAATCACTTTAATATATCACCAAAAACGTCTATGAAGTCGGACAGGAGCTTTAAGTTCCTGGGCCGAGGAAAGAAGTTCAGCTGAGTTACAGTTGGTGCCTCTGAGGGAAATGTAATTCAGTAAGCATTACCTCTGAATCCTTCCTATTAGAGACCTGGGTTAGCCTAGACAGTACAGCTTTGGACTGTCAATATTCAAACAGCAGCTGGAGCCCTTGACCACTCTTCTGTTTATTCATCGACAGTTGTTTATTACAACTTAATTTGAGTTTATATATGCATTGATAAATACCACTTGATCGTGACTGCAATAATATATTTTACTGCTTGTGGAGGTAGTTACTGTACTCCTAACGGGCAACAGAATGAAATTACCTCTGAGCCGCCTACACCACCACATGTCCTCGCCAACTTGCAGCAAAGGTAGTTCGCTAAGCTCAAAGGGTTTTTCGTAGGATTTTATGGTCCAGTGTTTTAGAGCGTCGTGATTTTCGCTCACCATGAGGCGGGCTAAAACAACACGGGTTCGATTACCTGGCATATATTATATATTATATATATTATATATATATATATATATATATTATATATATTTATATATATATATATATAAAATTATAATATATATATATTATATATATATATAGGGAGGGGAGGAAAAGAGAGAGAGAGAGGGGAGAGAGAGAGGGAAGTACCACCTCTGGAACTGTCCTGGGGATCCTCATCCTCAGAGAAAACAATAAACTTGCTTCAGGGAAAACTCAAGGTTCTCCCTGAAGCTGTTTCAAAAAAATTTTTTTCTCCTACTACCCCTATATTTTATATATACTTTATTTTAAAAACAAAATACATTGACAAAAATACAGTAGTTAGTAAAACAACATAGATAACTCAGAGCTACATCTCGAATACTTCGTCCAGCTCCCCCGGGGGTGGGCCCGCGCGCCCAGAATGCTGCAAGTATTTCCCTCTGGATCGCAACACTGAGTCTCTGAAAGAGGAAGCTGGCCGCCTTTGGTCCTTCGTTTTTTATGATGAGTTTTTCACCCAGCTCTTTGAGGAACTTTAGAGAACACCCTTTCCTCATGCTTCAAGGGTCTCCGACCCTATTGGGATGAAGTTATAGCAAGGGGAAAGGCCTTCATATTTGCAGGTCTTCTGGGTCTCCCTGTGGCTGGCAGCTACACCCCTTTTTGCTACGAAGTATTGCAAGTAGGTGTCTGCCAATGTGGCGGCACAGGTGTAGTCCCAGGCAATCTGCTCTCCATCCTTCCCGGGTAGCATAGTGGCTCCATTGACTTCTGTCAGACCTCTGCACTTGGGGTTCCCCTTGGGCTCGGCAATGGGCTGTGGCGAGGCTTCTCTTTATGTGTCGTTGATCCCTCATGTCTGAAAACACGAGACCATGAAGTCCGAATTGATCAGCCGTCGCCCTGCTGCAAATGCCCCTAAGTTCGATGAGTAGGGGGGGCAGCTAGACAAAGAGCAACAGCAATCGCAATGGACTGTGGATCAAGTCGAGTGCCAAGGGGGGAAATTTGGGAAAACAGTTAAAGGAACCCCTGAAGTGGTGCCTTCCTTTCCTGAAGCACGGTGAGCACTGTGTTGGCAGTTTTTCCACTACCGGTTTGTTCCAGTGGGACTATTTGTGCTCTTTCGGAAGACCTGGTCTACTTGAGGGGTCTACAAGGGTGTCCCACAGCATGGCTGCTTCAGTGAACCTGGGGGCTTGAGCCCCCTACGGCACCTCTTAAGCGTTTTTTGGGGCAATCTCCTTGACTAGTCCACTGGAAGCCGAAACGAGGACAGAAATGCACGTAAGGCTACCTGCGTTGCCTTGCACACCCCTGTACCTCCCAGTCGTACTGGAAGAGTTGCCTGATCCCATTGCTGATCTTCCAATATATATATTATATATATATATATTTTATATATATATATATATATATATATATATATATTATATATATATTTTTATAAAAATAAAATATTATATATATAATAATTTATATATTCGTAGGTTCGATGGAGAGTTACCAGTAATGGGAGGAGAATCAGAATAAGGAAAGTTAAGAGTGAAGATCTGAAGGTAGGAAATCGTTTCTCTGTTCTTCAGGATGAATGTACTTCAGTGACCAGTGAAGGTAAGGGTACTACTGCCCATGCTAACAGAGGTAAGCGCATTCTTGTGGATGGTGACTCTCAGGTAAGATATATTGACCATGCTTTTTGTAATAGGAATAAGAAGATGAGAGATAGAGTGTGCTTCCCTGGAGCTGGTGTTGGGGACATAGTTAACAGGCTGGATAATATCATGTCAGGTAATGGGAACAAGCCCATAATCTGTCTCAGTGCTGGTGAAAATGATATTGGGAAGGGTAGGAGAGAAGAGCTGCTAGATAAGTACAGGTCAGCTATAGATTTCATTAAGTCTAAGGGAGGGGTCCCAATCATATGTAGCATCTTGCCTGGAAGGGGAGTAGGAAATGAATGGTTGTCTAGGGCAATTGGTGTAAATTGCTGGCTAGACAGATACTGCAAGGAACTTGCAATCCCATTCATTGACAACTGGAACAACTTTTATGGCAAACATGATATGTATGCAAGGGATGGGGTACATCTCTCTGGGGCTGGGGTGGTAGCACTTGCAAGCTCAATTGAGAAGGCCATTGGTGAAATGCCTGTGATTTTAAACTGCTAGAAGATAGAGGTATGGGTGTGTGTGGGAAGCAAGCAGGTTGCAACACTAGGGTTGGAAACAGTAAATGTATAAAAGGCATTCAGCATGAAGTTATAAATAAAGACAATAGATCAGTTCAGCAAACAAAGGGGGACAGCAGAGGGCAGCAAGGAACTAGCTCCCTTAAGGTTTACTATACTAATAGCAGGAGTGTAAGAAATAAGATAGATGAGCTTAGATTAATTGCAAGTGCAGGAAACATAGATATTATTGCTATAACAGAGACCTGGCTCAATCTGAAAGATAGAGAGATGCCCTCTGAATGTCACATACAAGGCAATAAATTATTCCACAATGACAAGATCAACCGGAAGGGTGGTGGAGTAGCGATGTACGTCAGAGACAATTTAAATTGTTGTGTTAGACAAGATATAAAATTGGAAGCGTCAGCCACTGAATCTGTTTGGTTACAGCTTCTCGAGGGCCGAGAAAAACTAATTTTGGGTGTGATTTACAGGGCCCCAAATCTTGATAGGGAGTGCAGTAAACTTCTATGGGACGAAATTCGTAAGGCATCTACATACGAAAATGTTGTGCTAATGGGAGATTTCAACTATAGATAGATTGACTGGAGCAATTTGACAAGAAATTTAGAGTCAGGTGACTTTCTTGATACGATCCAGGATTGTTTTTTAAAACAGTTTGTGACAGAGCCAACTAGGGGAAATAACCTCCTTGACTTGGTTCTTGTCAGTAGGGAAACACTAATTAATAATCTTGAGGTTAATGATGAGCTTGGGGAAAGTGATCACAAATCACTCAGTTTTAATATATCATGGAATTCCCCTAATAATGGCAATCAAGTCTCCATCCTTGACTTTCGCTTGGCTGATTTCATAGGACTGAAAAATTACTTAGGTGGCCTGAACTGGAATGACCTGACTAAGGGTCAGGTAGGTGGTGATGGTTGCCGATATGACGCTTTCCAGGGCATAGTTCTAGCTGCTCAGTCAAATTATGTTCCAAATAGGGAAATCAGATCAAACAAAAATGATCCTAAATGGATGAACAATAGATTAAAATATCTGATTGGTCAAAAGAGAGGCATATATAGGCAAATCAAAAGAGGAGAGGGGCAATTAAGAAATCGATATATTCAGTTAAAGAGAGAAATAAAAAAGGGAATTAGAAAAGCAAAAACAGATTATGAGGTTAAAGTTGCAGAGAATCGAAGACTAACCAAAAGGATTCTTTCAGGTATACAGAAGTAAGATCAGGGACAAGATAGGCCCACTCAAAAGTTCCTCGAGTCAGCTCACTGACAGTGATAAGGAAATGTGTAGAATTTTTAACACATACTTCCTCTCAGTTTTTACACAGGAGGATACCAGCGATATTCCAGAAATGATAAATTATGTAGAACAGGACGATAAAAAAACTGTGCACGATTAGGGTCACAAGTGACATGGTCCTTAGGCAAATAGATAAATTAAAACCTAACAAATCCCTAGGCCCTGATGAACTGTATGCAAGGGTTCTAAAGGAATGTAAAGAGGAGCTTAGCAAACCTTTGCTAATCTTTTCAACATATCACTACAAACTGGCATGGTGCCAAATAAGTGGAAAATAGCAAATGTGATACCTATTTTCAAAGCAGGTGACAGGTCCTTAGCTTCGAACTATAGACCAATAAGCCTAACCTCCATAGTGGGAAAATTTATGGAATCAATAATTGCCGAGGCAGTTCGTAGCCACCTTGAAAAGCATAAATTAATCAACGAGTCTCAGCATGGTTTTACAAAGGGGCGTTCCTGCCTTACGAATTTATTAACTTTTTTCACTAAGGTATTTGAGGAGGTAGATCATGGTAATGAATATGATATTGTGTATATGGACTTCAGTAACTCTTTTGATAGGGTCCCACATCAGAGACTATTGAGGAAAATTAAGGCACATGGAATAGGAGGAGAAAATTTTTCCTGGATAGAGGCATGGTTGACAAATAAGCAGCAGAGAGTTTGCATAAATGGGGACAAATCAGAGTGGGGAAGCGTCACGAGCGGTGTTCCACAGGGGTCAGTGTTGGGCCCCCTGCTGTTCACAATCTACATAAACGACATAGATGAGGGCATAAAGAGCGACATCAGCAAGTTTGCCGATGACACCAAAATAGGCCGTCGAATTCATTCTGACGAGGACATTAGAGCACTCAGGAAGATTTGAATAGACTGATGCAGTGGTCGGAGAAGTGGCAGATGCAGTTTAATATAGACAAATGCAAAGTTCTAAATGTTGGACAGGACAATAACCATGCCACATATAAACTAAATAATGTAGATATTAATATTACGGATTGCGAAAAAGATTTAGGAGTTCTGGTTAGCAGTAATCTGAAACCAAGACAACAGTGCATTAGTGTTCGCAATAAAGCTAATAGAATCCTTGGCTTCATATCAAGAAGCATAAATAATAAGAGTCCTCAGGTTGTTTTTCAACTCTATACATCCTTCGTTAGGCCTTATTTAGATTATGCTGCACAGTTTTGGTCACCGTATTACAGAATGGATATAAATGCTCTAGAAAATGTACAAAGGAGGATGACAAAGTTGATCCCATGTATCAGAAACCTTCCCTATGGGATAGATAAGGGCCCTGAATCTGCACTCTCTAGAAAGACGTAGAATTAGGGGGGATATGATTGAGGTGTATAAATGGAAGACAGGAATAAATAAAGGGGATGTAAATAGTGTGCTGAAAATATCTAGCCTAGACAGGACTCACAGCAATGGTTTTAAGTTGGAAAAATTCAGATTCAGGAAGGATATAGGAAAGTACTGGTTTGGTAATAGAGTTGTGGATGAGTGGAACAAACTCCCAAGTACAGTTATAGAGGCCAGAACGTTGTGTAGCTTTAAAAATAGGTTGGATAAATACATGAGTGGATGTGGGTGGGTGTGAGTTGGACCTGATAGCTTGTGCTACCAGGTCAGTTGCCGTGTTCCTCCCTTAAGTCAATGTGACCCGACCTGACTAGGTTGGGTGTATTGGCTTAAGCCGGTAGGAGACTTGGACTTGCCTCGCATGGGCCAGTAGGCCTGCTGCAGTGTTACTTCGTTCTTATGTTCTTATGTTCAAACCTACGAACCTTGGAATAAGGTACACAGTGCTCTGCCACCGTACCACACTGGTCCAAAACCTTTGCGCCAGCTAACGCTAGACGTTTTGGTACAAGGCAGCCAGCCTTCAGGCAGGTGGTGTTAAGTTTTTCATCTCATCCTCTGCATGCATCAACCGGCGAGAGATTTTTGCAATGTTTAGAATTCGCAGAACAGGCGAAATTAGTGTTTGTAAATATTGGTGTTTATGAATGATTAGTGTTTGTGAATATTTCGCCTGTCCTGAGACACACTCGTATACTTATCACACGAAAAAGTTTGTAATTCATAATCTTTTATAAATCAAGAGTGAAAATAAAACTGAAAAATCAGATTAACTAAATATTTTAATTTAATCGTTTGCATTGTATACATTGCACAATGTATGTCTCGCTTTGACCTAAGTTATGGGAAAATTTATGTTTTCTGTAGTATATTAACACATTTTCACTTACAGAAAATTTTGTTATAATATATTAGTTGTATACACAAACGCAGTTCGTTTTCTGCAATATATTAATTACATTTAGTTTTCTATGTTATATTTAAAGGTTAACTAAAGTATAATAAATAACTACAGGTTTAAGAAAATATCTTTAAAAATAGTGCATTATTATTATTATTATTATTATTATTATTATTATTATTATTATTATTATTATTATTATTATTATTATTATTATTATTATCCTAGTGGCTTTCTTTGTGCTTAACAATATTTTATTACATGTAGACTACAGTTTATACACCACATGTGGAAAATTTTGTACATTTTCCGAAATTATAAATTATAATATTTCATCGATACCATGCCTAACCCTTCTAGGGTAGGGTAGGTGCCTGAGCCCGAGCCTTTAGCTCATAAGACTCTCATTCCCATTTGCTCCCTTGGGGCGGGGATGGCAGACCAGAGAGGCCTAGCTTGTGGCTAGGCCTGGGGACAGTTGTTCCCAAAGATGAGGAGGTACTTGTGCCTCCTCCCATGGGAGACTTAGGTCTCAGACACTCCCTAAAGAGGGAGCCAAGGCCGGGCCACCACTTGGAAAAGGCCCGGGCCGGGAGAATATCGGCTAATCTTTAATAATAATAATAAATATAATATTTTATAATGCGAGTGAGTAGAAAAAGGATGCTGATTTGACCTTTCGAAATTTGATGTGTTGTGGGGAAGGTGTTGTAAGTCCGGCCGGGAGGGAGGCCATCTTGGAATGGTGGAAAGGGACCACATGGTAATTTGTAGTAACTTCCGTGTTTTTGGAGGCTTAATGAGGCTGAAGCCTTCCAAATAGGGGCGAAGCAAATCGGAATTATCGTCCTGCTGAATGGGAAGTGACAGTGACTTGGCAGGACTTCGAAATTAGATGGTGAAAGGGGATTATAAGGAGCCACCAACACCCACAGCTAAGTACACTATACTTTTTATGATGAACTTTCGGCCAGTTAGGTTCCTTATATCTAGGCTGGGATTGTAGGTAGTCTAGCTGCATCAGGCGACCTCCACGAAAAAAATGGTAAGTTAATTTAATAAACATGGTGTGTGATAATTTGTTGTAATGTTAATGATATTATACCCCCCTCCTTTCTACAGTCATTAATGTATACAGTCTGTGGAAAATTGCATTTATCTGAATGTATCATTATTTACATAACAGTAAATGAACATAGATAATTATTATTTATCAGTTAGACAAGTAGGAATTTGGGACACCTAGGTTGCAAAAATGTCCCCCTTCGATACTTACCACTGTCATATCCACAAGTTGCTCTGGACCTATTAATTAAATGAAATATACATCACCAGGAATGCTGGTAAATATCTAAATTTGTGGACTGAATATTAAATTTAAAAAGGATTATAGTATATACACACATTTATATAACAGAAGAATATATCTTAATATCACTCACCAATTTGACTGGAGATTAAGTTGTATTATACCCAGAAAACCTCACTGTCTAAATTTATGAAATTACTGGCCAGAATTAAACATAAACAGACTTATCTGAGGTTCCTGGAGCTGTCTTGTCCAGTCGCCTGATACTCAAATTATGCAGGAATGCACATTTCCCAAAAATTTCGCCTCCTATTTGAGAGGTATCAGCCCAATTTTACCTCTAGAGCACGAAAATTCTCCCA
>NC_069488.1:10353315-10393616 GCF_026875155.1 Cherax quadricarinatus
CGTGAAGAGGGACTTCCCAAACCCTTGTAACAAATCTAGGGTTGAAAAGACTTGTTATCTCCGATATTACGTAAAAGATCACCCAGTACAGGGAGTGGAAAGCGATCTGGAATGGTTTTTGCGTTTAACTTCCTAAAGTCAATTACGGGACGCCAAGTACCATCCTCTTAGGTACTAGTATCAAGGGTGCATTCCAAGGTGAATTGCTAGGTGCAATAACTCCATCATCAAGCATTTGATTGATCAATTCTTCTGCGACAGCAACTTGTGAATGAGGCATTCTGTACGCAGGTATGTAGATAGGTCTAGTACCAGGTTCAAGTGGAATACGATGGGACAATAAGTTCGTTATACCCATCTTCTCACCTGGTAAAGCAATGGCTTTACGACGTTTGTTCAACAGAGTCAACAAAACGCTTGACTTCATCTGGGAAGTCAGTGGGAGCTAAGTCTTTCTCCTCAACTGGTGGAACAGATTGATCCAGTGAGGTGGATGATGGTCTCCCCGGCAGAAATAGCACCGACCCACTGGTCAGGTGACAACTCATCCTCTACCTGAACAGGGTAAGGATAGTGAACAAGGTCAACAAGATTGGTATTTGCTCTAAGGCGAACACTGTGACCAGAAGTGTTGGCCAGGTAGAAATGGATCTTACTATCTCTTACAACATGTAAGGATGGTTCAACAAATAGACCTTTTACTTGCAGGAATCACTGTCAACTAGGACGTTATCACCATCTGGAACACTAGGAACAACTACAGACACTCTAGTGAGAGCACTAGCCGCAACAGAAACGTCTTTCTGCAGACGGCATGTGACATCAACAAGAGATGGCATTACTAGTTGCAAGTAATTGTTTTCCGACAAGGCGTCCCCTGTGGAGAAACTACTACTCGAACTAGCAGGCATTGCAGGGATAGGTTGAGCACTCAAGGCAATCTGAGCGTCCTCGGACACTTGAGGCATCGGACTATCCTGCAATTCTGAAGGTATAGGTTGAACACTGATGGGAGTGACAGAATTACCAGTGCCTGACCGCGTGGGTACGGCTACTGGAGAATGCCATTAGCTTGTAAGGACTAATCCGTACATCAGACTCTTCACAGTATAACAGATTTCTGATCCAAAGCAGAACCCCCAAAAGGAACGATCAATCGTCAATTTTGGGTGCATGCCATCGATAAGGTCGAGCACAATGCGTAAGTCTCGCATAGGAAGCAAATCCAGTAGACTGTCACCAGGGACCATAATCTGATCGACAACAAGGAGGAAACATGAAGTCCTCACCTTGATAGAAAAGTTAGTCAGTCGTACCTCGGACACGCAGTGAGACCAGATACTCCACTAAGGGAGGACACAGAGTCCGGTTCTACGAGAAGGACATGTCGTAACTTCTTATCCGAAACAAACTAGACCTAATAATATGGATTTGGCGCACCAGAGTCATGAACAATTGAACGGGCGCATTATAAAAGTTGCTTGCACATAGGGCCTATGTTGCATTGGAAGTTTATGTGCAAACAAAAAAGGTGGATTTCATCAAAAAGACTTGTTCTTCTCCATCCCCAAAATCAACGCTGTCAGAGACAGTGTAAGCAACATCATCAGCAGGATGGCATCGCAAGACTGCTTAAGGCTCAAAGAGTTGCGAACGGGATGTGTACCATTATCATCCTACTGTCACCATGGGGCGGTTTGACTGGGCGCTCGAATTCCCCCGTCTGGGAAGAACGAGCCTGGTTCAGTTAGTTTGATATTTGAAAGAATGAGCCTGGTTCTGGTTAGTTTGATAACCACGAGATCCTGTTTCCTCGACGGGTTTCGCGTTTGGAACGACCCGAAAGACCTAGAGATAACTGAAGGTTATAAGAGCATTATACACTCAGAATGTGTCATGTCCATGTAGTCTGGATAATACAGTAGGGAAGATCTGAGTACTCATCATCATACGACGTCTCTAGGGTAACTATCAGGACAATTAATTGAAATAATGCCACGGAAACCACACGTTTGTAACAATTTCCGCCCACTATGGTTACTGGAATGTACTATGAATACTACGAGGTGTAAACGACACTGGTACACTGGTTCTTGGTGATGCTCTGAGATGTTGACGACACGATTGTCTCTGTGGCGCCAAACAAGAGGTGGTTGCAGACTGAGGCATAGCTGTGACATTACTTTTGAATACAAGGGAAGAACCCTGGGTCACAAGGAACTTACATGAATTAAGGCTGTCAAGAGGTTCCATCGTTCAGATGGAGGATGAGCCTCAGAAGCACACACAAGAAGCAGCGGCATTAGTTCTTTAATAGCTCCAAAAGCTGCGTATTTAGCAATTGATTCTGTAAATGTTATAGCCCTCGTCAGGGAGAAAAAGAATATGATTGGACAGCAATTATAATTGATGATAAAAAGTATGTCCTAAAAACAAACAGCAAATTCACTCAACGATTCAGTACTCATGGGTGTAGCATCAACTAGTTCCCTAAGAACAACATATGGATCAGCTGTTTATAACTGGGACAAGGAAGAACGAATCAGTTCCTCATATTTGTGACACCTAGTAAGATTCCTGAAGTCTCCGCAATATCAAACAAGGAGATCAACAACGTGAACAGCAGCAGGAGAGATCGATAAAGAGCTTCTTTAGCAAGTCAGATAAGGCTTTCCCTGAAGGAGACCTTCAGCTAGAGCACTACACGAGAACGAATGGCTGCAAACCATGCTTCAAGACTATGACATGGCCATGATAAAGGTCGACGCTCAAGGAATCACGAGTATGACTTAAGAAATCGTAATGACACGATTGCAAATAAACCATACCCCCGCGGGTTCAATCCCGGCCGGGGGTATGGTTGAATCACGAGTATAACTATAATATCTCGGTGTCTGAGTCGGTCTGTCAGTCGGTAAGGAACTGTGAGGACTGATGACAGGACCAGCAGTAGTAGCCTGAGAGGTCTGAGTGTCGACATTCACTAAAGTATCACTTGACGGTATGTGAGACATAATGGCAAAGTAACACGAGAACAAATAAAGCAAAAATAATGAACAATAAAAATGATATAAAATTCTAGAATTGAAATGAAAAGGTATACAACTAATTCAGAGAGAGAGAGAGAGAGAGAGAGATGATCCAACAAGACTGGGCCTAGTACTCACCTTGAGTAGTTCGGACATCGAGGATATCACATATGAAAGGCCCCGTGGATATAGAGATTATGTGGTTCTGTGCTTTGAATACATAGTTGAGCTACAAGTGGAGAGGGTAGCAGGAATAGGGCGGGAAAACCTAACTACAAAAGGTGGGGCTACACAGGCATGAGGAACTTTCTACAAGACGTTCAGTGGGAGAGAGAATTGGCAGGAAAACCAGTAAAAGAAATGATGGACTATGTAACAACAAAATGCAAGGAGGCAGAGGAGAGGTTTGTTCCCAAGGGAAACCGAAATAATGGGAAGACCAGAACGAGTCCTTGGTTCACCCAAAGGTGTAGGGAGGCAAGAACTAAGTGCAGTAGAGAATGGAGAAACTACAGAAGACAAAGGACCCAGAAAAATGAAGAGATTAGCTGATGACCCAGAAACGAATATGCGCAGATAAGAAGGGAGGCTCAGCGACAATACGAAAATGACATCAAAAGACAAGTCTGACCCCAAGCTGTTATATAAACACATCAGGAGGAAAACAACAGACAAGGACCAGGTAATTAGGCTGAGGAAGGAAGGTGGGGAGTTCACAAGAAACGACCAAGAGGTGTGTGAGGAACTCAACATGACATTTAAAGAAGTATTCACAGTGGAGACAGGAAGGACTCCAGGAATTCCGAATCGGGAGGTACACCAACAAGTGGTGGATGAAATACGATCAACTGAGGAGGTGAAGAAGCTGCTAAGTGAACTTGATACCTCAAATGTGGTGGGACCAGACCAGACAACATCTCTCCATGGGTCCTTAGAAAGGGAGTAGAGAAGCTCCCATTGAAACTGGGTAGGGAGATGGCAAATGTAGTCCAAACTTTTAAGAAAGGAGACAGACACGAGACATTAAACTACAGACCTGAGTCACTGACGTGAATAGTATGCAAAGTCATGGAGAAAATCATCAAGAGGAGAGTGGTGGATCACCAGGAAAGACACAGGCTTACAAACCACAACCAGCACGGTTTCAGGAAGGAAAATCCTACTGAAGAGTTTATGACAAAATAACAGAAGTAAGATACAAGAGAGAGGGGTGGATAGACTGCATTTTCTTGGACTGCAAGAAGGCCTTCGGCACAGTTCCTCGGAAGAGGTTCATGCAAAAGCTAGAGGATCAGGCACACATAACAGGAAAGGCACTGCAATCTATCAGAGAATACCTGACAGGGAGGTAACAATGAGTTACCGTCCTTGATGAGGTGTCAAATTGAGCGCCTGAGACGAGCGGGGTTCCACAGGGGTCAGTCCTAGGACCTGTGCTGTTTTTGGTATATGTAAATGACATAACGGAAGGGATAAACTCAGAAGTGTCCTTGTTTGCAGATGATGCGAAGTTAATGTGAAGAATTAAATCGGTCGAGGATCAGGCAGGACATCAAAGAGACCTGGACAGGCTACAATCCTGGTCCAGCAACTGGATCCTTGAATTTAACCCTGCCAAATGCAAAGGCATGAGGATCAGGGAAGGGCAAAAAAGACAGCAGACACAGTATAGTTAAGGGGCCCAAAAGTCTGCAAACCTCACCAAGGAAAGGGATCTTGGAGTGAGAATAATACCGAGCACTTTTTCCTGTGGCGCACATCAATCAGATAACTGCTGCAGCATACAGGCGTCTGGCAAACCTGAGAATAGCTTTCCCGATCCCTCAGTAAGGAATCGTTCATGACTCTAATTATATACGTCAGGCCGATATTGGATTATGCAGCACCAGTTTGGAATCCACACCTGGCCAGCACGTCAAAAAAGTGCAATGGTTTTGCAACAAGACCAGTCCCATAGCAAAGGGGATTGTCATACGAAGAAAGGTTAAAGGAAATCGGCCTACGACACTGGAGGACAGGAGGTTCAGGGGAGACCATGATAACGACATATAAATTACTGCACAAAATTTGCAAGGTGGACAAAGACAATATTTCCAGAGATTGGAGACAGATACAAGGGGTCACAATTGGAAGTTGAAGACTCCTATGAGTCAAAGGGATGTTAGGAAGTATTTTTCCCTTTGTCATAGAGATGTCAGGAAGTGGAACCCCTGGAAAGTGACGTAGTGGAGGGGGGAACTATACATAATTTTTAAAACGAATTTTTATAAGAGCTCATGAGCAGGAGAGAGAGGACCTAGTAGCGATCAGTGAAGAGGCGGGCCAGGAGCTATGACTCACCCCTGCAACCACAAATAGTTGAGGACATACACAGATATAACACATACACACAACACACACACACACACACACACACACACACACACACACACACACACACACACACACACACACACACACATTCCCAACGCAACTGAGCAAAACCCATACTACAACCCACTCACTGTTTTCCCCCTGCCCCAACCCCCATATCACAAACCTCACCCCAACAGCTGTCCCTTATGGGCATTCTGACCCCACCCCCATCAAACACAAACCCCATCTACACCACAGCCCCATATAGGCCCCACCAAGGCTCTCGCTCCCCCAACCCCAATATTCTTGCATGACCACAAGATAGAAAAGAAACTGAAAGTTTGGTACACAAACGCGGATGGAATAACGAATAAACATGAGGATGGAACGAAAGAATCAGTGAAAAATCCCCAGACATCATAGCAGTCACAGAAACAAAACTCGCTGAGACAATAACAGACACAGCCCTTCCCAATGGGATATCAGATCCTGAGGAAAGATAGAAGGAGTAGAGGGAGGAGGGGTTGCACTGCTCATAAAACACCGATGGGTATTTGGGGAAAAATGGAAGGCATGGACATGATTGAGAAAGAGACTACATTGTAGGTACAATTCATCCGAGAACATTAAAGTAGTCATTGGAGTGATGTATAACCCACCACAGAACTGCAGGAGGCCAAGAGAGGAGTACAAAGAAAACAACAGGGTGATGGTGGACACACTGGCTGAGGTGGCAAGAAGAGCTCACTCGAGCAGAGCAAAGTTACTGGTAATGGGCGATTTCAACCACAGGGAATCGACTGGGAAAACCTGGAGCCACATGGGGGGTCCCCAAACATGGAGAGCCAAGATGATGGATGTGGTACTTGAAAACCTCATGCATCAACATGTCAGGGACACAACCAAGAGAGAGGGGGGGATGAGCCAGCAAGACTGGGGTCTTGTGTTCACACTGAGCATTTCAGACATTGAGGGCTCACTTACGAGAGGCCCTTGGGGCTAGCGATCATGTGGTGCTGAGTTTTGATTTATATAGTAGAGTTACAAGTGGAGAAGGTAACAGGAACTGAAGGGGGCAGGCCAAACTATAAAAGGGGGGGCTAAAACAGGTATGAGAAACTTCCTGCAGGAGGTTCAGTGGGACAGAGAAATGGTAGAAAATCAGTAAACGAGATGATGGAATATGTGGCAACAAAGTGCAAGGAGGCAGAGGAAAGTTTTGTTCACAAGGGAAACAGAAATAATAGGAAGACCAAAACGAGTCCTTGGTTTTTCCGAAGGTGTAGGGGGGCAAAAAAATAAGTGCAACAGAGAATGGAAAAGGTACAGGAGGCATAGGACCCAGGAAAACAAGGAGATTAGTAGAAGAAGCCAGAAACGAGTATGCACAGATAAGGAGGGAGGCCCAGCGACAGTAAAGAAAACGACATAGCATCGAAGTTCAATCTGACCCGAAACTGCTGTATAGCCACATTAGGAGGAAGACAACAGTCAAGGGCCAGGTGATAAGGCTGAGGGAAAGAAAAGGGGGAGAAACTCACAAAAAACGATCAAGAGGTAAGTGAGGAGCTCAACACGAGATTTAAGTAAGTATTTACAGTAGAGTCAGGAAGGACTCTGGGGGACAGACCAGATGGGGGCACCCGCAAGGAATACACCAACAAGTGTTGGACGACATACATACAGATGAGGAGGAGGTGAAGAAACTGCTAGGGACACGATACCTCAAAGGCAATAGGACCGGACAACATCTCCCCGTGGGTCCTTAAGAGGGAGCAGATATGTTTGCGTGCCACTTACCACAATCTTCAACACGTCCCTGGAAACTGGGCAACTACCTGAGGTATGGAAGACGGCAAATGTAGTTCCCATTTTTAAAAAAGGAGACAGAAAATAGGGCACTAAACTATAGACCTGTGTCATTGACGTGTATAGTATTTCAAAATTATGGAGAAGATTTTCAGGAGGAAGTGATGGAGCACCTGAACGGAACAAGAGTATAAATGCCAAACCAGCACGGATTCATGGAAGGCAAATCCTGTGTCACAAACCTCTGGAGTTTTTTTGATAAAATAACAGAAGTAAGACACGAGAGAGAGGGGTGGGTTGATTGCATTTTTCTTGGACTGCAAGAAAAGGCCTTTGACACAGTTCCTCACAAGAGATTAGTGCAGAAGCTAGAGCATCAGGCGCATATAACAGGAAGGGCACTGCAATGGATCAGAGAATACCTGACAGGGAGACAAAACGAGTCATGGTACGTAATGATTGTATCACAGTGGGCACCTGTGACGAGCGGGGTCCACAGGGGTCGGTCCTAGGACCAGTGCTATTTTTGGTATATGTGAACGACATGATGGGAAAGGGGTTTGACCCAGAAGTGTCCCTGTTTGCAGATGATGTGAAGTTAATGAGGAGAATTAAATCTGATGAGGACCAGGCGGGCTTCAAAGAGACCTGGACAGACTGGACACCTGGTCCAGCAAATGGGTTCTCGAAATTTTAAACCTGCCAAATTTCAAAGTCATGAAGATAGGGGAAGGGCACAGAAGACCACAGACCGAGTAAAAGGCTAGGTGGCCAAAGACTGCAAACCTCACTCAAGGAGAAAGATCTTGGGTGAGTATAACACCGAGCATGTCTCCGGAAGCACACATCAACCAGATAACTGCTGCAGCTATGGGCGCCTGGCAAACCTGAGAAAAGCATTCCGATACCTTAGTAAGGAATCGTTCAAGACACTGTACACCGTGTATGTCAGGCCCCTACTGGAGTATGGAGCACCTGTTTTGGAACCCGCACTGATAAAGCACGTCAAGAAACGGAAAGAAAAGGGTTTGCGAAAAAGGTTAGTTCCAGAGTAAGGGAATGTACTATAAGAAAGATTAAGGGAAATCGGCCTGACACACGGGAGGACAGGAGGGTAGGGGGGACATGTAACGCATAAAAATACTGCGGGAATGACAAGGTGGAAAAAGACAGGTGTTCCAAGGGGGGGCCACAGAAACAAAGGCCACAATTGAAGTTGAAGACAAAAATGAGTCAGAGAGATATTGGGAAGTATTTCTTCAGTTGATTTGTAAGAAGTGGAATAGCCGGGAAAATGAGTAGGGGGGGCGGGAAACCCCTAACATTTTTAAGACGAGGTTTATAAAGCTTGGAGCGGGGGAGAGAGGGCCCAGTACAACGGGGAAAGGGGGGGCCAGGAGCAAGACCGACCCCGAAACCACAAAAGGTGAGTAAAATAGGTGAGTACACATCACACAACGAACAACGGAGGAGGAGGTGCAGAACCCCAAAATGCCCTTTGATACCTAAAAGGCGATGGGACCAGCATCTCCACGTGGGTCCTTAGAGAAGGAGCAGAGCGCTGTGCTGCCTTAACCCAATCTTCAATAACCCCTTTTGAAACTGGGAAACTACCTGAGATATGGAAAACCCCAAAGTAGTCCCCTTTTTTAAGAAAGGAGACAGAAACGAGGCACTAAAATACAGACCCGTGTCTCTGACAGATGTATGTTCAAATCATGGAGAAGATTACAGGGGTGGTGGAGCACCTGGATTGGAGCAAAAATTTTAAAAAGACACCCGCATGGGTTCTGGAAGGCAAAACCCGTGTCACAAACTTTCTGGGTTTTGTGACAAGGTAACAGGGTAAGACACGGTGGGGTTGGTGGATTGCTTTTCTAGACTGCAGGAATTCTTTTACACTTCCTACAAGAGATTAGTCGAAGCTGGAGGACAGGCACTATAACAAGGAGGGGACGCAAGGATCAAGAATAGTGACAGGGGGCAAAACGAGAAGGACATAAAGAGGTTCACAGAGGGCGTCTCTGACGAGGGGGGCCCCCAGGGGTCAGTTTAGGCCAGTGCTTTTTTGATTATGTGAATGACTGATGGGAAGGGTTTTAAATTGAAGTGCCCGTTCGCAGAGATGTGAAGTTGATGAAGGAATTAAATCGGATGAGGGCGGCAGGGCTACAAAAAGACTTGGATAATGGACACTGGGCCAGAAAATAGCTTTTCGAATTCAACCCGCCAAATCAAATCTGAAATTGGGAAAGAGCAAAAAAAGACCTAGAAAGTATAGACTAGGTTTGGGCAAAGACTGCAAACCTCACTCAAGGAGAAAGATCTTGGGGTGACCATAACACCGGTGCTCTCCGGGGGCAAAACAACCGATAACTGCTGCAGCATATGGGAGCCTGGGAAACCTGAGAATAAAGTTCCGATACTTTAATAAGGAATCTTCAAGACACTGTACACTGTGTCGTCGGGGCCAATGGAGTTTTGCAGCCCCAATTTTGGGAAAAACCCCACACCTGGTCAAGCACGTCAAGAAGCTAAAAAAAAGTACAAAGGTTTGAAACAAGGGGCTAGTTCCAGAGCTCAGGGGATTTTTCCTATGATAAAAGGGTTGAGGGAAATCGGACTGATGACACGGGGAGGACAAAAGGGTTGGGGGACATGTTTAACGATATACAAGATACTGGTGGAATGGGGAAAAGGTTTGGGACAGAGACGGGAAAATTTTTAAAAGAGGGGAAAAAGGAAACAAGAGGTCACAAATTGGAAGCTGAAGACTCAAGCAAAGCCACAGGGATGTTGGGGAAGTTTTTCTTCAGTCATTGAGTCGTGGGAAAGTGGAATAGCCTACCCAAATGCCCTTTTAGTGGAGACAGGAACCTTTAATTTTTTTAAGACGAGGTATGCCCAAAGCTCGGGAAGGGCAGAGAGAGGGGAGAGAGGCCCTAGTACGATCATTTGAAAGGGGGGGCCAGGAGTTAGCTCGACCCCTGCAACCCCCAATTAGGAGAGTACAATTAGGATTTACACCCCACTCACGCACACACACACACACACACCACACACACACAAAACACACACCCCACAACACACACACAAAAAGCCACACACAATTTTTCCCCCCCCCCCCCCCGGAACCATAAAACCCTTTTCACACCACCCCCAAAAAACACACTACAATCCAAAACCCACAGCCCCAAACCCAACACCAAAGCTTATAAAATCCCACAGTATGCCACCGGTCTCCCACCCTCACGGGCCCCCCAAAACCCCAAAGTTTTGGGGAAAGGAAACTGAAGGTATGGTCCCAAAAAAAGGGCTGATGGAAAAAAACAAATAAGTGGGAGGAGGGGCCACGAAAGAGAAAAAGAAGAAATCACGGAATCATAGCTCTCCCCAGAAACCAAGTTACAGGTTTTATAAAAGATCCCATTTTCCAACGGGGGTTACAAATCCTGAGGAAAGACAGGGGGGAACAGGGGGGGTGGAGGAGTGGCTTTGGGTTGACCCAAAAATCGCTGGAATTTTGATGAGCTGGAGAGAGGAGGATGCGGAAAAAGAAAAAGTGTTTTACATAGTGGGAACCTTACTTGGAGGTTCCAAGGTGGTTTAATAGCAGTGATGTAAAAACCCACCACAAAAACAGCGGGGGAGGCCAAGGCGAGTACGACGAGAGCAATAGAGGGGGGGGTTTGGGACACACTGGTGGGTGGCCAAAAAGGCTCATGCATGCGGGGCCAAATCCTGATATGGGTGACTTTAACCAAAAAGGAGACGAAATTGGGGAGAAACTTGGCCCCCCATGGGGGCCAAGATACATGGAGGGCAAAGATGTTGGAGTTGGTACTGGAAAATTCATGTCCCCAACACGAAAAGGGGCCCCATAAAAGAGGGGGAGAGGAGGGAAAAACCAGCAAGGGGGACTTAGTATTCACCTCAGTGTGCAGTTATCGAGGACATCCCCATTTTGAAAAAAACCCTTTTTGGGGCCCGGGTGACAATGGGTTTTAAGCTTCGAATAAAAGTGAGCTAAAAGTGGGGGGAAAAGGGCGGGAAAGGGGCAGGACGAATGAAGCCAAACTACAAGAAAGGGGGGAACCCCCCCCCCCGGGAATGGGGAAAAACTCCCTAAACGGGGTTCAGTGGGACGAGAACGGGCAGAGAACCCAGTTAATGGGGTTTGATGGAATATGTAGCAAAAAAAATTGCAAGGAGGCTGAGGAGAGGTTTGTCCCCAAGGGAAACGGGAGTAAGGGAAAAACCCCAGGATGAGCCCAGGGTTTCCCCAAAAGGTGCGGGGGGGCAAAAACAAAGTGTGCTTTGGGGGAAAAGGGGAAGAAATATAAAAGGCCCAAAGGGCCCCCAGGAAAATTTAAGGAGAACAGTGTAGAGCCAGAAAAAAAAATATGTCAGTTTGAAGGGGAGGCCCAAAGACAATTTTGGAAAAGGACATGCAGGGGAAACCCAAAAATCTGACCCAAAACTGTTGTACACCCCACTTCAGGAGGAAAAAAACCCGTAAAGGGCCCAGGAAATTAGGCAAAGGGAAGGGAAAAGGAGGAGAGAAAAACAGGAAATGCCCGTTAAAAGTTGTGAAGAATCAACAAGAGATTCAAAAAAATGTTCAAGGGGAGACAAAAGGGGAAACTCCAAAAAGATGGGGGAGGTGGGGCACACCCCCCAAAGGCTGGACACAGTGCACAAAAACCCGGGAAGAAGTGAAGAGGCTTCGGGAGTGAGCTAGAACCTCAAAGGGGCAATGGGGGGCCAGATAACATCCTCCCCATGGGTATTGAGAGAGGGAGCAGAGGGGGCTTGGTACCCCTAACAACAATATTAATACATCTATCAAAACGGGGGGAGTTTTTGCCGAGGCAGGGAAAAGACGAAAATGTGCCCCAAATTTTTAAAAAAGGAGACAGACATAAAAGCATTAAACTACGGCCCAAAGTGTCACTGACATGTATATTATGCAAAAATCAGGGAAAGAAGTTTATAAGGAAAAAGAGTGGGGGAAACCCCTAGAAAGGAATGATTTTCTTAACAGCAGCCAGCATGGTTTCAGGGAGGGGAAAACCCTTTTGTCACAAACCTACGGGATTCTAGGGACTTTGGTGACGCAGTAAGAAAAGAGGAGGGGGGTGGGTGGTTTTGCTTTTTCCCTTGGACTGAAAGAAGGCTTTTGACTCAGTTCCCACAAGGTTTGGTGAAAAAATGGAGGCCCCAAGAAAAGGGATAACAGGGAAGGAAATACAATGGGATCGGGAATACTTGTAGGAAGACGGGCAGCTTTTTCTGGTACGTGGCGAGGTGTCAGAGGGGCCTTTTGACCAGTGGGGTCCAGCGGGGGTCAGTCCTAGGGACCCAGTGCTGTTTTCGGGTATTTGTAAAAACGACATGGAGGGGAAGGGAAATTTAAAATTGAGGTGTCCCTGTTTGCAGATGACGGAAGTTGATGAGAAGATACACTCGATCAAAGGGCCCAGGCAGAACTACAAAGGGATCTGGACAGGCTCCCAGACCTGGCCCAGCAATTGGCCCCTGGAGTTCAATCCCAAAAAATTCCCAAAGTCAGGGAAAGTTGGGGGAAAGGGGGAAAGAAGGCCGCGGGCCGGAATTTCCCGTCTGGGGGGGTCAGAGACTACAAACCCTCACTCAAGGAAAAAGATTTTGGGGGTGAGTATAACCCCAGGCACTCTCCGAAGCGCCATAAACCCAAATAACCCCGAAAGCTATGGGCGCCTAGAAAACCCTCAGAACGCATTCCGACATCTTAATAAGGAATCGTTCACCCCCCTGTACCCGTATACTTTTCCCCCAAATTTGGAGTATGGGGCACCATTTTGGGAAACCCCACCCCCTTTGCCAAGCACGTAAAAAAACTAGAGAAAGTGAAAAGGGTTTTTGAAACCCAAGATAGCCCCAAAGGGGGCAAAGGGGAGGTATGCCCTTACGAGGGAGGTTAAGGGAAATAAACCCGGGACGACACTGGAGGACAGGGAGATAGGGGGGGACTTTGAAAACGCATACAAAATATGGGGGGAAATTTGGACAAGGTGGACAAAGACAGGAGTTCCAGAGATTGGACACAGTAACAAGGGGACACATTTGGGAGCTAAAGAAACAGTTTGAATCACGGGATTTTAAAGGAAGTATTTCTTCGGGCCACAGGGAAAGTCAGAAAGTGGAATATTTTGGGGGAAGCGATGTAGTGGAGGCAGGATCCAAAAATGGGCTTTAAGCAGAGGTATGATAAAAAGCTCAGGGTCGGGGAGAGTGCCTGGGTACCCGATAAAGTAAAAGGGGGGGGCAGGAGCCCGTCTCGACCCCGAAACCTCAACTGGTGATAAAAACTAGGTGATTAACACACCCACAACAATATTTTATATATAAACTGATTTTTGGCTGAAGGAGACTCAAAACCTACAAACCTTAGGAAAAAGGTACGCAGTGTTTTTAAACCATTTTTCCCCACACTGGCCCCATCCTTGGCGTGTAGCGGGAGCTACACTTTTTACCCAAGGCAGCCAGCTTTCAGGGAGAAGGCTTTGCTTTTAAATCAAATTCCCCTGCATGAATCAGCCTTACAGAGATTTGAACATGAAAGGGAATTCGCGAGAGCATCCCGGAAATATACAAAAAACATGTTTCCTTGGCAAAAGGGAAAGACTCAAAACCTTGGGGAACCCTTAGGAAAAGGTACGCAGTGCTTTCCCAAAATTACCCACCCCGGCCCAAATTTCCCTTTGGCGTGTAGCATAAAGCTAACGTTTTACCCAAAGGCACCAGTTTCAGGGAGAAGGCTTACAGCTTTTCTTTCTCACCCCCTTTGCTTTGCTTTTCACCCTTACTAGAGATTTAAACCCCCCAAAATTGAAAGGGAATTCGCGGGGAGAAATGCAAAATTTTTAACACAAACTGATCTCTGGCTGAAGGGGGACTCAAACCCCTTCGAACCTTAGGAAAAGGTACGCAGTGCTTTCCCAATCTACCCACACTGGGCCCAAATTTACCTTGCGTGTAGCATGAGCTACACTTTTTAAACCCAAGGCACCCCAGTTTTAAGGGGAAAAAGGGCCCTTACGGGCCTTTTCATCTCATCCCCTGAAATTGCTCAGCCTTACTAAGATTTGAAAAAATGAAAGGGAAAATTCGCGAGAGCATGGAAATAAAAAAACACTGATTTTTTGGCTGAAGGAGACTCGAACCTACGAACCTTAGGCAAGGTACGCAGTGCTTTACCAATCTCCCCCAACTCGCCCAATACCTTGGCGTGTAGATGAGCTCCCGTTTTATCCAAGGCAGCCGGGTTTTTCAGGGAAAAGGGTTTTACGGGTTTTTTAACCCCTCCCCTGTTTGCATCAGCCTTATTTAGAGATTTGAACAATGAAAGGAATTTGGGCGAGAGCATGCGAAATTACCCCCCAAACACGATCTCTGGCTGAAGGGACTCGAACCTAGGGAACCCTTAGGAAAAGGTACGCAGGCTTTACCATTTCTACCAAAACTGGCCCTTGGATAAAAGTGTGGGTCTTTGCTCCACGCCAAGGTATTGGTCCAGTGTGGGTAGATTGGTAAAGCACGGGTTTTCCCTTGTCCAAAGGTTCGGGGTTTTCGAGTTCCTTTCTGCCAGGATCAGTTTTTTTTGTATTTTTCGCATGCTCTCGCGAATTCCTTGCTTTGTTTCAAATCTCTTTTAAGGCGGGTGCATGCAGGGGATGAGATGAAAAGTTTGTAAGCCTTCTCCCTGAAAGCTGGCTCCCTTGGTTAAACTTGTGGGTCATGCTCACCCCAAAGGTATTGGCCCGTGGGGGTAAAAGGGTTTTAAACACTGCGTACCTTGTCCTAAGTTTGGGTGGTTGGGAGTCTCCTTCAGCCAGAGATCAGTGTTTGTGAAAATTTTTGCATGCTCTCGCGAATTCCTTGCATTGTTCAAATCTCTATTTAAGGCTGAGCATGCGGGGATGAAAAGGAAAAAGCTGTAACCCTTTTCTCCCTGAAAGCTGGCTGCCTTGGAATAAAAGGTGTAGCTCTGATCACCCCAAAGGTATTGGCCCGAGGTGGGTAGTTTGGGTTTAAAGCATTGCGTCCTTTTTCCTAAGGTTCGTAGGTTCGGTCTCCTTCGGGCCGAGATCAGGGGTTTTTGTATATTTCGCTGCTTCGCAAATTCCCTTGCTTTTTTTAAAAATCTCTAGTAAGGCTGATGCATGCAGGGGATGAGATGAAAAGCTGAAAAGCCTTCCCCCTGAAAGCGGGCTGCCTTGGAAAAAAAGGTACCCTCATGCTACACGCCAAGGTATTGGTCCAGTGTGGGTGATTGGTAAAGCACTGCGTACCTTTTTCCTAAGGTTGGGTAGGTTCGAGTCTTTTTCAGCCAGGTTTCAGTGTTTGTGTATTTTTCGATGCTCTCGCGAATTCTTGCATTGTTCAAATCTCAAATTTAAGGCAAATTTGCTGCGGGGGATGAGATGAAAAGCTGTAACCCTTCTCCCCAAAAGCTGGTTTCCCCTTGGATAAAACGTGTAGCCCTTGCTCCCACCCCAAAGGGTTTTGGGTTTCGATTTGGGGGTTTGGGATTTTTAAAAGAAAACTGCGTCCCCTTGTCCTTTAAGGTTCTTTGGTTCGAGTCCCCCTTCGCCAGAGATCAGGGGTTTGTGTATATTTCGCAGCTTCGCAAATTTCCCTTGCATTGTTCAAATCTCTAGAAAGGCTGATGCTTTGGCAGGGGATGAGATAAAAAGCTTTAAGCCTTCTCCCTGAAAGTGGCTGCCTTGGATAAACGTGTAGTCTTGCTACAGGGCCAGGTATTGGCCCATTTGTGGGTAGTTTTGGAAAAGCACTGCCCCCCTTGCCCTTTAAGGTTCGTGGGGTTCGGGGGTCTCTTAACCCAGAGAAGTGTTTGTTTTTTTTTTCCCCATGCTCTCGCAAAATTCCTTGCATTTTTTCAAATTTTTATTTAAGGGCTGGCTTTGAGGGGATGAGAGGGGAAAAAGCTGAAAGCCTTTTTCCCCCTGAAATCTGGTTTCCCCTTGGGAAATAAAACGGTAGCTTATGCAAACACGCCAAGGTATTGGCCCATTTGTGGGTAGATTGGAAAAAGCATTTCGTACCTTGTAAAAAGGGGGTTTTGTAGGTTCGGTTCCTTCAGCCAGGGGTTTCAGTGTTTGTGTATATTTCGCAGCTTCGCGAATTTTTTGCATTGTTCAAATCTCTAGAAAGGGGCTGATGCATGCAGGGGATGAGTTTAAAAAAGCTGAAAAGCCTTCTCCCTGAAAGGGGGCTCCCTTGGAAAAAACCCCGGTGTAGCTCATGTCTCGCAAGGTTTTGGGTTTCCAGTGTGGGTAGAGGGGTTAAAGCACTGCTTTACTTGTCCAAAGGGGTTCGTGGGTTTTCGAGTCTCCTTCAGCCAGAGATCAGTGTTTGTGTATTTTTCGCTGCTCCCCGCGAATTCTTGCATTGTTCAAATCTCTAGTAAGGCTGATGCTTTGCAGGGGAGAAAAGAAAAGCTGTAAGCCTTCCCCCTGAAAGCGGGTTGCCTTGGATTAAAACGTGTAGCTCATGCTACACCCCAAGGTATTGGCCCCGAGGGGGGGTGTTTGGAAAAAGGCACTGCGTACCTTGTCCAAAGGTTGTAGGTTGAGTCCCCTTCAGCCAGAGATCAGTGTTTTTTTGTATATTTCGCATGCTCTCGCAATTCCTTGCATTGTTTTAAAAATTTTTTGAAAGGGTTGAGGCTGCAGGGGATGAAGGGGAAAAGCTGAAAGGGCCCTTCTCCCTAAAAAGCGGGCTGCCTTGGTTTTAAAAAACGTGTAGCTCATGCAACGCCAAGGATTGGCCCAGTGGGGGTTTTAGTTTGGGTTAAACCCACTGGAAACCTTGTCCAAAGGTTGTGGGTTTTTCGGGGTCTCCTTCAGCCAAAAGATAGTTTTTGTGTATTTTTCGCATGCTCTGGGCGAATTCCTTCCCTTTTGTTCAACCCTTTTGAAAGGGCCCTGATGCAGCGGGGATGGGGATAAAAAAGTGTAAGCCTTCTCCTTAAAAGCGGGCTCCCCTTGGATTAAAACGTGTAGTTTCATAAAAACCCCAACCCCGGGGCCGGGGATTAAACCCCCGGCGGTCATGGGAGTCCCCAAAAACTCCAGCCCGTGGGCCCCTAACCACTAGACCGGGCCTAGCCCCCCAATAAGTTTCCCATCCAACTAGGTATATTTCAAACCCATGGGGAAGGTTAGCCAGGCCCCTCTGTGCCCCCAAATTTGCAATTTTTTACAGACGAATCTCCAGCTTGCGTGGCCGGGGACGAACTCAAAGCTAAAAGTCCCTTCATGCCGTCAAAATGATTTTTAAAAAATTTCGTAATGACACGTTTGCAAAAAAAAACCACCCCCCGGGCCGGGATTGAACCCGCGGCAAGGTCTCAAAACTCCAGCCCGTCGCGCTAACCACTAGCCCAGCTAGCAAAATTAAGATTTCCCAACTAGGTATATTTTCCCACCATGGGAAGGTTGCAAGGACCTCTGTGACCAAAATGAAAATTTTTTTACAGACAAATTCTCCAGCTAGCTTTGGCCCCGTGACAAAACCTCTGTAAAAGTCCCTTCCGCCGTCAACATGATTTTAAGAAATCTTAAAATGACACGATTGAAATAAACCATCCCCCCGGGCCGGGGGGTTTTAAACCCCCGGGGTTTCATAGAGTCTAAAAAACCCCACCCCGTCGCGCTTAACCACTGGGACCAGTAGCCACAATAAGATTCATCCAACTAGGTATATTTCTACACCAAATGGGAAAGGGTTTTTAAGCACAGGCCCCTCTGTGACCCCCAAAATAAATTTTTTTTCAGAACGAATCTCCAGCTAGCTTTGGCCCTTTGACAAACTCTAGCTCAAGTCCCTTCACTCCCGTCAAGATTTAAAAGGAATCGTAAGGGCACGATTGCAAAAAAACCCAAATACCCCGGGGGGGATTGGGAACCGCGGTAAAAAGGAGTTCTAAAACTCCGCCCGTCGCGCTAAACCCTGACCAAGCTACCCCAAAATTTAAAAATTCATCCAATAGGTATATTTCTACACCTTGGGAAAAGGTTTAGCCAGGCCCCTCTGTGCCAAAAAATGCAATTTTTTTACAACGAATCTCCAGTAGCGGGGCCCGTGACAAAACCTCTGGGCTAAAACCCCCTTCCCACTCCCCGTAAACAGGGCCTTAAAAAATTTCGTAATGACACGATTGCAAAAAACCATCCCCCCGGCCCGGGATTAAACCCCGCGGTCATAGAGTCTCAAAACTCCAGCCCCGTCGCGTAACCACTAGCCCAGCTAGCCAAATAAGATTCATAAAAATTTGGTATTTTTCTAAACCATGGGAAAGGGTTAGACAGGCACCCCCTGTGACCACAAATGAAATTTTTTACAGCGAATTCCAGCTAGCGGGGGCCTTGACGAACTTCAAAGCTCAAGCCCTTCACTGCCGTAAACCATGATTAAGAAACCCTTTTAATTTTGACCCCGATTGCAAAAAAACCCATACCCCCCGGCCGGGATTAAACCCCGCGGTCTTAGGTTAAAAAACTCCAGCCCGTCACGGGGTTTTCCTGTGCAAACCTTCCTAGGGTTTGTAGAAATTATACCTGGGTTGGATGAATCTTTTTGGGTGGTAGCTGGTCTAGGGTTTTAGCGCGGGGGCTGGAAGTTTTGGGGGATTTATGACCGGGGGTTTCCCAACCCCGGGCCGGGGGTATGGTTTATTGAATCGGGCTTTTCGATTTCTTAAGTCATTTTGAGGGCCCAGTGAAGGGACTTGAGCTAGATTTGTCACGGCCACGCTAGTGGAGATTCCGTCTTTTAAAAACTTGATTTGTGGTCACAGAGGTCCCTTTGTGCAAACCCTTCCCTATGGTGTAGAAATTTTACCTAGTTGGTGAATCTTATTGTGGCTAGTGGTCTAGGGGTTTTAGCGGAGGGCTGGAGTTTTGAGACTCTATGAGGGCGGGTTCAATCCCGGCCGGGGGGTTTGGGTTTTTTTTGCAATCGTGTCTTTTGTTTTTCTTAATTTCATGTTGCGGCGTGCGGGGAACTTG
Source organism: Cherax quadricarinatus (assembly GCF_026875155.1). Taxonomy (NCBI): domain Eukaryota; kingdom Metazoa; phylum Arthropoda; class Malacostraca; order Decapoda; family Parastacidae; genus Cherax; species Cherax quadricarinatus. The sequence goes on from NC_069488.1 coordinate 10,372,583, forward strand.
AGCTAGATTTCGTCAGGGCCACGTAGCTGGAGATTCGTCTGTAAAAAATTTTGCATTTTTTGGTCACAGAGGTGCCTGTCCCAAACCCCTTTCCATGGTGTAGAAATATCCCTATTTGGGATGAATTTATTGGGGGCTAGCGGTTAGTGGTTAGCGGGGCGGGCTGGATTTTTTGAGACTTATGAGCGGGTTAAATCCCGGCGGGGGTTATGGTTTATTTGCAATCGTTTTTTCATTACGATTTCTTAATCGGTACCCCTCATGTACACGCCTTTGGTTTGGGTCCAGTGTGGGTAAAAATTGGGTAAAGAAATGGTCCCTTGCCCTAAGGTTCTTTGGGGTTCGAGTCTCCTTCACCCAGAGATCAGTTTTTTTTGGTATATTTCGCATGCTCTCGCAAAATTCCCTTGCATTTTTCAAATCTCTGGGTAAGGCTGATGCATGGGGGGATGAGATAAAAGCTGTAAGCCTTCTCCCTGAAAGCTGGCTGCCTTGGTTTAAAACCCGTGTAGCTCATGCTACACCCCCAAGGTATTGGTCCAGTGGGGGTTTAGTTTGGAAAAGCACTGGTATTTGCCCAAAGGGTCGTAGGTTCGAGTCCCCTTTCCCAGCCAGAGATCAGTGTTTGTTTATTTTTTCGATGCTCTCGCAAATTCCTTGTATATATATATTATATATATATATATATATAAATATTTATATATTATATATATATAAAATATATATATTTTATTTTTTTTGAACACACGGGCCGTTCCCCCCCAAGGGGGCGAGGGGCCCAAAAAAAGAAAAAACTTTCACCATCATTCACTCCCATCCTGTTTGCCAGAAGAGTGCTTTTATACTACATTTTTTTAAACTGCAACTTTAAAACCCCCTCCTTCAGAGTGCGGGGAAACTGAAATTCCCCCCATCTCCAAAACTAAAGCCCGGGCCCTCCCGGGTTTTTTCCCTGAACCCCTTCTTTAAAGGTTACTTTGCTCCATCCACGCACGTAAAGTTTTTAAAAACCATTTGTCCCCCCCCCCCCCCCCTTTTCACTCTATCAAACACGCTCACGCTTTTGCCCGCTGGAAGCCCAAATCCCTCGCACAAAAAAACCCCCTTTACCCCCCCCCCCAACCTTTTTTCTGGGCCCGACCCCTCCCCCCCGCCTTCCTATCACAAACGACTGGATCCCACTCTTGCAGTCATTCTTTTTTCACTCCTTCTTTTACTGTCCAAACCCACCTCAACAAACCCTTCCCCCACCCCTCGGGGAAAAATAGTTTTGGAAACCCCGCACCTCCTCCTAACTTCCAAATACGAATTCTTTTCATTATATTACAAACACTTTCCCTTTTTGACATGACATCCCCACTGCCTCCCCCTTTTCTCCTCCCCTTGAAACTTTTTTCATCCCCCATGCTTCACCCCCCCATAAAAGAGCGTTTTTAAAAAACTATAACTCTATACTTTCCCCCTCTTTGCCTCCAAGGAAAAATTTTCTTTGTCTCCACAGACCCCTTTAAGTGCCCCCGCCATTTTTTCCCCCTCATCAATTCTATGTTTACCCTCACCCTTTTCACAGGCCCCCATCCGTTTGGACACTTTCCACCCCCCAAATATTGAATACATTCCCCTTTCCCCCTTACTCTCCCCCCAAATTCTGATACCCCATCTTTCATCCCCTAATTTTTTACCTAAACCTTACTCTTTCCTGTTTAAATTTTTAATTTTCTTCTTTTGCTTTACCCTCCCAAAAATTCTTCCCCAAACCCTCTGCAATTCCCCTTTCAGAATCACAAAAAGAGCACAGTGTCATCAGAAAAGGGAGAAAAAAATGTGACAACTCCCCTTATGTGTGTTTCCCTTTATTTTTTTAAAACTCCCGCCCCCTTCCCAAAAGGCCCCTCGCATTTATTTTCTCTTAAAACCCCCATTATAAATATTTTAAAAAAACCACGGTGACATAAACACACCCTTGTCAAAGGGCCCTCTTTTACGGGGAAAAAATTCCCTTTTTCCCTTTACATACTCTAACCTGAGCCCATTTACCCTCTTTAAAACTCTTCACTGTTTTTCTTTTAATCTACCCCCTATCCCCTTACCTCAACATCTGCCCCCATTGCCCCCCTATCCCCCCCTGAAATTTCCGTTTTTCCAAAATGCTTATATTATATATATAAAAATATTTTATATTAAAAATATATATATTTATATATAAAATATATATTTTTTTTTTTTTTATTATCCCCACGGGCCCGATTCCCCCCCAAGGCAGGGTGGCCCGAAAAAAAAAAAACTTTCACCATCATTAAATACATCACTGTTTGCCAGAAGGGTGCTTTACCTACATTTTTTTAAAAACTGCAAACATTAACACCCCCCCTTCAGAGTCCCAGGCACTGTATTTCCCTTCTCCAGGCCTAAAAGTCCGGCCTCCCGGGGTTTCCCTAAATCCCTTAAAAAAATTTTTCTTTGTCCACACCCCAACGCAGTAAGTATTAAAAACCATTTGTCCCCAAACCCACTCCTATAAAAACACGCTCATGCTTGCCTGCGGGAAAAGCCCAAAGGGGCCCCCGCACACAAAAACCCCCTTTACCCCCCCCCTCCAACTTTCCTAGGCCGCCCCTCCCCCCGCCCTTCCTTCCACTACAGACTGATAAAACTTGAAGTAAATTCTGTTTCGTCCTTTTCTCAATTTTCCAAAACCCCCTTAATAAAACCCTTTCCCTTCACCCCTTGGAAAACATTTTTTGGAAATTTCCCGCACCCCCTCCTAACTTCCAAACTACGAATTTCGGCATTATTTTCACCCCACATTGCTCTCGGGACATGACATCTCCACTGCCTCCAGCCTTCCCCTGCTGCAACATTCATCCCCCACGCTTCACCCCCATATAAGAGCTTTGGTTAAAACTATACTCTTTTACTTTCCCCCCCTTTGCCCCAAGGCCCAAAGTTCTTTGTCCCCACAGACCCCAAATGCACCACTCGCTTTTTTTTCCCTCATAAATTCTATGATTCCCCTCATTTTTCATAGACCCCCCGCTGACACGTCCACCCCCAAAATATCTAAATACGTTCCCCTCCTCCATACTCCTCCCTCCAATTGATATTCAATTTTTCCCATCACCTAATCTTTTTTGTTTTTCCCTCATAACCTTACTCTTTCCGGGTTTTTAAACCTTTTTAATTTTCTTCCCCTTGCACCCCCTTTCCCAAATTCACCCCACCAATCTCTGCAACTTCTTTTCAAAATTTTCCCCCCAAGGCCAGTGTAAATCAGCAAAAGCAGCTGTGACAACCCCCATTTGGGTGTGTGATTTTTTAAATTTTTTAACTCCACGCCTCTTCCCAAAAGGCCCTTTCGCTTTTTACTTCTTTACAAACCCATTATAAATATATTAAACAACCACGGTGACATCAAAACACCTTGTCAAAGGCCCTATTTTTTATAAAAAAAAAATTTCCCTTTTTCCTACATACCTAATTTGGGACCCTCCTATCCTCTTTAAAACTCTTCAGCTTTCAGTAACCTCCCCCAAAAACCCATACATTGGGAACATTTTCCCACTTTCCCCCCCCTATCCACCCTGTCATACGCCTTTTCCAAATCCAAAATGCCAAAAAGGGCCCTTTTTACCCTTACCCAAAATTAATGTTCATTTTATATGTTTAACGGAAACACCGGTCCACCCCCCCCCCTTTCCCTTTTCCTAAACCCTTTCCTTGTTCACTGCAATCCTATTCTCCTTTTTTACTTTAATTCTTTCCAATTTTTAACTTTCCTTTAACACTTTCCCAGGTAAAACCAACAGACTTACCCCCCTTTAATTTTTGCACTCTTTTTTTATCCCCTTTCCCCTTTATACAAAGGAACTATGAATGCTTCTCCAATCCCTAGGTACCTTTCCCTCTTCCATAAATTTTTTTAAATAAATTTCACAACCGCTCCAAAACTAAATCCCACCCTGCTTTTAAAAATTTCTTTTTTTATCCCCTCAATTCCCCGGGGCCTTACCCCCCTTTCATTTTACCAAGGGTCCGAACTTTCCCCCCCAAATCACAACGGGGCCTTCCTCATCCCACAAGGTGTTAAATTTCCCCCTTGCCCAACACGAAATAAAAGTTCCCTATCTTCATCAACATTTAAAAATTTCCCCAAAAAATATTCCTTCCATTTCCCAAAACCTTTTAAATCTCCCCTTTAATAACTCTCCTCTCCCATTTTAAATGACAAAAACCATTTGTTCTTTGGCTTTCTTAACTTGTTAAACTCATCCAAAACTTTTTCTTATTTTTTAACAAAAAATTTTTTGATTAAAATTTCACCCACCTCTCATTTGCTTTTTTTACATTTCTTCCCACTCTCTTAACCTCTCTCTTTTTCTCCTATGCTCTTCCCCCCTTGTACTTCTACTTTTTTAAAAATTCTTTATGCTAAAATTTTTCTCCCTTATGCTTCTTTACATCATCATTCCCCCAATTTGCTTCCTTTTTTCCCCCCTGCACCCCTTTCCTGTAAACCCCAAACTTCTTTTGAAAACTTTTAAAAACTACCCTTTTTAAAACCTTTTTCCCCTTTCCTCTTCGACCCCTTTGGGCCCAAAGTCTCTTAGCCCATTAAAACCTCCAAAAGCTTTTTTTTATCTTTCCCTAACTGCCTCCTCTTTTTTGTTTATTTAAAACCCTTTACCTCTCTCTTCCCTGATGCTTCTATTCTCCTTGAAACCCATTTAATTTTACCCCTTTAGTGTTTGCTACAAAATAGAAAAATGATCTGATATATCTGTGGCCCCCCTTAAAAAAAGTACATCCCGGGAAATCACTCAACAGTCTTTTTCTTCCCAAAACAAATCCAACAAAACCCACTGTTTATTTTTGCCCTACATCATTTTCTTGGGATAATTATTTTTTTCCCCTTTTTTTTTTAAAATATGTTTACCTATAACTAAAAACCCCTTTTTTACAAAGTTCAAAACAAAAAGGGGTCCCCTTATCATTTTCCCTGGCCCCTCCCAAAAAAACCCCACCACCCCCCTCCTAAAAATTTTTTTACTTTAGCATTCGGTCCCCCCCACAATTACTTCTCAAATTGGTTCAAAGGCTCCTATACATTTCCTTTAAATCCCCCAAAATCTCTCTCTCTCCTCTGCATTCCTCTCTTCTCCAGGTGGGATACACGCCCTTTTTATGACCCCCCTTTCGCATCCAAAACCCTTTTCTTTAATCCAAAATAATTCTTGAAAATTTTCAAATTCTTTTTCTCTTTTCTCCTTCCATAAAATGATCATTTTAAAATTATGCTACCCCTTCCTTTGCTCTAAAATCTCTCAGTACTCCAGATTTAATCCATTATTTTCCCCCCTGAAAACTCTCCTACCCCCTTTAGCTTTGTTTGCTTTGAGCCAGGGAAAATCCAACTTCTTTTCTTCATAAATCAGCAATCATTTGTTTCTTGTCATCCCCACTAATCCCCGCACATTTAAGAAACCCCGTTTTTTTAAAGTTTTTTTTTCTTTTTTTTTTTTTAGTAAATTTTTATAAAAGGGAAGGGGTTCTAGCCCATTGCTATTATATATATATATTTTATATATTTATAAAATATATATATATATATTTATATAATTTTTTATTTATATTTTTAAATATATTAATATTTTTTATATATTTTTATATTTTATATTTTCCCCACAAACACACATTTAAAAGTTTTGTTCTTCTAAAATGTTACATACCCCTGATGGTTTTTTAGAGTTTACTCTCGAAATTAATCTGAGGGCAAAGTTTATTATTTTTTTGTATCCCCGTTCGTTTTAAAAATTCATTTGCCTTTTATTATTTTGTTGCCTTACTCTCTCTTGTAATCTTTCACGAGGTGTATTTTGTTATCCAAAAATTTTAAGGGGTTTCTATTTTATATTAATTTCATGGAGAAAAAGCTGACACGTAGGGGTTTTTTACCACACCCGGGAAATTTGGGGGGGCAAAATTTGAATAAATTTTTTGGGTTAAATTTATGATAGGTTCAGTTTTCCTTTGCATCAAAAGACTCTTTGCCGGGGGAAAATTTGGGCCTCCCCCAAGGGAAATTTAAAGAAATGCCTTGATGCTAACGAAGGGGGTTTGTTATCTAGGTATTTTAGGTTCCTCTCCACCCTTTAAACAGATCAAACTTGGGTTGCTTTCCATTTCCCCCGATGTTTTGTTTTTTATGGGGGTTTTTTCACCCCAAAAAGTATATAATTTTTCATTTACTTATATTTTTGAACCTTTAAAACCCCCAGATTTCTAACCTACCAAAAACCCTGTGAAAGGCCCCCCCATAATTCCCTGCAGTTTTTAGCCCAAAGGTGGAGGTGTGGCTGGGCATCACCTTTGGGGTACACAAGCAGCGTCCCCTAGGGGGGACAGTTTAAAAAATTTTCCGAGCTTCAAAGGGGTAAACCCCCCCCATGGGGGGTTTTGAAAGTAGGGGAAAACCTGAGAGGAAGGAAAAATGTTATTTCTACAAATGATGACGTACTCGCAACATAATGTTTAAGCATTTTACTGTTCGGGGCCCGGAAATTAGAAAAAGTGGAAATTTTTCTTTGGTCTTAACCCATCACAGAGAATTTCCCTTTATGTGGCAAATGAAATTTTTGGTCTTTTTAGAGCAAATTTAGCCCCAAACCCTTTTTTGGATCAAAAAATGATTACATCCCCTTTCCCCCGGGATGTTTGGCCCCTACAAGTCTAGTGGGGTTTTTCCAAAAAATATAAAAATTTTTGGGGATAAAGTATCAAAAATGTTATCACAAATTAATAAAATTTAAAATAGAAAAAACTAAATGGATTTTCCCTTTCTACTGTACTTTAGAAAATAAAAAAATGGACAAACCCATCATGCGGACGACATAAAAAAGGCAAATCCGAAAAAAGAGGGGGGTTTTGGGCCCTGCCCCCGAGTGGAGATAATTTTGTTTTGAGGCCCCCAAAGGGTGGGTATTTCCGGCCGGGAGTTTCCCACGGTCACGTTTATGCCCAATAAAAATGTTTGAAGCTCCCGTCCTGCCCGCAACCAGAAGAGGAATGGGGATCCAAATATCCCCAAGAAAAATAACCCAATGAAAATATTGAAAAATGTATTATCAATTTTTTTTTTCTCTTCAAACTGGGTGCCCTTTAATGTTGAAAAAAAGCATTATTCTCTCTCGGGAATTAACCGTTTACCTCCATTCTGCAAGCACTAAAAAGCCTCTAGTGATTTTAAGGTTCCAAATGAAAAGTTTTAATTTAAATGTTTTTTGCTATGGTTTAAATTTAAATTCCGTTTGTTATTTATGTTCTTTCCCCTACAAAATATCGGACCCTTTTTCCCCCCTGTGAAAAACCCCTGTAGAAGGAAGGTCAGAACTTCTGCTCTTTTTTAAAAAAGTTTGAAAACCTTAGTGAAATTTTTCTTGAAGGATTCTGAAGTCAAAGTTGAGACAAAGGACAGCCAGGGGTAGCTGCAACCTTCAGCAACAGTACATGTAAAATGTTGGGTGTGGGAGAGAACACTTGGGTAAAAATAAAATAAACAGTGAAACACAATTTTGATTTTTAATTTCCCCCTCTGCAAACATCATAAAGAATTTCAGTTGAAAAATTTCAGATTTTATTTCCCCTTTTTCTAATTTTAAAAAAAGAAAAATTAGCTACCCCACACACACAAAAACACACAACCCCCACACCCCCAAAACACACCCACACCCACACACACACACACAACACAAAAAACACACACAAAACCCCACCAACACACCAAACACAAAAAACACACACACAAAACCCCACACCAACCACACACACACACACCACACAACCACACACACAACAACACACCGCAAAAGCACTCGGGGCCCAAAAATGGGGATGCAGACCAGTAAGGAAACTAACCTGGTCAAAAAACTCAATAAATTGGAAAAAAAGAAAAGTTTTGGGGGACTGTCCTGGGGGCTTAGGGGGCATGTTTTATGAGGAAAGGATAAGGGGAAATTTACCCGAGGGGCACTAGAGGAATTTGGGGGAATATTTAAAACGATAAAATACTGAAAGGAATTAAAAAGCTTTGGGCAGGGCTAGAATTTATTTGAGGGGGACACAAAGAACAAGAGGACACAACTGGAAACTGAAAACTCATATGGGGTAAAAAGATGCTACGAAGTATTTTTTTTAGCCTTAGAGTTTTGGAAGTGGAAAAACCCCGGAGAGTGAAGCAGGGAGGCAGAATCCTTAAATAGCTTTTGAAAAAGTTTTGATTGTCTTGGGGCGGGGGAGAGCGTTTACCTTGAGCGAAATAGCGAGCAAATTTGGGGGCCAAAGGGGCTGTTAACGGTCCTGCAGCCCTTTTTAGGTGGGGTACGCCCTAGGCGAGTACACACACACATACCCCAAACACACACACACAAAACCCCACACCCCACACACACACACACACACACACACAAATAACTCTGCAGGGATATGGGAGCCCAGGGAAAACCCCCAGAACAGGCCCTTTTCCCCATCTTAAAAAGGGAAAACATTCAGGACCCCCGTTCACCCTGTAGTTAGGCCCATATTGGAAATTTTGCGGGACCCGTTTGGAACCCAAAACCCAGCCAAGCACTAAAGAAGGGTAGAAAAGTGCAAAAGGGTTTTCAAAAAAAGGGTAGGGCCCAGAGCTAAGAGGTATGTCCTACGAGGAGAGGTTAGGGAAATAACCCGACGGGCACTGGAGGGCAGGGGGGAGATGGGGGGACTTTATAAAGACAACAAAAAAAAGAGAGGAATTGACAAGGTGGGGCCCAAAAAAAGGATGTTCCCGAGATGGGACACAAATAACAAGGGGACAAGTTGGAAGTTGAAGACCAGGGGGAATCACAGGGGTGTTAGGAAGTATTTCTTCAGCCACAGAGGGTCAAATAAATTTGGGAAAAGTTTGGGGAAAGGGTGTAGTGGAGGCAGGATCCAAAACAAAAGCTTTAAGCGAGGTATGATAAAGCTCACGGCTCAGGGAGGTGACTGTAAACGATCAGTTTAAAGGCGGGGCCCGGAGCTCGGGGGCGACCCCCCGCAACCCCAAACCCAGGTGAAATACAACTAGGTGGTACACACACACACACACACACACACCCACAGACACACACACACACACACAAAACACACCCCACACACACCAACCAAAAAAACCCCCCAAAACCCCACACACACCCCACACACACAAACACGTAGGTGCTGAAAATTAGACTTTTTTCTTTTAAAAAGGGGCCTCAGATCGATTAATTCTGGTCCAGGGCATTTAAAATCCTTTTTTTGGGCCATTTTGGGAACTTTTTTATGAGGCCATTTGCAACTTTTTGAGGCCATTTGTAAAACCCCCCTTTTTTTTTAGGCCCTTTGCCAAAATTTATGAGGCCTTTTTCAATTTTTTTTAAGGTCATTTTCAACTTTATGAGGCCATTTTCAAATTTTTTTTTTGAGGCCAAATTTTCAACCCTTTTTGAGGGGCCTTTTCAACTTTTTTTTTGGGGGCCATTTCAAATTTATGAGGCCATTTTTCAAATTTTTTTTTGAGGCCATTTGGGAAACTTTTTTGAGGCCTTTTCAACTTTTTTATTTAGGCCCTTTGCAAATTTATGAGGCCAAATTTTTAACCCTTTTTTTTGAGGCCATTTGCAAATTTACAGATGAAATATCGAAAAATAAGGAGAGAGGCGAATAAAAAAACCCCCCTTTTTTTCTTTCTTTCCCTTTATCCCAAAGGGGGTTTTGAATAATGTGTTTAAATTAAAGTAATAATGTGTATTTACGTAAAAAAATGTTTTTAAACTAAGTGACTTTTTTTTATTTCATCGGGTTTTGTCTAGGAAACACCGTTGGGCTATTACAAAACAATTTTCAGAGATACAAAAAATTTTTATATACCCGTTACCTTTTCCCGGATAAAGGTTTACATGTACGTTTGTTTTTTCTCTTGAGGGGGGAAAAAAATGTGTCGAGGGGGTTTTGAACCCTGACCCGCCGCAGTTTCGTAAATGATAAAATATATATATATATATATATATATTATTATATATATATATATATATATATATATATATATTTTATTATATATATATATAAAATATATGTATATATATATTTTTATTTTATATATATATTATATTTATAGAATGGGAAAGGTTTAAAAAACTTAAGCACAAAAAGCCCCTTCCATCCTTAAAAAAGCTATTTTAAACGGAATTAAACCGAATAAAGGCTTTTTGACATCGACTATCCTAATACTATTACTTATAGTCCTCAGGTCACTTGTTTATCTAGGCTAAATTGCGCCCTAACGCCCCTTTTAAAGGGTAGGGAAATTGTGACCTAGAAAATGACGGAACCTTTCACGGCGCGCAAAACGGAGATAAAAAACCTCAATTATGGGGCGCTTGGGTTTCAAACCTGTTTTCCCCTGGAACGCAGGAGGGGAGGATACATGATATATACACCGGAAAAAATCCTAGAGGGATGTACCGAACTTGCACACAAAATCACTACACGAAAGCAAAAGACGGGCGACGAGCAACATCCCCCCAAGAAAAGCGGGGGTTCACTAGCACGTTAAGAGACCAATACAATAATGTCAGGGGCCCCGAGACTGTCAACTCCCTCCCAGCAACAAAAGGGGGGGATTACCACACCCCCCGGGCCCCAGCTCAAGCTGGCACTGGAAACACCAAAAGTCGGTTCCGACCCGCCGGGCTGGGCCAACGTTTGGGTTTTGGGGCGCCAGCGCAACAGCCCGGTTGTCAGGCTTGATCCACCAGGAGGGCCCGGTCACAGACCGGGGGCCCCGGGGGCGTTGACCACCGGAAAACCCCTTTCCCGGTAAACCAGGTAAACATGATTGCACTACTATTCAAAAACACGCCCATATATTTTTTTATACCCCTTCTCATACTATATTGTAACTAACTATACTGCTACTACTAAAATTAAAATACTTTTACTGCTACTACACTACAACTACTGTTTTAACCTTCTAGCTCTTACTACAGTACTACACTACACTACTGCTATACTAGACACTACACTACTACTACTACTATACACTCACTACTGCTAACGCACACTACACTACTACAACCCACTAGCTACTACTACTATATAATACTATATGTACTATTGTATACTACACTACTAAATTTCTGCTACTGCAAATACTACTACTATACTAACTACGCTAGTACTACACATACTGCACAAAAACACTACTACTACTACTCAAAATACTCAATATGTTAAGCCCCCTATGCTCTTTTACTCTATTTTACTACTGTACTACTACTACTACTATCTATACTACTGCTATACTAATACTTAAAATACTCTACTACTAATACATACTTTCTTCTGTACTACACAACAACAACCTTTATCAAGGGTCAGCAGGGAACCCAGCGCTAAAAATTTTTGATCTAACATTTTTGCCACTAGTACCCCTGTGTACCTTTTTTTGTAACAACTTTTTAAAGCCTTTTGGGGAGCGAAAAGTTTCCCAATAAAAAGGGAACATTTGTTTAAAATGCTTTTATCAACAAAGGAATTGTCGGATGCCCCCCTCTTTTACCACGTGGCCAAGCGGATTCCCACCTTATTTTTGAGTTTTGACTCACAAATCGTAATGACACGACTGCAAAAAAACCCTTCCCAGTGTGGGGTTTAACCCGCGGTAGAGAGTCTCAAAACCCAGCCCGTGGCTAACCGACGGTCGGGGTTTTTAAACTTCGACGGGGTTCAAACCCCCCCCGTGTATGGTTTGAAGGTCTTCCCCGGTGGTTTTCCAGTAATTCCCGTCAGCAAGTCACTATTTTAATTCGATTATGAGTTATGTCCTTGCAACAAACAAATAATATCCACCAATGGATTAGTAGGTATTTTTAAAGGTCGATTTTAAGGCAGCAGGGGCCAAATACCTAAAAATGCTTTTGGGGGGGGTTAATGCTGTATAATTATGCCAAAAAACACCATTTTGGCCTATTTCCACTCTATTTCAATCATCTAATAACCAAAATTGGGTCATTTCACTGTGGGGACTAAGTAATAATGATGCAAGAAACGGTTTTTTTAATCCATAGGCCAACTTTTAATAGCCCAAAATTTTTGACCCTTTAGCAAATTTCGAACTAAATTAACAATTTCCATTTTTCAACTCAGTCGAAAAAAAAAAAATGGCATTCCAGTTACTAAGAAAGTCTTACCTCTCTCCATTATTCACATTCCAGGATTTGCTATGATAAAGTTCCTTTCAACTGTGAATTACATTGTCACTCTAGAGGACCATTCTCAAGCATAGTGGGCGCCCCCAAAATTGTTGTTGAATTAAATTAAATCAGGTATATTTCATGGAATTGTAAAGGGGGGGGGGAGTTGAAGTCACTGGTGACCCTATTTTGGGTCACTTCTGCGATAAAATCAACTGTAATATATTTCCAGACAAAGAAAGAAAGAAATTCCCAATTCATCCATCTAAAACCAAGCTAAAAACTTGCTAAAATATGCTAAATTAATGACTTGTTTCACTTGTTTGAATCAGTTTATAATTTAAATTTCCCAAAACGCCGGAACAACCCTGACAGCACTCCAGACACTCACAACCCACCTGCCCCCAAATCACTAAATTTCCCAAGGTAAACTTGGAGGTTAGTTGACTTAATGAAAAATATCGATAAAATTGCTGATATAGTGAACTATGGCGAAATCTCCTAACTTCAGAAATTAAATTTTAATTTTTATTTTTAAACTGTAATTAAATTTAAATCATAACAGGGAACCTACATACATTTTTGTGACTTGCAGCTAATATTATTTGTTTTTTTATTACTATTACGAAATAAACTTTATAAGGTATTGTAAAAAAATTAATGAATACGTGAAAAAATGAATGTCTAATTTTAGATTTTATTCATCTAAAACTTTCATAATAATAATGGCCCATTATGAGCCATTTTTTCGTACTGATAAAAGAGACTCAACCATCATGATAACTGACAAGCCAAATAATTTACATAAATGAAAGAGATTTATAAGTTTTTTAATTATAAAGCGAAATTTTCACATAAATATAATGCAACCGTAACATTATTAAAAGTCCTAGATAAAGTTAAATAAAAGAATAACATGCGTCAGACTGGCCGGTGTGTCGCCAATATTGGGTCTCAAATCCAGCCCAAGTCATTTTGTACTTCCCTAATTGCACTCACCTAATTGTGGTTGCAGGGGCCGATCCGTAGCTCCTGGCCCTGGATCTTTATTGGTCGTTGCTAGGTCATCCCTGCTCCGTGAGCTTTATCAATCTCCTCTTAAAGGTATGTATGGATCCTCCCTCCATCACCTCCCTTTCCAGACTGTTCCGTTTACAACTCTATGACTGAAGTAAAATTTCCTAACATCCCTGTGGCTCATTTGAGTCTTCAGCTTCCAATTTTGCCCCCTTTGTTGGTATACCCCATCTCTAAAAACATCCGTCTCTGCCCACCTTGTTGATTCCTCTCAATATTTTACATTTTTATCATGTTCCCCTCTGTCTCTCCTGTCCTCCAGTGGCGTCAGGTCGATTTCCTTAACCTCTCCTAGTAGGATATGCCCCTTAACTCCGGGACTAGTCTTGTTGCAGACCTTTGCGCTTTTTCTAATTTCTTGAATGTTTGGCCCAAGGTGTGGGGGTTCCCAAAAATGATGCTACATACTCCAATAGGGGCCCTGACGTACACGGTGTACGAGTCCTGAAAGACTCCTTACTGAGTTTGGGGATGCTATTCTTAGGTTTGTGTGTGTGTGTGTGTGTGTGTGTGTGTGTGTGTGTGTGTGTGTGGTGTGTTGTGTGTGTGTGAGTGTGGTGTGTGTGTGTGTGTGTGTGTGTGGTGTGTGTGTGTGTGTGTGTGTGTGTGTGTGTGTGAGTGTGTGTGTGTGTGTGTGTGTGTGTGTGTGTGTGTATGCGTCTGTGCGTGCGTGTGCTATGCGTGGAAATGTGCGTAAATGTATATAAATGTGTGTGTGTAAATGTGTGTCTCTAATTTTCATTTTTTAAGTTACGAGTGTTGGATAATCCTCAATGTTCTGCTACCCCTAGTCTGTATAAAAAGTCATAACGGGGAAACAGCTAATTGTGTTTCACTGTAATTTTCCATCAGGCACAATGGAATTCATTTTACAGTGTGAAATTTATCATAAGGGCCATGTCAGAGTGTGCGTGGGAGAGGGGCTAGGTATGTCAGTGTGTGTGTGGGGGAGGGGCGAGGTTGTCAGTGTGGTGTGGGGAGGGGGCGAGGTATGCCAGTGTGTGTGGGAGAGGGGCGAGGTATGTCAAAGTGGGTGGGAGAGGGGGAGGTATGTCAGTGTGTGTGGGAGAGGGGCGAGGTATTTCCAGTGTGTGTGGGGAGGGGCGAGGTATGTCAATGTGGGTGGGAGAGGGGCGAGGTATGTCAGTGTGTGTGGGAGAGGGGCGAGGTATGCCGTGTGGTGGGGAGAGGGGCGAGGTATGTCAATGTGTGTGGGAGAGGGGCGGGTATGTTTAGTGTGTGTGGGGAGGGGTGAGTTATGTCAGTGTGTGTGGGAGAGGGGCGGGGGTATGTCAGTGTGTGTGGGAGAGGGGCGAGGTATGTCAGTGTGTGTGGGAGGGGGGAGGTATGTCAGTGTGTGTGGGGGAGGGGCGAGGTATGTCAGTGTTTTGTGGGAGAGGGGTAAGGTATGTCAGTGGGGTGTGGGAGAGGGGGCGAGTTAAAATCAGTGTATGTGGGAGAGGGGCGAGGCATGAGTATTGTACAGAATTATCATATGCTTGTTTCGTATTGGGTGAGAAGAGAACCATGGATCATGAATGCTGTAACTCCATGTTATTAAATATTTACCGATTTCGCGGCTTATTAGACGCATGTTTTTTTCAATAAAATGTCTCCAGAACCCCCCTGCGTCCTATAAATGAAGGTGATGACGGGAAACTACAAGGTTGGGGGTTTTTCCCGTAGCTCTCCCCGTTACGTCCGATTCCGGCTATTGAAATTAAAAAAATGTCTTATAAGTCGCGTCTTATAAGTCGCGTCTTTAAGTCGCGTCTTATAAAATCGCGTCTTATAAGTCGCGAAATACGGAATATAAAAAGAGACGAATGCATCCTTCCCTCTCTTGTCAACCAGAGATAATATAAGAAATATGTAAAATTTTATGAAAATTTCGCGTTATCTTTACCTCCATAACTTACTTTAAAATTACCGGGTTATGGAGAGCTTTTTTATAGAGGTACCAGAACATTTTATATACTCTAAGCTACGTAAAATGTGGTACAAGGATTTAAGCCTTGTTTGTAAGGGGGTAAATTAGGATGTAGATATTCCAAGCTTCTCAAGGTCACCCATATGTTAGAAAAAGGTATTAGTGACTGGTGGAAGGGATGTCATACTTTTAGATGACAGCCTTTAATCTGAAATAATCAGTTAAGACTCACGCCCCTTTTAAAAGTATTACGCATGTGTTTAGTAAGTCATTCTTTTTTGTTTTCAAGTGAGTGTTTTGTTGGGATGACTGTGGTGTTAATTTATCATTTCATCTTAAAATAAATCTTAAAAGTCCTTTTTTTATAATTTACATATTTTAAACCATTTATTTTGTGTTATATAAATTTTGTCTTATTGTGTCGCTTTATTGGTTTTAAGATTCTCACAAACTCCCCATATGTTCCTAACTATTCCATCTGCATTTGCCTCATTGTGTTCCTCAAATAATACCGATTTGCTATATTATTCTTAAGTCTTTTACCTGTTCCTTTATTCTATGATGTAGTATTACCAGTCTCAGCTCAGGCCTGAGCCTGGTAATACAATGGTAAAATATATAGCGTGCAAATATGTTTTATATTAATGAAATGATTTCACGTCGATGGATTTGATCAAACAATAAATTCTCTGGGATGCGAAACATTAATAAAATGCTGTGACTGGGCCACTGAATCCCATTGATAACAAAAATTGCATAACTTCATTAACAATCAAATGTACCAATTAATCCAGTACGCATTTTATGCCCACCAAGCAAGGTTCCCCTTTAAATGGGGGAAGAATTTTGATCTTCGTCAGTATCTTAGGTTTTATTGGGACATTTCTTCTTTGGATGGTCAAGGATTGCAAAAGGGTTTAAATACGAGCTTCCTTCTGTATTTTGCATGTTATGGAGACACAAATTTAGTACTACTACTTTTCATTTGCCTTAAAATTGTGCCCAGCCAAAGAGCTGAGACTTCTCGTTTCTTTGGTGGCTGGACAGAGTTAAGAGTAAATTTTATATCGGGGTGCTGTGCGATCCCAAATACATTTTCTCTGTTTTATGAGTGAGAGGGGTTGTATCTGAGTGGGACTTGTACATGAATTAACAGATTTATCAAAGCTTATTGGTTGGGTAGCGTTGAAAATGCGTTGGCCAAATATTCTGTTATTGGATTTGTGAAGGACCTGCCAAAGTATGGGCCAATAAGCCTGCTGCAATGTTCCTCTTTTTTCTTACGTTTCTTATGTTCTTATTCAAAGTTTATTTCTATAAGGTTTTACAATGCTGAGTTTACAAAATTTTGGGTTTAAATTGTGTGTTTCCCATGTAGTAAAATAATAATTACAGAGTGTACCACTAGAACACCTAGCATGGCTAGGCATTTCGGGCAGACTTAAATTAAATTTTAAGTTTAAAATATTACAAAATTATGAGGTTAGTTGGTAATATGGCAAAGTGCTAAATACTAGTTTGTGTGTTTAGCAATGTGAATGCTTTTGTTTGCACTATACATAGTTTCAGATTGGAGTATCACAGGCCAACTTATGAAAAGTTAAGATTCATTATTTTGAGATTGAGATTGATATTTCTGTTGAGACAGGTATCCATGTATCTCAAAACCCCAGCCCCCTCTACATCAATGCACGATAAAAAAATAGTGGAGAAAAAAAAAACTCTCACGGATTTAGCGCTTCCTATGAATATAATAACTTGCGACGAAGCTGGCATGGAAGAAAAGTTCTGGGTAAAAATCATAACTTCAGCAAAACGAGGGGGTTTGGAGTCTGAATTATTCTTTCCAGTAAATAAACAACCATGACATACACACACCTGAATTCTTGTTGTCCTGCGTCACCAGAGAAGATATCAAAACCAGAGCTCCTGAAGTGGAGTGAGAACAATAGCTCCCAGGCTGCCGGGAAAATTCGCTGGAGGCCGTAGTCACCGTTGTGCCCCCGTAGGATGGCTATTGTGGCACCTTTGAACAGTGTTTGACTTGCAACTATCGCGGGCAAAGTCAAAGAGTAAAGGATATCATGTTAGGAATCACTTTAAGTAACAGTAATAGACGATTCTGTTAGTGGATGAACAAATAAATTTCACTGAAAATATGACAGGAGCCCTGGCACAAATTGTCATTTTACAGTTGCAAAGGAGGGTGGGGGGAGGAGATTGATCTTGTTTTTGGTGAGAATTTTTTTTGATTCAAGAACTGAAGTTATCTTCTAAGTGAATCGAATCAAATTTAAATCCCTTCACTCCGGCAGGAGTGAGGGGCAACGAGAGACTAGCTCTCTTAAGGTTTATATACAATTAGTGGGAATCTAAGAAATAAGGTAGATGAGATATGATTACTTGCAAGTTCGGTAATATAGATATTTTGCTATAAAGGAGTTTTGGTTCAACTTGAAAGATGAGAAATGTCTTTGAATGCCACAACTGGGTTATAAACTATTCCACACTCATAGGGTCAACAGGAAGGGTGGTGGAGTGGCGATGTGTGTGAGAGATAATTTAAATTGTTGTGTTAGCAAGATATGAGATTAGAAACATCGGACGCAGAATCTTTTTTTGCTACAGTTTCTCAAGGTCTAAAAAAAATTAATTTTGGGTGTGATTTATGGCCCCCCAACCCTTGATAGGGAGTGTGGTGGGTACTATGAGACAAAATTTTCATAAGGCGTCTAGATATGAAAATGTTGTGATAATGGAGATTTTAACTTTAGACAAAATGTTTGGGAAAACAATGTGACAGGAACTTGAGTCTAGTGACTTTCTTGATACGGTTCAGGATTTTTTTAAAAACAGTTTGTGAAACCCAACCAAATAGAGGAAACACCCTGCTTCACTTGGTTCTTGCCAACAAAGGAATCACTAATTAATAATTTTGAGGTTAATGATGAGCTTGGGGAAAGCAATCACAAATCACTTAGTTTCATAATATCATGGAATTACCCAGATAACTGCAAATTTAATCTCTGTCCCAGATTTCTGCTTGGCCGACTTCATGGGGCTGAGAAAAATTTCCTGGGTGGGCTAAATTGGGATGACCCGACTATGGGTCAGGTAGGTAGGTTGGTTGACAATGTGATGTGTTTCAGAGCATAGTTCTAGCTGCCCAGACAACTTTTGATCCGAGTTTGGGAAATTAGATTTAACAAAAATGATCCCAAATGGATAAACAATAGATTAAAAACATCTCATTGGTCAAAAAGAGAGGCATATATAGGCGTATCAAAAGAGGGAAAGGGCAGTTAAGAAATCAATATATTACCTGGAGTTTATTCAATTAAAGAGAGAAATAAAAAAGGAATAAGAAAAGCAAACAGGGATTATGAGGCTAAAGTCGCAAAGGATAGAAGACTAACCCAAAGAGTTATTTCAGGTAAAAAGAAGTAAGATTAGGGACAAGTAGGCCCACTTAAGAGTAACTCTGGTCAGATC
Organism: Cherax quadricarinatus; assembly: GCF_026875155.1. Classification (NCBI taxonomy): domain Eukaryota; kingdom Metazoa; phylum Arthropoda; class Malacostraca; order Decapoda; family Parastacidae; genus Cherax; species Cherax quadricarinatus. The sequence continues at coordinate 10,391,327 of NC_069488.1, forward strand.
ACTGACAGGGATAAGGAAATGTGTGAAATTTTCAATACCTACTTCCTCTCAGCTTTTATTCAGGAAGTTACTAGCGATATTCCAGAAATAAAAATTATGTAGAACAGGACGATAATAAACTATGCACTATTAGGGTAACTAGTGGCATGGTCCTCAACAAATAGAGAAATTAAAAGCTAAAAATCCCAGGCCCTGATGAACTGTTTGCAAGGATTTTTAAAGGAATGTAAAGAGGAACTTAGGACACCTTTCCCTAATCTTTTCAATATATCACTACAAAATGGCATAGTCCCGGGACAAGTGGAAAATGGAAAATGTAAAACCTATTTAAAAGGCAGGTGACAGGCCCTTAGCTTCGAACTATCTCCATAGTTGTAAAATTTATGGAATCAATTATTGCCGAATCAATTGTAGCTATTTTTGAAAGGCTTACACTGATTAATGAATCTCAACACTGTATTACAAAGAGGCGTTCCTGTCTTACCAATTTACTAACATTTTTTCACTAAAGGGGTTTGAGGAAAGGGAGATCATGGAATGAATATGATGTTGTTTTATATGGACTTCAGTAAGGCTTTCGATAGAGTTCCACATCAGAGGCTGGGAAACTTAAAGGCCCACGGAATAGAAGGAGAAATTTTTTAGTGGGTAGAGGAATGGGTGACATATAGGCAGCAGAGAGTTTGCATAAATGGGGAGAATCAGAATGGAGGCCCGTTACAAGCGGTGTTCCACAGAGGTTAGTGTTGGGCCCCTTTGTTCACAATTTACATAACCTACATGGATGAGGAAATAAATGGCGACATAAGCAAATATGCTGATGACATCAAAATAGACAGCCCAAAATTCATTTAATGAGGCATTAAAGGCATTCCAGGATGTTTTGAATGAACTGATGGAGCGGTCGGAGAAGTGGCAGATGCATTTTTTAATATAGACAAATGCAAAGTTCTACATGTTGGACAGGACAAAAACCCATGCCAATAAAAAACTAAATAATGTGTTTCTTAATATTACGAATTGCGAAAAGGATTTAGGAGTTCTGGTTAGGCAGTAATCTGAAAACCAAGACAACGTGCATAAGTGTTCGCAATAAAGCTAATAGAATTCTTGGCTTCATATCAAGAAATATAAATAATAGCAGTCTTTCAGATTGTTCTTCAACTCTATAAAATCTTTGTTTAAAGGCCTCATCTTTATTACTCCGCGCAGTTTTGGTCACCGTTTAAACAGAATGGATATAAATGCTCTGGAAAACGTCAAAGGGGAGGCAAAGATGATCACATGTATCAGAAATTTTCCCTATGAGGATAGACAAAGGGGCCCCTGAACCTGCACTCTCTAGAAAGGCGAAGAATTAGGGGTATATGATTGAGGTGATGAATGGAGAACAGGAATTAATAATGGGGATATAAATATCGTGCTAAAATATCTAGCAATGACAGGACTCGCAGCAATTGTTTTGAATTGGAAAAATTCAGTTTCAGGAAGGATAGGAAAGCACGGTTTGGGTAATAGAGTTGTGGATGATTGGAACAAACTCCTGAGTACCGTCATAGAAGCTAAGACGTTGTGTAGTTTTAAAATAGGTTGGATAAAAAAAATGGGTGTGTGTGGGTGGGTCTGAGTTGGACCTGACTAGCTTGTGCTACTAGGTGGGGGTGCTGTGCTCCTCCCTTAAGTGAATGTTACTGACCTGAACAGGCCAAGGAATTAGCTTAAGACTGTGGGAGAATTGGGGGTGCCTCGCATGGCCAGTAGGCCTGCTGCGTTTTTCTTTTTCTTATGTTCTTATGTCTGTCATTCCCCCGCCACTCATGACTTGACAAGTTCAAACCCCTTCTCGTACGAAAGACATGCAGTTATCAAAACATTTATTGGTGTTACGTTTCACCCCACACTGAGGACGCGCTTCGCCCACTGGACAGAAGTCTCTGATGGACGAAACATATCCTCAGTAATGTCTTGATAATGCACATGTGTTTTTTCTCACGAAATTTGGCTCTTCCCAATGGTTAAAATATTAATATTTAGATGTATCTAGGTCAATGTGCAATCTGAGAAGAGTATTCCCTAGCTAGTAAGATCAAATAAAGCAAAAAATAACAAAGTGCTTTGTAGCATGACCACGAAATTGTAAGATACGATTTGGGGGTTTAAACCCCCCGTGGTTTTGGGTTTTTTTGCAATCGCGTCATTACGATTTCGTGAGTTTTGAGGGTTTTTTGGGGGACTTGGAGATTATAGTTATGGCGTTGAAATTTTGAAACCAAAGGATAAGGTTTAAAAT
>NC_069488.1:10394116-10415798 GCF_026875155.1 Cherax quadricarinatus
CCCCGGGCCCTACGTGTAAGGGGGAGCTTTGCCACCAGGCCCCCGGGCCGGGGATGGGGGAAACTTGTCTACCCCCCCCCCCCCCCGGGTTTTAAAAGCAACTGCTCTTAGGAGACCCAAAAGAATAATGTCTAAAAAACAATTTTTGGCTTCAGTTATATAAGTGAGAGACTCCCCAAATATATCCTTCCCCCCTATTCCACATTCGTTATGGAGAAAAAAAAAAAATACCCAGATGATAAAATTTATCATTATTTAAACGGGTTAGCTTCAGCTGCTGCACCTACAATCAGGCTCCTGGGGTACTGTTGAAAACCCCCCTGGGGACTGAAAAAAACCTGGTGACTATCGGGGACCCAAGCGTGGCGTTACCTTGCCGGATAATCCCGGGGGGCCCCCCAACTGAGTCACTTTTCAGTGCTGCAACTCAAACCATAAATTTTTTTTGTCCTACGATCTTGGGAATGTAGGCGAGAATTTAACTTAAAATTTGAAATTTTTAAATGTTTTCATCAAAATTTTTTTTAGTGTGACATTTACAGAGCACGGGACCTTTTATTAAACCCCTTAAAAAAAAAAAAAAAAAACTAATCTAAAATTACAGCTCCGGGTGTCTGTATTTTTATCCCCCCCCCCGGCCTTAAGGCACATGATAGAAATTACAGATAATACACTTTTTGAAAGTATTAAATACAAATTTTAAAAAAAGGGAAAAATCAGAGAGGCGTTCTTAAATTTAAAATTCACAAATTTTTTTTTTAATGGTAAAATTTTAGGAAGTTAATAGTTAGTATCCAATTCAAACTTTCCATTAAAAAAACACAGCTTGAAAAAACCACTCCAAAAAGGCACCTTTACCATCTTCGAAAAAAAATACCCAAACAAATACAAGCGTTAAAAGCTTAAAAGTTTTTTCCAAAGAGTTTTGAACAATAGAAATCTTCACAAATTTAACATTTTACCGATTCCTTGGAAAAATTTAAAAAATTCGCATCTACACAACCAAAAACAACCCTAACTTTTTTTTTTTAAGATTCACCAGACGGTTTTTTAAAGTACAGAAATGTAATATTGAGCAGAGAGCACATTTCTCCACGAACCTTTAGTTTATTCCCCGGGTTGAAAAATCTAACCCTTGGAAAAAGGGATTTTAAAAAATTTTTGAAGTTTTGGGGAAACTTTGTAAGTGTCAGCTTTTGTATAATTCTGAAAATTTGAGTGTTCATTAAAAAAAACATTAAAATTTTTTAAAAATTTTTTTTTATTTACAAATTCTACAATTTGCAAGAAAACGATCGTACATTTTCCCCAAAATTAATAAAAAAAGCAATCAAAAATTGTTTAAATGTTTTTCGGGTTTGAAACCGATCAGAGGTATTAAGTTATTAAAAGGGAAATTTTTAATGAAATTAAAAAAATTTATTAACAGTAAACTCTGAGTTTAATTTTAAAGGTTATCCGCACAATTTGAAACTATCAGAGGGGGAAAACCCCCCATATTTTAAATTCAAAGATACCAAGGGGGTTACAAAATCTTTATGGAAACCCAAATTTTTTCAAATTCGCCCAAAAAAAAAAATAACTTTGGCACCCACAATGGGGGGGGGGGGGACTTGAAGATGCGCCAAACTTGGGAATTTGAAGTGATCTAAGAGGTAGCGACTAATTACATGGGAAAACCAAATTTTCTTAAAAAAGAAAAAAAAATTTACACTTCTCAATGATAAGCTTTTTAAATAACCACCACCAATGGTAAAAGTTGGAAGCGATCAGAAAGGGATTCTTAAGCAATTTATAAATTCGAAGTATTTTAAAACACTTTGTAAAATTTCGTTTTACCTACTGAACCGAATTTACCTTTATTTTAAAGTGAATTTATATTATTTTAAGCCCCAAAGGATCTTTTGTTACAAGAAAAAAAACATCCTTTTCAATAAAACGGCAAAATGAACTTGTCACCCAAGGGGAGCACGAACTTTGTACTTGAAGCAACAGGGGGTGAAAAATGAATCGGAGGCACGAAAAAAACTTTGAGAATTTCCCCGGGTCAAGAACTCAAATTAAATACTGAACAATTCAAAAGGGGGTAAAAGGACATTTATTTAAAGCTTAACAAATTTCAAAATTTCCCGCGTTTTACCCCAAAATAGCAAAACCTACACCTACACAATCATTCTCCGCCCTGCTATTTTTTTTCAGTATCTTTGGAAAAACTCATCACATTTGTAATGGAATTTCCCCAAAGGGCCATTCCATTAAAACCACCCCTTTTAAACGTCACCCCATTTGAGGATATTTAAAAGGGTGCTAGAAACCGGGGCCATGCTGAATCCCCTGGTAGAAAAAGGTAGTGCCGCCCACGATGGACACATAATTAAAAATTCCATTCGGCAGGGGTTTTGGGGAAGGAAAACAAAGGGGGGATACTTGTATCGTGGTGGCTAAGTCTGGGTTTAATTTGTTAATCGGGGAGCTGTCCATGTGCAGAGGTTTCCCGGGAGGGTTGCCCATTTGTTCTATGCTCTTCGCTTGTGTGCGGGACCCGGGTTTCAAACAGGTTCCCCCGAGTGTCTGGTGGGGGGGGATTAGTAGGGTTTTTTTTTTAAAGCTGTTTTCGGATGTACAGTGTTACGTTTCAGTGAATTTAACTGTGGATTGGGATTCATGTTTGGACAAAAATTTAAATTTTCAGGTGGAGGAGTCAAAATTTGTGGTTTTTTAACGAAAGAGGGATATGTAAAGGGGAAAAGAAAATTTCCAAGCGTGGCAGTAAGAATATAACCGCTTACAATCCCCTTTTTTCACTTCACTGTCTTAAAATGCAACATTTTCTGGCCCTTTGTAGTTGCTAATGTTTTTTAGTGTCGCGATTCGTGGGACCCAAAGGAGACTTTACAGGTTTTTAAAACGGCTGAGAAGGGAAGAGGTGATATTCGGGTGAAAAAGAAAAAAGGGGGTAAATTCGCAAGCAGGTTTATGCGAAGGGGTCGTTTTCCCATGCAATGTTTTCAAAGTGGGTGCCTGGATCTAGTTTAGGCGAATTAAAAAAACCCAAAGGAAATAAACCCGAAAGGACAGTTTGCGGGGGGGATAAACAAAAGCGATTTTTAGTAAAGTACCCCGAGGATTCAAGTAAGAACCAAAATGATTTTAAACCAGGCATTTAGATTTAGAAAGGGCTAGGGAAGTACTAGTTTTAAATTTTTAAATTTTAATAAAGAAGCGCTAAACCTACCCAAAGGGCAAAAGCCGGTTTTCAAACAGTTGCCGATGCGGGAACAATTTGCCACTAGGAAAAAAGAACTAAAACCTTGGGGAAATTTTTAAAAAAGAGTGATTAGTAAACCCCAAAGGGACGAAGCAAATTTTTTTTGTACCCTGGGAAAAAAGTTAAAGTCGGTAGGGGGAAATGGTTTTGAGAACGCCTTTTTATGGGGTTAAAAAGGCTGCTGTAGTGTTTTCCCCCACAAAGTTTTTTGAGGGTGATGATGGCATTTCCGGACAGGAAATAGACAAAGGGGGTTTTTTATATTTGTCAGGGAGTATTTATACGTTTTTGGGGTTTTTTGGGGGGGGGGGAAGGGCCTTCCCAAGGAAAAAAAATCTTCTATAAAAATTTTCATGGCAGGGTTTTGCAATGGGGGTTGTGTGGAAGCTGATTATTTATTAAGAATTTGCCGGTACTCCCCCCGGCCCGGGGCCCTTTTTCCAATGTGGCCCCGGGCCCTTTGGGTCCCCCCTTTTGGGATGTCTGAGACCGGGAAATCTCCCCGGGAGGGGGCCCAAATACCTCCTCACTTTGGGGCCAACTGTCCCCAGGCCTACCACAAGCTAGGCCCTCTGGTCTGGGCCAAACCCCGCCCCAAAGGGGAAAAAGGGAATGACAGTCTTAAAGAATACAGGGTCGGGCCTCAGGGGACCTCCCCTACCCAGAAGGGCTGGGCATGGTGTCCCACGTGGAAGCGACACTTCATTCAAAAGTTATACACTGAAATAAAATGAAAAATTGAGGAAAAAAGACAAAATGTAAACACATCTTTTGGGAGTCATCGGAAAAACTTTTAAGTAAAAAAGGGGCAACCCAAAAAAGAAAACTTTTTAATATTAAACTTTAAAACGTGGGGCCCTTGTATAAGGAAAAAATCACGTGGGGGCCCCTTTCCCAGGATTAACCCCGGGCCTTATTGTGCAAACTAAGCGGGTGATACTAAAAAACATTTGCTAAATAATCTTGGTTACCCCGCTTTCTACTTTCCTACTGAAAATTAGCAAATTTAAAGGTTTTCAAGTCACCCCCTTTTGCCCCGGGGCAGTTTTTTTTTTAATTTTAGAATACAAAACAATAACATTCCCCCCAGTTTCCAGCACATCCTCGCACCACATTTTAAAAAAGCCCCAATTTTGAACGTTTGAAAAATTTTTTCTCATCGCCTCTTTTTTAGAGTAAACGTGGCTGGGATTTGTAAGTATCTAAAAGTATTTATTTTGGGTCGTGGGAACCTAAACAATTTTAAACCCCCGAAAATTAAAAAATCAAAAAACCCGGGGGGGAAAAAACCCCGAAATTTGCGTACGCAAAAAAAGGGAAAAATTCTGACATTAAAAAGCGAATAGTTTTTGCTCCCCCGCGCCCCGCCACCCCATTCACAGTTTGGGGGAAGGGGGGGGAAGGGTCACATGCCCCCCCCAAACCAAACACCCCCCTATTTTAATGCCCCCCTTCGCACCTGACACCTCCAATGACACCTGGCGTTTATGCACTGGGACATTTAGATTTACAAGAAATTATTATTTAAGAAACATTTTCGGGTCAAAATACAACAAATGGCAAATTCAACACGGAAACTTTACTAAAAACCAAAACTTAACTTTGTAAGTTTTTAAAATTTTCCCATCCCATCCACTTGGATTACTCCTTCATGATAAAGTTGATATTTTACCCAAGAAGAGTATCGAGAAGGAAATGTAAAATATAATTTGGTATAATGTGTCTAGTTTAGGAATAATTTAGGGAGAATAAATATGAAAGTGATTGTTATAGGAATGCATTTTTAGAGCCTGAGTAGATCTAAACCCTACTTTTATAACGACGTAGATAAGTATGTTTTATGGAGCAATTGCTGTGAACAGACGACTGATGTTGTAGTGGCCAGGCTTAGGTTGGTTAAAAGTATTCTGGCAGTTTTGGGAACCAGATGATGATCAAACTAAATGTAAATTATGATCAGGGAAAGGGGTCCTTTTGAAACTAGTGCTTAATTGTCCACTTTTTGAGGAATACAGAGACGACAGTAAATAACCTATGTGACATGTCAAGATATCTTTTTAATTTAAAAATAAAATACCAGTTACTAAGAAAATTTCCTAAATTTGTTTGTAACAGATAAGTGAACTTTAGTATATAATAAAAATCCTATTATTCCTGTTAACCCTTTGGGGGCCTATTTCCCTAGGCCTTTTGTGTACATATCTTGCGCTACCGTCCACGGGGATATGGGGTGCACAATAAAAGCCCTTCGGTGGCAAAATCAAAAAATCTAATCTAAAGAATATTTGACAGATTGCGTTATTGGTCAAGTGATTTTCTTAATTTTTGGGGGAAAAAATTACAGTATGACAAAAATTTTAATTAAAGAATTGGGTTTTTTTCCTTTCTTATGATCGTCCTCTGGAAGTGAAAAAAAACGGACAGGCTATACGGGGGCCATATAATATTCTCTTTTCAAGACACCCAAACTTGCGGAAATACTCCTGGAATAACTAATCCTGCGGAGTTATACGCACTTAAGGAATGGAGGTAATCAGTTTGCCACGATAAAAATCCTATTGCCTTGCTTTAAGACAGTCCCCCCACCTAACAGTTTTGGTAGATTTTTTAAAAAATCACCTGGAATTTTCCTGTCCTGACTTTTATAAAGCCCCTAAAATATTTCGGGGGGGTCTTCGAATAAATCAAGAGGTGTAGCATTTTTGGCCAACTGTACAAACTATGTCACTGGTCCCCCCACCAGAAAAACCTGTATCACACAACTGTCTCACACCAGAGCAAAAACCGTTATGCAAAATCTCACCAGCTCGACCGCACCAAGGGCCCAAACAAATGAGAATTGGGAGTCAGGTCTTAAAGGGGGTTAAAAATGTTGCCTACACAAGGGGATTAAGGCTGCATATCATCGTTCACACCAACAAAAAAAACTTCAATCCCCAAAAAAAGGGATAAACATAAAAATCATTTGTTTCATGAACTGAAAAACTTTTCACACTCAAGGGAATATACACTGACACTGATATAAAACCCCTAGTTTATAAACCTTTGTAATTTTTTTTATATTTTTTTTAAAAAATCAGTTTAAAATAAAAAATAAAATAAGGAAAAAAGTATGGGACTCAATCAAATTAAATGACACAAAAGGATTTTTTTTTTTATATTTTATTTTAAAAAAACCCGATACAGTAGACATTATATCACACAAAGAAATGTTCCCAAAACATGAAACATTTACAAAAGAAAACAAAAAAAATTTATTGTCCTATCGCTATTTGGGGCCCTGTGGACAAGTGCGAGTGGCCCTGATTTTAAATGGTTTTCTGCGCAGTTTTCCTGTTTTTTTGCATACAACATGGCGGGTGCATTGGACGCTGGGGGAGCATGTTTGTGTGGTTTTTTTTTTTTTTTTTAAATTTTTTTTAAAAATGTAAACAAGATTCATTATAAAGATACCAAGAAATGGTACATGTTATGACAGAACATTCAAACTAGTACTCAACGGTCCATGAGTGAAATACTTCAATGTTACCCTAAGATAGCTAACACAACCCACAATCTACCTAGAAACACCCTGTTCATAATCACGAGATCTTCATAAAACACTGCTGCTTACAGCGACTTTAAATTCCCACAACCCCCACCGCCCCTTACAAGTTGAAAACCTAGCCACCTTTACGTGGGGAAAACTTATCAATGAAAAAAGAAACAAATTTTAAAATCTAGCCCCCCTTTATGTGGTTTAAACACTTAAAATATTAAAAAATTTTAAAAAAACATCACAAACCCCTATGGGTTAAAAACAATACAATATTAATAATTAAACAAGTTAACCTCAAGCCCCCTCAAGTGGTTTTAAAAATTATCAATATTAATTTTTTTTATAGCAATGAAATTACCTGGGGTAAATGCAGTCAAACTGTAGTTGACCCCCCAATTTCGGTGTTAAACCCAAATTTCCAACTTTTATACCCCCTAAGCACTAATTTATACACGAAAAACTGTGCCTTTCACAGACCTCACAAACAAAAATTTTACAACATCAAGTTAACTTAGTGCAAATTTAAAAACCCTACTCGCTAAACCCCGGGTCCCCAAAATTTTGTTATCATGGTTTAAAGATTATCCTGTACTAGGGAACATAACCCTGGTTGTTGTTTATCAGCACTCGTTCCCCCCCCCCTGGGGAGCCACAGCCCTCAAAAGGGAGAGGTTTTTTTAGTGCCAGAAGGAAAAAAACTGGCAGGAAATGGCAGAAAAGTACACCAAATCCCCGTCATTTCCCGGAGTGGAACCACAGTCGATGGCCTCCCCTCCAAAACCAAAGATAAGATATAATGCCGGAAAAAAAAAAACCCCCCCCTACCAACAATACCACCGTCCCATAAAATTCTTCTTTGCAAAAAATACGGGTCCAAAAAACCAGCAACAAACAACAAAATCCTTTTATCCCTGGGGTGCTTGCAGGGCAAAGGGAAAGTTGGCGGCTTTCACTGAGACCCACATAAAGGATCCTTGGACAACGAAAAATGGATCCCAGGTTAAACCTATACGATGTGACAGAGTGAACAGGAAAAGGGGGGGGGGTTGGCCTGAACATTGCAGAGTCACTTTTTTGCACAGAACGCTAAAGCCTCAAATGATGTATGGAAGTTTTTGCAGAAAAAAGGTCGGAACCAAAACCAGTCTTTGTGGTAGTTAAAGCCCCCCGGGATCAACACCCCAGAAATTTCCCAGGAACAGCTTTTTAAAAATTGACCCTGTCTGGAAAACTTCCAGCTCCTGACCCAACATTTTGCTCCGGGGGGGATTCAACCTAAGGCCCCTAAAATGGAGGAATTAGCAAAAAATATTGTTGCGTAATAACCCCAGGGGGCAGCTCTGATGAAAACACATCACACGGTTTTTTAAATCTCTGCACAAAATTCAATTTAAACCAGAAATAAAAGAGCCACTAGACTGGGAATCACTGACCTCTCTTCACTAACAAAGATTATCTGATAAGAAAAAGTCACCATAAACAAAAAAATATACTCAGATCACAAAATAATTGAGGTTCAACATTTTTGGTGGAGCCCCGAACATAATGAGATAGTCAGGGGGCAGTACCAAAAACAACTTCAATAACAAAAACATAAAGTGGGACCAAGTAAACCAATCCTCCGAATAAACTGGGGAAAAATACTAAGCAACACAGACCCAAACTTATGCCTAAACAGATTACTCGGTGGCACTCGATGTTGACAAGGCTTACCTAAGAAAAAAGGGGGATAGATGTAAATAAAAGAGACAGGCCCCTCCCTTTACAGGCGACGGAAAAAAATAACAGGCGGGTAAAAGAGGTCAATATATCTGAAATGGGAGGGGCACGGTCAGAGAAATAACAAGCTCGAACTCAAGCTAAGGAATCTTTTAGGAGTCAGGAAAGCGGGAAAAACTAAAAGCCAAAAAGAAATCGAAAGAAACCAAAATATTTCTTTCCTATGCCAAATCAAAACCGGAACAACATCCAGTATTGGGCCCCTACTTAAACAAGATGGGTCCTACACAGATGACAGCAAGGAAATGAGTGAGCTACTCAAGTCCCAATATGACTCAGTTTTTAGCAAACCGCTAACCAGACTGAGAGTCGAAGATCAAAACGAATTTTTTTATGAGAGAGCCACAAAATTTGGTTAACACAAGCCTATCCGATGTTTATCCTGACGCCAAATGACTTCGAACAGGCGATAAATGACATGCCCATGCACTCTGCCCCAGGGCCAGACTCGTGGAACTCCGTGTTCATCAAGAACTGCAATAAGCCCCTATCACGAGCCTTTTCCATCCTATGGAGAGGAGCATGGACACGGGGTCGTCCCACAGTTACTAAAAACAACAGACATAGCCCCACTCCACAAAGGGGGCAGTAAAGCAACAGCAAAGAACTACAGACCGATAGCACTAACATCCCATATCATAAAAATCTTTGAAAGGGTCCTAAGAAGCAAGATCACCACCCATCTAGAAACCCATCAGTTACACAAACCCAGGGCAACATGGGTTTAGAACAGGTCGCCCCTGTCTGTCTAAACTATTGGATCACTACGACAAGGTCCTAAATGCACTAGAAGATAAAAAGAATGCAGATGTAATATATATAGACTTTGCAAAAGCCTTCGACAAGTGTGACCATGGCGTAATAGCGCACAAAATGCGTGCTAAAGGGATAACAGGAAAAGTCGGTCGATGGATCTATAATTTCCTCACTAAACGAAACACAGAGAGTAGTCGGTCAACAGAGTAAAGTCCGAGGCAGCTACTGTGAAAAGCTCTGTTCCACAAGGCACAGTACTCGCTCCCATCTTGTTCCTCATCCTCATATCCGACATAGACAAGGATGTCAGCCACAGCACCGTGTCTTCCTTTGCAGATAACACCCGAATCTGCATGACAGTGTCTTCCATTGCGGACACTGCAAGGCTCCAGGCGGACATCAACCGAATCTTTCAGTGGGCTGCAGAAAACAATATGAAGTTCAACGATGAGAAATTTCAATTACTCAGATATGGTAAACACGAGGATATTAAATCTTCATCTGAGTACAAAACAAATTCTGGCCACAAAATAGAGCGAAACACCAACGTCAAAGACCTGGGAGTGATCATGGCGGAGGATCTCACCTTCAAGGACCATAACATTGTATCAATCGCATCTGCAAAGAAAAATGACAGGATGGATAATGAGAACCATCAAAACTAGGGAGGCCAAGCCCATGATGACACTCTTCAGGTCACTTGTTCTATCTAGGCTGGAATATTGCTGCACACTAACAGCACTTTCAAGGCAGGTGAAATTGCTGACCTAGAAAATGTACAGAGAACCTTCATGGCGCACATAACGGAGATGAAACACCTCAATTACTGGGAGTGCTTGAGGTTCCTGAACCTGTATTCCCTGGAACGTAGGCGGGAGAGATACATGATTATATACACCTGGAAAATCCTAGAGGGACTAGTACCGAACTTGCACACGAAAATCACTCATACGAAAGCAAAAGACTTGGCAGACAAATGCAACATCCCCCCAATGAAAAGCAGGGGTGTCACTAGCACGTTAAGAGACCATACAATAAGTGTCAGGGGCCCGAGACTGTTCAACTGCCTCCCAGCACACATAAGGGGATTACCAACAGACCCCTGGCAGTCTTCAAGCTGGCACTGGACAAGCACCTAAAGTCGGTTTTCCCGATCAGCCGGGCTGTGGCTCGTACATTGGTTTGCGTGCAGCCAGCAGCAACAGCCTGGTTGATCAGGCTCTGATCCACCAGGGGGCCTGGTCACAGCCCGGCCCGCGGGGGCGTTGCCCCCCCGGAACTCTCTCCAGGAAAATCAGGTCCCCCCATTCATAGCCCCCCCACCATTCCCAACAAAGCAGCCTAAACCGAAATATCATTCGCCGTTGCCCTAGCAGAGTGGGGGTGACTACTGCCCCTGTGGCCATTGGAGGAACTTTATTTTCACAACAGGGCAGTCTGTGAGAAGGCGTTGCACAGTTGTGCATTGATTGTTGGTGGTGCAAACGCCTCGTCTGCACAAGTGCTTTTACGCAAAAAACCCGTGACCCCTTGGTTTTGCGGTCAAAAACTGGGTGGGGCCAAATGTCCCTTTTGGTTTTTTCGTCAAGCTGGATCAGCTGGAGTGTATAACGGGGGTTGAAAGTACAGGACGGAGCATGGATGTTAATTCAGCGATGTGTTCGACAAATGGGCGTGTTTAGCATTACAAAAGGTGAAGTCCAAAAATTGCCTTTTGAGGCGGACGACTGATCTGCGGTATGTATTTGAACAATATGACCTGACCCGGGCAGGCGGAAAATGGAGGATGGGCGTTCCCGGGCTTCCCAGATGGGTCTTTCACGTCAAGTGGCTTTGAGGCATGCCATCCCGTCTTCTCATACGGGAGATTTAGGCCCAGGTAATGGTGATTTCGCTGGGCAGCAAAAGCGTGTGGGTTATGTGGTGCATATGACCATTGGCGGCCCAGTGGGGGAATGGCGGGAAAAAGGGGACCTGGGTAGTGAGTGGTGAAAGAGCCAGAACCAGGGGGGGGTCATGCTGATGAGTCACCTGTACAGGAGTGCCACTTCCGGGAGGGGGGTGGAGCGTGGCTGCCACGGGTGGTACCGCCCACCCACTGTCACAGTTAGTGGGAAGTGGGCATCTCCCCTTGGAAAAGGGGGGAAGACTGGCAGATGGTGACGTGGGGTTTGAGGGAGGCCTATGGTGAACGTGCAGGAAAAATCCTTTTGGAAAAGCAGGTTTTGAGGATAATTTGATAGGGTTTGGGGGAGTACTTTTCAATTGAAATAGCAACTTGGAAGATTGGCGAACAGGGCAGATACTCCCAGGAGGGGTGGAGTGATTGAGGTGAAGGAGTTACAGGGAGGCATCCAGTGAGTTAGAAATGGAGCAGAGGGTGTCAACCGAAAGAGGGGGCAAACATTTTCCGACTGGATGATGTTTTGCCCCCGGCCAGAGACCGGGGAAAAAGCCGTGGGTTTGATGGGGTGCGTGGGAGCAAAAAGGTAGCCGGGGTCCGGTGTTGGATCGGGGGGGAAGCCCCAGTGGGCAGGGGAGAAAAAAAGTGGACGAAGCAGACACACTAAAAGGTGTCGTGAAAGGTGAAAAGGGGCAGAGGGTGAAATCAAAATAAGGGGTTTTCCCGGGTGCTGACAGTGAATATTAATGGATTGTGTGCGAGTGAGAAGCGTCTGTGGGAAAAGGGTTTTAAGCGTTATGCTTAGACGTTTTTTTCGGCAGGAACATAATTTTCAAGCGGGGGAAAAGGGAATTGGAGGTGGAGGGGTACAGAGTTTTTGGATGTATTGGGAGCAAATGAAGGGGGGGGGGAACCCTGATCCGAAGCGACCCCCGTTTGTTTTTTTTTTTGGGTGAAGGGGGGGGGGGGTCGTGTGTTAAAATAGATGGGTGGTGGAAGGTGAGCGGGGGCAGTCGTTGTGTGTATGTGCGGTGAGTGATGTAAGGGAAAGAATAAATTTTGTGAAAAAAGTTTTGGGGAATTATTGCGGTATTACCGTCAGTGACATTTAGTTGGTGGCGACTGGAACTGTGGGGTGCGCAGGAAGGTGGGAACAAAGGGGGGCAGGGTTTTTTTGCAGGTTTAGGGGACTATTGAGAGGTGTGGGATTGAGGGATATAGTTGATGGGGGGGATTGCGGGGTAGAGCCACATTTCATAGAAAGGGGTTTTGCTGCACGTTTAGATAGGTTATGGACAAGGGGGGGGGAGGGTGACGCGGGTGCAGACGGTGAATGTCGTTTATTCAAAATCATAGGGCGGTTTATGCTGTTTTAAATGGGACGGTTTGCAAAGAGATTTTTGGGGTTGGAAGGGAATGTACGAAAAATGGGTGAGGAGGTGGAGGGAGGGGTTTTTTTTTTGAAAGTTTGTGGGGGACTTTGGGGTGGGGGGTAAGAGTGCAAGCGTTTTTTGGGGGTGGGGGGAGGGGGTTTGCGAAGACGAGGTGGGAAATTTTATGTGCAAGGGAAAAAAGAAGAGGATGGATGACATAGGGGCTTCAACAGTTTTTAAAGGGGGGCGGTTGCAGGGTTGTTATCAGAGGGGTGCGGACAGGTGGTATAATGGGGGAAATTAAAGCATTAAAGTGGCAGAAAAAGAGATATGCCAATGAGAATTTAGAGGCGAGGGTGAAGGTGGGTTAGGGGGGCGATTTGGGGTGCAGGCCGTCAGCCGTTTTTTAGGGGGTCAGGGGGAGATGCAGGTTGGCATGGAAATTTGTAAGCTGGTAGTCACAAGAACTTAGGTTGGTATACAAAGGGCGGGTTGCGAACTACTGGGGGTATGAGTGGTTTTAGGATAGTTGTTTTGAAAAATATTTCGGGTGTAGGAGTGAACGGGAGGATTTAGAGGTTTGGGGAAGGAATGTACTTGTGTGCTGAGGGGAAGGATGTTGGCATTGGGAGGGGATATTGAAGAGGGGGGGTATGGAGAGTGGAGAATGGGGAGGTAAGCACCGGTTTTTAGAGGGTTTCCCCGGTAATTCTTGTGAAGCATGGGTGTGTTAAAGGGATTTTTTGTGAACCCGATGAAAGTGATGAAAAAAATGAGGGGAGGTGGGTGAGTTTCAGCGTACGCATTTGTAGTATTGATTCCAAAAGGGGAAGGCCCTACTAAAGTGCAGACTCGGGCTTTGTTGTTTATTGGTGATTATAAGATATTTGCAAAAATCTTTGGTGAAAAAAAGGGGAAGTGCGTGTAGTGAGTGTTGGAGAGGGTCAAGGGGGGCCTGGAAAGGGCGATGTATGAGGGAAGGAATAATAAAAATTTTGTGGAAAGAAAGGGGGGAGAATAAAAGGGGGGGGGGTGTTTAGCATTGGATTTGGGAGGCTGCTATGATTTCATAGAACAAAGGCCTGTGGGAAAATTTACAGAGGGGGGTTTTGGGGAAAAGATGTACGTTGGATTGAACTTTGTATAAAAGGGGGGTGAGTGTGCGGGGAATGGGCTGGGCGATGTTTAGGGTGGTCGTGGGGTGGAGAATGGGGATGGGAATAATAGGGTATGTGATGATACAACAATTCTAATGAGGCAGGGAGTAAAGTTACATGAGGTGGAGGAATGTAATAGGTGGTTTTGAAGGTGTACAGGTTTAAAAGTGAATGTGGAAGAAATCGGAAATTATTGGTCTTTATAGGGAAATGGGTATGGGATGGCGCGAGGGAAACAGCGGTGCGTTGGTGTGTGGTGGATAGACTAAAGTTGTGGGAATAATTATATGGGGAATGCCGGGAGCACGGATGCTTAATTCTGGGAGGGCAGTGGATAGGTTGGTGGTAGGTTTAAACAATTTTGAGACCCTTGCATTTGACGATACATCAAACGTGTAATAGTGAGTAAATGTGATGTAATAGAAGTATGGTCTGGCATGTGCAGCAGTATACCATGGCAGACCGGACATAACGAGAAAGTGCTAAGAAATGTTTTTCGTGATATATATGGGTTCTGGGTGTGATTGGTTTGGGTAGAAGTGTTTGTTATGCTAACCGGTCGAATCAAAGGTTGACTGGAGTTTAATAGATAAAAGATTAGGTTATCATTTGAAGAGGGGGTTTCTCCCGAGTGGAAGGTCGTGTGGAGGGTGTGCAAGCATTTATAGGAGGAGGCACGAAGGTGGTGGGTAGATCAGAGATGAGAGAGTGTGAGGATGTGCTGCGACTTTATTGTATTTTAGAGATCGTCTAGGATACGGTTGGTGTTTCTGGAGCTTGCGTAGGGGTGAGGGTGATTGCAAATGTTTGAGGCATATACCCAATGTATCATGGGGAGACATTTGGTAAGGTTGTTGATATTTTTTTTTGTTTTATTTCGGGGTGGGTTTTATTTTTGGTAGTGCCAATCAGAGCCCAAAGTGGCGGGGGAGAGTGTAGGTAGAAGAGTGTGAGCGTGAGGTTCGCGAAGGCGAATGTGCGCGATACGGGTTGAGCGGGGTATGGGTTTTAGAGAGAGAGAGAGAAGTATTGTAGATAGATAGATGCGTCACACGTTCCTAGAGACTGTGTAATGTCTTATCACTGCACTAAGATGGGATGTGATGATACATATTAATTGTGTTACGTACTTGACTGGTGACGTAGTGGTCTGATAGCGGATCAGCTTTTCAGGTAGTATATTTTGTAAAATTTGGCGGTATACGGGAGTGGATGGGTGGGATTTTGAGGGGGTGGTAGGGGAGGAATCGGTATTAAGGGCATTGAGTTTAATGTGGGAGGTGTGAAGATCTTGCAGCGTGCTTTGGTGTACATCATAACTGATTTTTGTTTCCGAATCCATGCCATGAGGGTATTGGGGAATTGGATGGTGCGAAAGAAGGTATTGGCCCTGCAACAAGTACAAAACACTTAGTCGTAATAGGGGGATATATGGAAGTAGATTGTAAAGGGCTTTTCCTGAAGGATAACCAAGTATGAATGTCAGAGTTTGTTGGCGGAGTGAGGGAAAAAAAAAGGAGGGGGGGGATGTGTTTGGATTTTAGGGGTTTGCACCGGCTCGTCTCAGAAATTGGAATGTAGAGGGAGTTCCATGATATGGTGTGAATATGGCAGCGAAGTTGTGGTGTGTTTGAAGTAAGTTTGTGGTGTTCGCAAGGGAAAAGTTGTTAAGATTTTTATGGACATGGAAATGAGAAATATTTGTGATGCATGTGAAAAGTATCGGTCATACTCAGAATGTTATACTGATGTATGTTTTGATAAGTTAAATTTGGGATATGGTTGTAATGTATTATCAGGACTGGTGGTTGTATTAAAGCACAGAACATGCGGCGTGAATAATATGTCCTGGTACCAAATGTAACCTGCAAATATGAGATAAAGTAATTTGTTTGAATTTGTTATCATACATCAAGTGTATATAGCAGTAAGTAAGAGAGAATTTCATGTACTCCAGTATTGGTTGTATATTAGTATACGGTGAAGTATCAAGTCATTTTAATGACGGTGGATGGGTATATAAGTACGTGTTGAGTACAATGTGGTTAAGTAGGGATAGGAAGGTGAGGCCAAGAAATGCCTGCGGTCTGTAGAATAAGAATATAGTCTCGTTTAAGTTAATGTTTATAGTAATGACTATGTATATTTTCATTAAATGGTTAGAAGAAGTTTGTTAACTCAAAACGGAAAATTAAATTTGAAAAATAATACTAAATATACTGACTGGAAAGTTTCGCTTGTGGGATGGAATGTAGTGTATGGAAGTGATGTGGGAACGAATGTAGTGTATGGAAGTGAGGTGGACGAATCCATTTGTTATAGTGTACTGTGTTTTAGTTTTTATGTGTGAGGTGTGAGATTGTAATTTCTAACCTTTATTTGTTCGTATTATTGATGTGTTACGTATTATGTATTTTGATATGAAGTTTAATAACTAACAATAGTAGTGTGTCTAGAGAATTTTTGGATAATGAGAATGCTTCGTACAAACAGTTTGTATGTAAATGTCAATACCTGAGACATTCTTTGGGTTATATTGCATATGTGTTATGGCTGCAATTTTGGATTGTAATAAACCCACCAGCATATGAAGCTGTGCTGTCTTTAGTTTAGTCTCTTATGTATAAGTTTTAGTGCTACGTAGGGAATGTGGAGTTTTCTTTGTTATATATAATGGATACGTTTTCATTGCTTCACATTGTCTACATGTAATTATAACTATGGTATTGCGTTTTTTCATAAATATAAAAAAAAACAGACATACCCTCATACATCTCCCGGTAGTAGACCAACCCTTTGCCCGCCCCCTGGTTCCGAGAAGAGGCCACCCACAGTGAGATTCCGGTAACCCCCGAGAAGCTAATACCCACCGCCCCCCATAGACTTGCTATTCCTACACATCCTTCTATAAACCTCGCTTTTAACGGCTTTTTATCTCAACCCTCCCGAACCTCCCGCATCCCCCAAGATCACATGTAAATAATCCGTCATACATACATTAAAGCCCTACCTACATACACATGACACCCATTAACATCCAACAATTAAAGCCCTCAGGACAAGGCCATTCCCCCCCCCCTAAAAGACTGATAATGCGCACCATCCATAATCTCACCCCCTCCAAAGAAGGACAAAAAAAAAAAAACAGCCATGAAAAGCTGTTTCGGGTCCCCCACAGTGCCAGCATGAGCCTCTCTCACAAGACCCATTTTACATAGACGGTATCCTTAGAGGCCAAAATTCCCATTAGAAAATAATATACTAACTCCCTTACCCCCGCCGGTTTCTAAGCAAGCCAAACTCCCTCCAAAGGCTCTTCCAGTCATATTCGATATACAGCAAGCCCCTGTAAGACAGCCCTTACCAACCACAGCACCCACCATCCTTTGGATCTTTAATGTGGGGACACCTGTCTTACATTCAATAAAACACTCAACATACTCACAATACCTCAAATCCCTTCAACACCACCAACTTCGTGCATCCTTCCCCCCATGACCCTACCCACCCTGACTCCCGGTCCCCCCCCCCAGTTTTCGAATATACCTTTGTTTAATAACAAAGCCATTACTCTATACTCAATGCCATCAAGCCTAAGACCCCCACGTCTCACATCCATCATGACCACATCCTTGCACAACCAGGCCCTCACAAACCCCCACACATAACCTTAGAACCCTCCTCTGGATATCAGCAATATCCTGTACTCTAAAGGGAACACCCCCGCCACCCCCACACCTTGATGACCACCAACCACTCTCTGTTGTAATGTTACATTCCCTAGCCCTAAGCCTCCAAGCCTACCAAAACCTTGCCCTGTGATAATTCCGAATTTATCTTCCTACATTCTTGCACCTCTGCCATGTACCATACTCCACAAAACCCTATTCTGTCCATACTGACCATCCCAACCCCTCCCCCAAGCTCCCACCAATCCAATCCCCCACCTCCAATAGTCCGACTTCATTAAATTAACTCACATACCGTAGCACCCCAAATCATCTGATGACTCGACCACCTTCCTAGATCTCCTCATGCATTACATAACGTAGTATCAACCACGTACCCAACAATACCCCCCCCCCCCATCGTCCCCTGTCCATTCAACACCTCATCCACTAGCCTATAAAACGATTCTGCACGCAGGCCAAAATAATAACTAAGAGAGCGGACGAACTGCCTCAAACCTCCTCTCCATCATACCCAGGTCCCCCAACTTACCATAACCTTACCGAACAACCGCTCCCTCATACAAGGTTTCACCCATCTCACCACACCTCCCCCCCATACCCAACTCTCCAAACAAACTCTTAAGAAAATCCGTCATGCCATCATAATGCATTAGCCCAATCTAAACCAGAGTAACCCCCTCCGTACAGCTCTCAATAATTCCCTTATTGACTAGCCCATCCCCTCATTCTTCTTTCCCGGGATGCCATCTGAGCCCCCATGTATCACATGATCCCAGAACACTCCTCAGTCTATTGCCCAGAAATTAAGCATAATTTTATAATCGGCGCACTATCAAGGATATCGCTCTTATAATTCACTCCAGTACTTTTCCCTTCCTTCTTTTTTCGGCACTAACACAACGATCCCGGTATTTCCTGTGTTATCCCCATCCTACCACATCTCCACATATAATTCAGACCTTCCACTAAACCATGCCAAATACACTCCCAAAAACTCTAAAAAAATCATTCGGTATTCCATCTCTGTGCCCGGCGTCTTACCCGACTCATCCCGTAAACCGCCTCCTCGCACCTCCTCCTCACTAAATACTACCCTCTCAGCATTTCCTGTTCCTGTTGTCCTAATACAATATTACTCTGCATATCCCCCAAATACCTCTCACTGGCATCTCCTCTGTTTCCTCCTCCATTTCTCCAAAACCAATAATCTCATAAACACTAATGCTGGTCCGTAACGGTAAGGCCTTGACCCTCCACATAACCTCCCCCCCCCCCCGCATCGACCACTAGATGCGCTATGGTAATCACCAATTGCCCTTTCCCTAAATTTATGCAGAACGACCCTGATGTTGGATCACCCTTTATCACTCCTCTAACCCGCTCTAACTCCAATTGCGTTAAACCGTCGTTAAGTAACTCTGCAATCCTACACCTTAAACAATCCAATCACCTTCTCATACCTTCCCTACCCCTCCCCCGTCTTAAACGCATTTCAGTGTCCCTCCAGGTAGTTTTTGCAAACCATCCCGCCACCGTGCCTGTTTCCCTACCACGTGCCTGAAAAACCCGCAATTCCTACTTACAGGCCGCATCTCCCACCAGCAAGCAAATCCATCTCGCCATCCCCTGCCATTCCCAGAAATGTCTCCACCATTCCTCAAAGGAAGACAACATACCCCTCTGCAGTAGCCTCACATTCAATTTCCAATACCCACATGTATACGTACTATACCATCCACCTGCAAGATCAGCTATCACCGCCCTGTGATCCGAAAAACCGACATCGAAAGCCCTCACCCTCTCCACACCTATCCCCTGCATCACATAATCCTATCTAACCTCGCCTCAGTAATTCCACAATTAAAAAAAAAAAAAAAAAATAAAAAGAAAAAAAAAAAAAAAAAAAAAAAAAAAAAAAAAGAAAGAACGAGTCTTCACCCCATACTCCCCCCCACCCCACCACATCTACAACTCCTACATCCCTTAACACATCCCTTTAAGCACCCAAGAGACACTCCCGCCCCCCTCGGTGAGACATCCCCATACCTAATCACACAGTTCCAGTCACCCCGAGAAACAGTTATTGAAGGTAAACCCCGCAAAATAATACATCAAAAACATCACTAACAAATCAACTTTCCACTCTACCATTGTTGCATAGCCGGCATATAAACTCCATGAAAACCTACTCTCCCCACCCCCCAGTGCCCATCTACCCTTACGACCCTCCCCCCTCCCCTCCTCCAACCATGACATGCAATGGGCTGGTCTCCCTTAACAGCCATTACTGCCACCCCTCCTTTTAATTGCAAAGCATTACTGACAAAATAGTTATAACCCCGCAAACCATAATCACACCTAACCTATGGTTATGCTCCTGCAAAAAACATACCTCTACATCAAACCTTCGTAAAAACCATTCTAACCAAACCCTTTTTAACCTCAGATACTAAGGACCATTTACAATTTATTGTGACACGTGAACTTCCCAGAAAAGGCGTCTTTACCCCAGCCGCTGTGGCTTACTCAATTCGCCTTTCATGGTACCCATACCATTTTATCATGTTTGCCTAACCTGTCCACCAACCCCTCCTTGCCCTCCCCCACCGAGCTTCCCCGGTAACACTCCCCTCCTAGCTTGCCTTTTCCCCCACATCTACACATGACTTCCTTCCCAGGTCTCGCCCAGGTGGTTAAAACCTCATCGAGGTCCAAGGCCCCCGCGTCCGTTTGCATGAGCTCTCACTCACACACATATTCTACCTCATGCGAGTCCCTCCTGAAGGACTTCCAACACCACTTCCCATGTCCCACTCTGTCACTCCTCGAACCCTCCACCTGTCCCCTGCTGCTCATCCACCAGCTGCACCTCGCTAACTTCTCGGGTCCGTCCTCCCCGGCTCCGGCTTGTCAAGAACTTCCTGGCACACTGCTTCCAACACCCTCTCCTGGGTAGACTCTTCCACGTCCACCCTTCCACAGGCATGGGGGGCTCTCCCTGTCACCTCCTGGGAGGTAACACACCGTCCCCATCACCTCTTCCACCTTGTCCACCTCCTCACTCCAGAGATTCGTCTTCTGTCCATCGCTACCCCAACCCAACATCCACATTGCACGGCTGCCTGAACACCATCCACGATAACCGCCCCCCCCCCCCCCCATCCTAGGGCTTGCCATGCGAGGACACTGCGCTGCCATGCGCTCGTAAGATCACATAAATCGCAAGTTTTCCTCTGCCCCGCTAGTGACAAATACCTGGGTCCTATAGTTTGTCAGCGTTACATACAAGGGTATTGGCCGCCTCAAAGACATCTTAGGGTGCAGAACCTCGGGCAGCCCCTTTAAAAGGCCCATCCCTCCCACCCCCATACTAGCCGTATGAACAGTTCCATAATTGCTGAAGGCTTCCCGATTGCCATACGACGTTGCTCAAAGGGTACATTACGCACCTTTTTCCCATGTGTAATATTTCGAAACATCATGTAGAACACACCTCTTTCTGCTGAATTCACACTCATCCTCCTTTCCTGAAATTCATCCACAATCCTGGAGTAAAAGCCGGCTTTGTAAACCTTTTACAAAAAAACCCTTTACATTCCCTTAAGGGGGCCCCACCATACAATTCATTTGTTCGGTATCCCCTAGACGTCCCTAATTATGGCCGATAACAGTACATGCATTGTCGCACTGCTTAACGTTCCTCGAACTAATTCAATATAGACAGTATTCACTCTCCTGTTGATACGATCTGCCATGTTGGTGCCTAAGTCAAGCAGTCACCACCAGGTGGCGTGGTAGGGAGACTCAAGAAGCCCTCCTCTCTTCCCCGTGGTCGAGAGACGAATGTTTGTGTGGAATTGGTGCGAGGAACGCTTACAGGAACAACAATGCAGGTGCTACTGCCTGCAATCATCAGTGAGGTATATGGAATACCCACCGAAGAATTATATGGAGTGGCGGGTAAATGGATGTGACGAGAATTTTCATCAAATTTAAGGACGCAGGATTCTAGCGGCATAGTCAACAAATTTTCAAAAGAAAAAGGTAGCAGTGAACCTAGGTGGAATCTGCTTAATGATGTGTCCACATGTCGGGGGTGAAAGTACGAAAAGTGCCTTTTTGGGGGACAGGCATGTGTGATGGTGGTTTTACGCTATGGAAAAAACCCCTCAGCAGTATGGGGGGTTGGCAAAATGGAACTTTTAGGGGCTACCCG
>NC_069488.1:10416298-10466298 GCF_026875155.1 Cherax quadricarinatus
CCTATCAGGTTTTCCATTTCTGGCTATTTTGCTGCAATAGCTCCCCCCTTTCGCCGTGCAACAAACGTTGGTCAACTCTGCTCGGTAACAAACTTCATTCAAATTAAACCGAGCCATAGGTTACTGGCCGTCTTCTTGTCATCAGTGCCGAGGTTGGAGACCACTCTCTCCCGCCTTCGCATTGGCCACACTCGTCTTACTCATGGGTATCTCATGAGAGGCACCCTGTTCCTCTCTGTGAGCAGTGTCAAGTTCCATATCGATTAGCCACATTCTGTTAGACTGCCCTCTCTATCAACGAGAAACGCAGAATTTACCTCCAACGTCGCCCTTCGTTCTCCTACTCTCTTTTTAAACCTTCCCTTCTTGCTGATGGACCCTCCTTTAATCCTGACTCTCTCATTGACTTCTTGACAACGAACTGATTTACTCCACAAACTCTGATGATACTTTTCGCACTCCCCCTCAGCCCTTCTGGTTCAGTCTCTTGCTGCCCTTTACCCTTTCACCATCCACTGCCCCGCTGTTATCCGTAACCTTTTTGCTCATCCATCTCCCTTTTGCCCCCCTGATGCCCTCGCTTCCTTCCTGCCCTGCAGCGCTTTTATAGTCCTTGTGGCTTAGCGCTTCTTTTTGATTATAATAATAATAATCCTGGTGTTTTCCCCCTTACTTAAATTGAACACCAAACCTCTTTCACTTCTTCCATACTTATTATTCCCTCCAATCCCCCTGTCTTCTCCCACCTTTCCCCAAGGGCCTTCACCCCTCCTCTTTCTTTATTAACAAATCCCCACGTACCCTTTTCCCATTTCCTTTTAAACCATAAATCCGCATAATTACTTATTCACTCGGTTGTCACCAACATTTCCCCCTCAGTATAACCTTCAAAATCGTCACTAACCTCTAAAAGTTTATAGTGGACTCCTGTTTTTCGAACGCGAAAACTTCTTAACACACTACCCGACGGTTATCTCCCCATAGCAGGGCATCCATACCTGCCCTTACTTTTAAATTTCATCAAATCTTTCATTATGTATTTCCTTAGTCTCTCTCTTAGCCCTGATATTTCTTCAAAAGACTTTCCCCTCCTCTCTTTCATAACAAATCATCGAGCTGCTGCTCCAAATAATTCTGTAAACCATACCTCCACCTCGCCTCCTCCCCCTTCCTTTATATTTAAAAAACCCCGCGATACCAGGTTTAGCCTCATTTTCCCACCAATCCAAAATACTCCCTACCCCATCCCTTGCCCTCCAACAATTGTCTCCACCAGTCTCTAAACTCTTCATTCACCATCTCACTCCTTACCAACCTCGTATTTTTAAATTCCAGAAACTTGAATAATTTTTACCACTCCCTCCCAATCCAGCTCTTTCCAAAACTGCCCTATGATCCGAAAACCCCTACAACCACTGTTTTTACCCCTCCTACACTAACGCTCCGTTATATAAAAACCTATCTAACCTCGCTGAATAATCTCTCCTAACAAAAGTGAAAATCCACTCTCCCAAGCCCCACTCCCCCTCCACATTTCCCCCACCCCTGCATCCTGTAAAACATTGCGTAACGACTGTAATAACAACCCGCCCCCCTTGGCTCCACGTCCCCCCCAATTACAGTGACTAAGGTAACCCCTTAAAAAATACACCAAAACGTCTCTCACAAAATCCCCTTTTACTTTGATTATATTCTCTGCTGGCATATAAACCCCAATGAAACATACTCGAGATGCACCCCACTCACCATCCACCCTCACTACCCTCCCCCCTTCTTCCCAATTATAACACGTAAGGGGCTATTTTTCCCTTTACAGGGCCCCTGCCACTGCCCCCTTTTAACCTAACAGACCCACTTTTCATACAATTTATAACCTTTAATGCCAAAGCACAGGCTATCTTATGATTATGCTCTTGTATAAAGCATACATCCACATATATCTCCTCAAAAACATTCCATCCATACCTCGTTTCACTTCATTCCTCAATCCATTTACATTTACAGTTACTACCTTGAATTATTTTAAAAGTGGTGGTTTACCCTTTCGTCGTGGCACACACCCTCCTATGCCGTCCTGCTGTATTGCGTCTTTCTTAACAGCTTGCTTATTCACCCCCCCTATCCCTTCGTTATCCCTAGAACCATTAAACCCTTCATTACCCCTTCCCTCTTTCCCCTTATGACATACATCCTTTCTCCAATATTTTACTCCTGTTCTTTGTCCTGGAGTAAGAACATCGTCCATCTCAGACATTCCTGCAGTTCTCTTACGAGAACTCACCTCGTCATCTGTCTTTTCTGCCCTATGAACCTCTGCCACAACGTTGTGCACATTAACATTAGTGCACATAGTATTCCTATCCACCTGATCGTGCTGCACTGTCGCCTGCACCAGGTTACATCCGTCAACCTCCTGTCCCTCCTCAACGTCATGCAAAAAGGAACTAAGTACTTCCTCCAGCAAGCCATCCTGTTGGCCCGTACCTTCCTCATCAGACGTCGATGTCGTCTGTCCCTTATCAACTGTTAGTGTTCCACTTTCCTCCATAGCCGCCTCAGCCCTATCCACTTCTTCACTCCATCGGCAAGGATTCTTGTTTGGCCTTACTCCTTCCTCCGACGCCCCCATAGCATTCCTCTGATGTAAGATCACTGGTACCTGTTCCCTCCGTCCAGCTTTTTTATAGCATTGGGCCGCCATATGTTCAAAAGAACCACAATCTGCAAGTCTTCCACTGCCCTGAGTAGTACACGTAGACCTGCGTCCGGAAGACCTCCATAAATACGTATGATGGTATTGGCTGCCTCAACGTCATTTTCAGCGTAAATGATCCTTCAGGTAGCCCCTCATAAGTTCCATTTTGCCACACCCCCATCACTGCTGAGTGGATTTTTCCATAGCTGCTAAACACCGCCATCACATCATGCTCTGTCGCCTCAAAAGGCACGTTTCGTACTTTCACCCACGTCACATAGCTGGACACATCATGTAAGCAGACTTCCACCATAGTGTTCACTGCTAGCCTTTTCTCTTGATATTTGTTGACTATGCTCGCGTAGAATCCTGCGTCCTTAAATTTGATGAAAATTCTCGTCACACCATTTACCGCCACTCCATATAATTCTTCGGTCGGTATTCCATATACCTCACTGATGATCGCAGGCAGTAGCACCTGCATTGTTGTTCCTGTAAGCGTTCCTCGCACCAATTCCACACAAACATTCGTCTCTCGACCACTGGGAAGAGAGGACGCTTCTTGAGTCTCCCTACACGCCACCTGGTGGTGACTGCTTGACTTAGGCACCAACATGGCGGATCGTATCAACAGGAGAGTGAATACTGTCTATATTGAATTAGTTCGAGGAACGTTAAGCAGTGCGACAATGCATGTACTGTTATCGGCCATAATTAGGGACGTCTACGGGATACCGAACTATGAATTGTACGGTGTGGCCCTTAATGGAA
Organism: Cherax quadricarinatus; assembly: GCF_026875155.1. Lineage (NCBI taxonomy): Eukaryota > Metazoa > Arthropoda > Malacostraca > Decapoda > Parastacidae > Cherax > Cherax quadricarinatus. The sequence goes on from NC_069488.1 coordinate 10,419,765, forward strand.
TGTCAAGGGTTTTTGTGAAGTTTACAAGAGCCGGCTTTTACTCCAGGATTGTGGATGAATTTCAGGAAAGGAGGATGAGTGTGAATTCAGCAGTAGAGGTGTGTCTACATGATGTTTCGAAATATTACTCATGGGTAAAGGTGCGTAATGTACCCTTTGAGGCAACGTCGTATGGCATTCAGGAAGCCTTCAGCAATTATGGAACTGTTCATACGGCTAGTATGGAGGTGTGGAGGGATGGGCCGTTTGAAGGGCTGCCCGAGGGGTTCTGCACCCTGAAGATGTCTTTGAGGCGGCCAATACCCTCGTATGTAACGCTGACAAACTATAGGACCCAGGTATTTGTCCACTATGCGGGGCAGAGGAAAACTTGCCGATTATGTGATTCTTACGAGCACATGGCAGCGCAGTGTCCTCGAAGGCAAGCCCCTAGGATGGCGTTATCGTGGATGGTGGATCAGCAGCCGTGCAATGTGGATGTGGAGTTGGGGTAGCGGATGGACAGAAGACGAATCTCTGGAGTGAGGAGGTGGACAAGGTGGAAGAGGTGATGGGGACGTGTGTAACCCTCCCGGAGGTGACAGGGGAGAGCCCCCCATCGCCTGAGGGAAGAACATAAGAACATAAGAAAGGAGGAACACTGCAGGAGGCCTGCTGGCCCATACTAGGCAGGTCCTTTACAATTCATCCCACTAACAAAACATTTGCCCAACCCAATTTTCAATGCCACCCAAGAAATAAGCTCTGATGTGAAAGTCCCACTCAAATCCAACCCATCCCACTCATGTACTTATCCAACCTAGATTTGAAACTACCCAAAGTCCCAGCCTCAATAACCCAACTAGGTAGACTGTTCCACTCATCAACTACCCTATTTCCAAACCAATACTTTCCTATGTCCTTTCTAAATCTAAACTTGTCTAATTTAAATCCATTACTGTGGGTTCTCTCTTGGAGAGACATCCTCAAGACCTTATTAATATCCCCTTTATTAATACCTATCTTCCACTTATACACTTCGATCAGGTCTCCCCTCATTCTTCGTCTAACAAGTGAATGTAACTTAAGAGTCTTCAATCTTTCTTCATAAGGAAGATTTCTAATGCTATGAAATTAATTTAGTCATCCTACGCTGAATTTTTTTCTAACGAATTTATGTCCATTTTGTGATACGGAGACCAGAACTGAGCTGCATAATCTAGGTGAGGCCTACTAATGATGTATAAAGCTGCAGTATGACCTCTGGACTTCTGTTGCTTACACTTCTTGATATAAAATCCCAGTAATCTATTTGCCTTATTACGTACGCTTAGGCATTGCTGTCTTGGTTTAAGGTTGCTGCTCACCATAACCCCCAAGTCCTTTTCGCAATCTGTATGGCTAAGTTCTACATCATTTAACTTATAAGTACTAGGGTTATGGGCACTCCCAAGCTTCAGAACCTTGCATTTATCTACATTGAACTGCATCTGCCACTTTTCTGACCAAGAATAGAGTTTGGGTGGACGTGGAAGAGTCTACCCAGGAGAGGATGTTGGAAGCAGTGCTGCAGGAGTTCTTGGACAAGCCGGAGGCCGGGGAGGATGGACCCGAGAAGTTACGCGAGGTGCAGCTGATGGATGAGCAGCAGGGACAGGTGGAGGGTTCGAGGAATGACAGAGTGGACACGGAAGTGGTGTTGGAAGTCCATCAGGAGGACTCGCATGAGGTAGATATGTGTGTGAGTGAGAGCTCACGCGAACGGACTGCGGGGGCCTTGGACGTCGATGAGGTTTTAACACCTAGGCAGAGACCTGGGAAGAAGTCATGGGTAGATGTGGGGGAAAAGGCAAGCTAGGGAGGGGGTGTATCGGGGAAGCTCGGTGGGGGAGGGCAAGGGGTTGGTGGACAGGTTAGGAAACATGATAAAAATGGTATGGGTACCATGAAAGGCGAATTGAGTAAGCCGCCTTTTCTGGGAAGTTCAAGTGTGTCACAATAAATGTAAATGGTCTTAAATCTGAGGTAAAAAGGGTTTGGTTAGAATGGTTTTTACGAAGGTTTGATGTAGATGTATGTTTTTTGCAGGAGCATAACCATAGGTTAGGGTGTGAATTGCGTTTGCGGGGTTATAACCTATTTGTCAGTAATGCTTTGCAATTAAAAGGAGGGGTGGCAGTGGCTGTAAAGGAGACCAGCCCATTGCGTGTCATGGGTTGGGAGGGGGGGAGGGGGGAGGGTCGTAAGGGTAGATGGGCACTGGGGGGGTGGGGAGAGTATGTTTCATTGGAGTTTATATGCCGGCATGCAACAATGTTAGAGTGAAAGTTGATTTTGTTCGTGATGTTTTGATGTATTATTTGCGGGGTTTACCTTCCATAACTGTTCTCGGGGGTGACTGGAACTGTGTGATTAGGTATGGGGATGTCTCACCGAGGGGAGCGGGATGTGTCTTGGGTGCTCTAAGGGATGTGTTAAGGGATGTAGGAGTTGTAGATGTGGTGGGGAGGGGGGAGTATGGGGTGGAGCACACGTTCATTCGTGGGAATTATGAGGCGAGGTTAGATAGGATATATGTGATGCAGGGGATTGGTGTGGAGAGAGTGAGGGCTTTCGATGTCGGTTTTTCGGATCACAGGGTGGTGATAGCTGATCTGCTGGTGGATGGTATAGTACGTATACATGCTGGGTATTGGAAATTGAATGTGAGGCTACTGCAGGAGGGGGATGTTGGCTCTTCCTTTGAGGAATGGTGGAGACATTTCTGGGATGGCAGGGATGGTGAGATGGATTTGCTTGACTGGTGGGAGGTGAGGGCTAAGATAGGAATCGCGGAGTTTTTCAGGGCACGTGGTAGGGAACAGGCACGGTGGCGGTATGGTTTGCAAAACTACCTGGAGGGACAACTGAATGCGTTTTACGACGGGGGGGGGGGTAGGGAAGGTATGAGAGGGGATGTGGATGGTTTAAGGTGTAGGATTGCAGAGTTACATAATGACAGGTTTAATGCAATTAGAGTTAGAGTGGGGTTAGAGGAGGTGTTAAAGGGGTGATCGAACCATCAGGTTACGTTCTGCAAAATTTAGGGAAAGGCAAATGGTGACTACCATAGCGCATCTAGTGGTCGCTGCGGGGGGGGGGGGAGGTTATGTGGAGGGTCAAGGCCTTACCGATACGGACAGCATTAGTGTTTATGCAGATTATTGGTTTAGGGAGAAATGGAGGAGGAACAGAGGAGATGCCAGTGAGGAGGTATTTGGGGATATGCAGAGTAATATTGTATTAGGACAACAGGAACAGGAAATGCTGGAGGGGAGTATTAGTGAGGAGGGGGTGGAGGAGGCGGTTTACGGGATGAGTCAGGGAGTGTATTAGGCATGGTTTAGTGGAAGTCTTGAATTATATGTGGAGCAGTGGGAGGATGGGGAAAACACAGAAAACCGGGATCGTTGTGTTAGTGCCGAAAAAGAAGGAAGGGAAAGTACTGAGTGATTATAGAGCGATATCCTTAATGTGCGCCGATTATAAAATTTATGCTAAAATTCTGGGCAATAGACTGAGGAAGGTTCTGGGATCAGTGATACATGGGGGCCAGTATGGCATCCCGGGAAGAAGTATGAGGGATGGGCATAGTCACATAAGGGAATTTATTGAGAGCTGTACCGGAGGGGGAATACTCGGTTTAGATTGGGCTAATGCATATGATTGCGTGAACAGGGATTTCTTAAGAGTTTGTTTGGAGAAGTTGGGTATGGGGGGGAGGGTGGTGAGATGGGTGCAAACCTTGTATGAGGGAGCGGTTGTTCAGGTACAGGTTAATGGTAAGTTGGGGGACCCGGTACTGATGGAGAGAGGTTTGAGGCAGGGTTGTCCGCTCTCTTAGTTATTATTTGCCTGCGTGCAGAATCCGTTTTATAGGCTAGTGGATGAGGTGATGAATGGACAGGGGACGATGGGGAGGGGGGGGTATTGTTGGGTACGTGGATGATACTACAGTTCTTGTAATGCATGAGGAAGATCTAAGGAAGGTTGGTCGAGTCATTCAGATATTTGGGGATGCTACGGGTATGAGAGTTAATTTAATGAAGTCGAGACTATTGGAGGTGGGGGATTGGATTGGTGGGAGCTTGGGGGAGGGGTTGGGATGGTCAGTAGTGGACAGAATTAGGGTTTGTGGAGTATGGTACATGGCAGAGGTGCAAGAATGTAGGAAGATAAATTCGGAATTAGTCACAGGCAAGGTTTTGGGTAGGCTTGGAGGCTTAAGGGCTAGGGACGTAACATTACAACAGAGAGTTTTGGTGGTCAACATTGGGGTGGGGGTTTTCCCTTAGAGTAAGGATTGCAGAAATCAGAGGAGGGTTCTAAGGTATGTGTGGGGGTTTGGGAGGGCATGGTTGTGCAAGGATGTGGTCATGATGGATGTGAGACGTGGGGGTCTTGGCTTGATGGCATTGAGTCATAGAGTAATGGCTTTATATATTAAACAAAGGTATATTCGAACTGGGGGGGGGACCGGGGAGTCAGGGTGGGTAGGGTCATGGAGGATGCACGAAGATGGTGGTGTGGAAGGGATTTGAGGTATTGTGAAGACATGTTGAGGGTTTTATTGAATGTAAGACAGGTGTCCAAATTAAAGATCCAAAGGATGGTGGGTGCTGTGGTTGGTAAGGGTGTCTTACAGGGGCTTGCTGTATATCCGACATATGACTGGAAGAGCATTTGGAGGGAGTTTGGCTTGCTTAGAATACCGGCGGGGGTACGGGAGTTAGTATATTATTTTCTAATGGGAATTTTGGCCTCTAAGGATACGTTATGTAAAATGGGTCTTGTAAGAGAGGCCTCATGCTTGCACTGTGGGGACACCGAAACAGCTTTTCATGCTGTTTTTTTTTTTTTGTCCTTCTTTGGAGGGGGTGAGATTATGGATGGTGCGCATTATCAGTCTTTTAGGGGGGGGGAAATGGCCTTTCCTGAGGGCTTTATTGTTGGATGTAACTGGGGTGTCAGGTGATGTAGGTAGGGCTTTAATGTATGTCATGACGGATTATTTACATGTATCTTGGGGGATGAGGGAGGTTCGGGGAGGGTTGAGAATAAAAGCGTTAACAGCGAGGTTTTATAGAAGGATGTGTAGGAATAAGCAAGTCTATGGGGGGCGGTGGGTAATTAGCTTCTCGGAGGGTTACCGGAATCTCACTGTGGGTGGCCTCCTTCTCGTGAACCCAGGGGGCGGGCAAAGGGTTGGTCAACTACCGGGAGATGTATGAGGGTATGTCTGTTTTTTTTTATATTTTATTGAAAAACGCAATACATAGTTATACATGTAGACAATGTGAGCAATGAAACGTATCCATTATATATAACAAAAGAAAACTCCACATTCCCTACCGTAGCACTAAACTTATACATAAGAACTAAACTAAAGACAGCCCACAGCTTCATATACAGGTGGGTTTATTACATCCAAAATTGCAGCCATAAACACAATATGCAATATAACCCAAAGAATGTCACAGGTATTGACATTTTACATAAAACTGTATGTACGAAGACATTCTCAATTATCCAAAAATTCTTTACACACTTACTATTGTTGTATATTAAACTTCATATCAAATACATAATACGTAACACATCAATAATTACGAAACAAATAAAGGTTAGAAAATAACAATCTCCACACCTCACCACATAAAAACTAAACACAGTACAATATAACAAATGATTCGTCCCACCTCACTTCCATACACTACATTCGTCCCACCTCACTTCCATACACTACATTCATCCCACAAGCGAACTTACACAGTCACGTATATTTAGTAATATTTTTCAAATATAATTTCCAGTTTTGAGTAACAAACTTCTTCTACCATATAATGAAATATACATAGTCATTACTATTAAACATTAACTTAAACGAGACTATATTCTTATTCTACAGACCGCAGCATTTCTTGCCTCACCATCCTAACCCTACTTAACACATTGTACATCAACACGTCCTTATATACCCATCACTCGTCAATAATATTCATTGAACTTCACCGAATACTAATATACAACCCATACTGAGTACATGAAATTCTCTCTTACATACTGCTATATACACTTGATGTATGATAAAAATCACACACATTACATTATCTCATTATTAGCAGTACATTTGGTACACAGACATATTTATCACGCCCGCATGTCCTGTGCTTTAATACAACCACCAGTCCTGATAATACATTACAACATATCCCAAATTTAACTTATCCATAACATACATCAGTATACCATTCTGAGTATGACCGTATACTTTTCACATGCACACAAATATTGCTCATTTCCATGTCCATAAAAATCTTAACAACTTTTCCCTTGCGAACCACCACAAACTTACTTAAAACACACTCCACAACTTCGCTGCCATTTCACACCATATCATGGAACTCCTCATACATTCCCAAATTCTGAGACGAGCCCGGTGCAACCCCTGAAAATCCAAACACATCCCCCCCCTCCTTTTTTTTCCCCTCACTCCGCCAACAAACCTCTGACATTCATACTTCGATATCCTTCAGGAAAAGCCCTTTCCCATCTACTTCCATATATCCCCCTATTACGACTAAGTGTTTTGTACATTGTTGCAGCCAATACCTTCTTTCGCACCATCCAATCCCCATTACCCCTCATGGCCCATGATTCGAAAACAAAATCAGTTATGATGTACACCAAAGCACGCTGCACAGACTCTTCCACACCTCCCACATCTAAACTCAATGCCCTTAATACCGATATCCCTCCCCCACCCACCCTCCTCAAAATCCCACCCATCCACTCCCGTATACACGCCAAATTTTTACAAAAATATACTACATGAAAAGCTGACTCCCTATCCCCACACGCCCTACATACGTCCTCCACCATCAACCCTCTCTCCCGAAGCACCACACCAGACGGCAATATTCCATGAAGGAAACGAAACATTACCTCTCTCACTATTGGTCTGATGCGCACCAACCGCAACCTTACCCAAATGTCTCCCCATGCATACATTGGGTATATGCCCTCAACATTTGCAATCACCCTCACCCCTACAGCACGCTCCAGAACACCTACCCGTATCCTAGACGGATCTCTAACATACAATAAAGCTCGCAGCACATCCTCACACTCTCTCATCTCTGATCCTACCCACCACCTTCGTGCCTCCTCATATAATGCTTGCACACCCTTCCCCACACGACCTTCCACTCGGAGAAACCCCCTCTTCAAATATTAACCCTTAATCTTATATCTATTAAACCCAATCCACCTTTGTCGACCGGTAGCATAACAACACTTCTACCCAACCAATCACACCCAGAACCCCATATATATCGAAAAACCTTTCTTAGCACTCTAGTTATGTCCGGTCCTGCCAACGGATATACTGCTGCCACATGCCAGACCATACTATATAACATCACATTTACCACTATTACACGTTGATGTATCGTCAAATGCAAGGGTCTCAAAACATTTAACCTACCCACCAACCTATCCACTGCCCTCCCAGAATTAAGCATCCGTGCCTCCCCGGCATTCCCCATATAAATTATCCCACACACCTTTAGTCTATCCACCACACACCAACGCACAGCTGTTTCCCATCGCGCCCTCCCTACCCAATTCCCTAAGACCAATAATTTCGATTTCTCCACATTCACTTTTAAACCTGTAACACCTTCAAAACCACCAATTACATCCTCCACCTCATGTAAACTTTCCTCCCTGCTCATTAGAATTGTTGTATCATCCACATACCCTATTATTCCCATCCCACCATTCTCCACACCACGTACCACCCCTAAACATCGCCCCACTGCCCATTCACCTGCACACGTACACCCACCCTATTATACAAAGTCTCAATCCAACGTATCATCTCTTCCCCAAAACCCTGCCTCTGTAAGATATTCCACAGTGCCTTTCGTTCTATGCAATCATACGCAGCCTGCCAATCCAATGCTAAGACACCTCCCCCCTTTTATTCTCCCCCTCCATACTTTCCACAAAATCTTTTATTATTCCATGTCCCTCATACATCGTCCTTCCAGGCACCCCATACTGACCTCTCGCAACAACTCTATCTATCACGCACTTCAGCCTGTTTCACCAAGATTTTTGCAAATATCTTATAATCAGCACATAACAACGACAACGCCCTGTAGTTCTGCACTTTAGTAGGGCCTTCCCCTTTTGGAATCAATACTACTACTGCAGTACGCTGCAACTCACCCATCCTCCCCTCACTTTTCATCACATTCATCAGGTTCACTAAAAAATCCTTCAACACACTCCAATGCTTCACATAGAATTCACAAGGTAACCCATCTATACCTGGTGCTTTACCTCTCGCCATATTCTCCAAAGCTCTCCATACCTCCCCCTCTTCAATATCCCCTCCCAATGCCATACGATCACTTCCACTCAGCACACAAGATACATTCTCTCCCAATCTCTCTAAATCCTCACCGTTCACTCCTACACTCCGCAAATATTTTTCAAACCAACTATCCATAAAACCACTCATACCCTCAGTAGTTCGCAACTCCTGACCCTTCGTATACCAACCTAAGTTCTTGTGTACTACCAGCTTATCAATTTCCATCGCCAACCTGCATCTCCGCTGACCCCGTAACACAGGCTGACGGCCTGTCACCCCAAATCGCCTCCTCTAACCCACCTTGCACCCTCGCCTCATCAAATCTCTCATTGTGCATATCTCTTATCTGCCACTTTAATGCTTCAATTTCCTCCATTGGATACACACCTGTCACAGCACCCCTCTGATAACAACCCTGCAACCGCCCCTCTAAATACTGTTGAAGCCCATATGTCATCCATGCCTCATTCTTTTCCCTTCGCACATAATATTGCCTGATCCTCGTCTTCGCAACCCCATCCCACCACCCCAATAAATCGCTTGCACTCTTACCCCCACCCCATAAGTCCTCCCACAAACTTTCAAAATCCCCTCCCTCCACCTCCTCACCCAGTAGTCGTACATTCAGCTTCCAGTACCCCAAATATCTCTTAGGCAAACCGTCCCAATTTAAATCAGCATAAACCGCCCTATGATCTGAATAAACGACATTCACCGTCTGCACCCGCGTCACCCTCCCTCCCCTTGTCACATACAACCTATCTAATCGTGCAGCATATCCCTTTCTATGAAATGTGTGCTCTATCTCGCAATCCCCTCCATCAACTATATCCCTCAATCCCACACCTCTCAATAGATCCCCTAAACCTGCCAAAAAACACCCTGCCCCTCTCGGTTCCTCATCCTTCCTGCGCACCACACAGTTCCAGTCGCCACCAACTATTGTCACTGACGGTAATGACCGCAAATAATATACCAATACGTTATTCACAAATTCATTCTTTACCCTTACATCATTCTCAGCCGGCACATACACACTAACGACTGCCATCCGCTCACCTCTCCACCACCCATCTATTCTTAACACACGACCCCCCCCCCCCTTCACTCCTAAGAACAACAAACGGGCTCGTCTCTCGGATCAGGATTCCCACCCCTCCCTTCATTCGCTCCGAATACATCACAAACACTCTGTACCCATCCACCTCCAATTCCTTTCCCAGCTTGAAATTATGTTCCTGCACGAAAACAACGTCTATAGCATAACGTCTTAAAAATCCCTTTACCCACAGACGCTTCTCACTCGCACACAATCCATTAATATTCACTGTCATGCACCGGAAACCTACTTATGTGATTTCACCCTCTGCCCCTTTTCACCTTTCACTGACACGCTTTCAGTGTGTCTGCTTCGTCCACTTTTCTCTCCACTGCCCACTGGTGGCTTCCCCTGATCCAACACCGGACCAGGCGTACCTTTAGTGCTCCCACGCACCACATCAACCCACGGCTTTTTCCCCGGTCTCTGTGCCGGGGTCAAAACATCATCCGAGTCGGAATATGTCGCCGCCCTCTTACGGTTGACACACTCTGCATCCATTTCTAACTCACTGGATGCCTCCCTGTGAATCTCAGCGTTCACCTCAATCACTTCCACCACCTGGCGAGTCATCTGCCATTGTTCGCCAATCTTCCAAGTTGCTCATCTTCAATCTGAACAGTACTCCTCACCATACTCAAGTTATCCTCAGAAACCTGCTTCTCAAAGGATTTTTCCTGCACGTTCACCAGTAGGCCTCCCTCTACCCGCACGTCACCAATCTGCACAGTCTTCCCGTTCTCCAAGGCAGATGCCTCACTTCCCACTAACTGTGACAGTGATGGGCTGGTACCCACCAGTGGCAGCTCACGCTCCACTTCCTCACTCCAGGAAGTGCCACTCCTATGTACAGGTGACTCATCAGCATGACCCACCTCTGGTTCTGGCTCTTTCACCATCTCACTACCTAGGTCCTTTCTCCGCTGCCATCTCCCACACTGGGCCGCCATATGGTCATATGCACCACATAACCTACACGTCTTCTGCTGCCCAGCGAAGTACACCATTACCTGCGTCCTAAATGCGTCCAGTATGACGTAAGACGGGATGGCATGCCTCAACGCCATCTTGATCGTGAACGTACCATCTGGCAAGCCGGCATACGCCCCATCCGTCCATTTACCAGCCATAGCCAGGTGTACAGGTCCATATTGTTCAAATACATACCGCAGATCAGTCTCGTCCGCCTCAAATGGCACATTTCGGACTTTCACCCATGTGTAATGCTCAAACACGTCGATTAGTCGAACACGTATCGCTGAATTAACATCCATGCTCCTGTCCTGGTACTTGTCAACCAGCCGTTCATACACTCCAGCTGATCTCAGCTTGACGAAAATACGAAAGGCACCATTTAGTGCCACACCATACAGTTCTTGATCCGCAACACCATAGGTGTCACGGATAATTTGCGGTAAAAGCACTTGTGCAGACTGAGGCGTTATCGCACCACACAACAATTCAATGCACACCGTGTGCATACGCCTTCTCACAGACTGCGCCATGTTGTGAAAATATAAGTCTCCTCCAATGGCCAGCAGAGGGCAGTAGTCACACGTCCGCACTCTGCTCAGGTCAAGCGGCGAATGATATGTCGGTTTAGGCTGCTTTGTTGTGTGAATGGTGGGAGGGCTATGAATGGTGACCTGGAGTTTACCTGGAGAGAGTTCCGGGGGTCAACGCCCCCGCGGCCCGGTCTGTGACCAGGCCTCCTGGTGGATCAGAGCCTGATCAACCAGGCTGTTGCTGCTGGCTGCACGCAAACCAATGTACGAGCCACAGCCCGGCTGATCAGGAACCGACTTTAGGTGCTTGTCCAGTGCCAGCTTGAAGACTGCCAGGGGTCTGTTGGTAATCCCCCTTATGTGTGCTGGGAGGCAGTTGAACAGTCTCGGGCCCCTGACACTTATTGTATGGTCTCTTAACGTGCTAGTGACACCCCTGCTTTTCATTGGGGGGATGTTGCATCGTCTGCCAAGTCTTTTGCTTTCGTAGTGAGTGATTTTCGTGTGCAAGTTCGGTACTAGTCCCTCTAGGATTTTCCAGGTGTATATAATCATGTATCTCTCCCGCCTACGTTCCAGGGAATAAAGGTTCAGGAACCTCAAGCACTCCCAGTAATTGAGGTGTTTCATCTCCGTTATGTGCGCCATGAAGGTTCTCTGTACATTTTCTAGGTCAGCAATTTCACCTGCCTTGAAAGGTGCTGTTAGTGTGCAGCAATATTCCAGCCTAGATAGAACAAGTGACCTGAAGAGTGTCATCATGGGCTTGGCCTCCCTAGTTTTGATGGTTCTCATTATCCATCCTGTCATTTTTCTAGCAGATGCGATTGATACAATGTTATGGTCCTTGAAGGTGAGATCCTCCGCCATGATCACTCCCAGGTCTTTGACGTTGGTGTTTCGCTCTATTTTGTGGCCAGAATTTGTTTTGTACTCAGATGAAGATTTAATATCCTCGTGTTTACCATATCTGAGTAATTGAAATTTCTCATCGTTGAACTTCATATTGTTTTCTGCAGCCCACTGAAAGATTCGGTTGATGTCCGCCTGGAGCCTTGCAGTGTCCGCAATGGAAGACACTGTCATGCAGATTCGGGTGTTATCTGCAAAGGAAGACACGGTGCTGTGGCTGACATCCTTGTCTATGTCGGATATGAGGATGAGGAACAAGATGGGAGCGAGTACTGTGCCTTGTGGAACAGAGCTTTTCACAGTAGCTGCCTCGGACTTTACTCTGTTGACGACTACTCTCTGTGTTCTGTTAGTGAGGAAATTATAGATCCATCGACCGACTTTTCCTGTTATCCCTTTAGCACGCATTTTGTGCGCTATTACGCCATGGTCACACTTGTCGAAGGCTTTTGCAAAGTCTATATATATTACATCTGCATTCTTTTTATCTTCTAGTGCATTTAGGACCTTGTCGTAGTGATCCAATAGTTGAGACAGACAGGAGCGACCTGTTCTAAACCCATGTTGCCTGGGTTGTGTAACTGATGGGTTTCTAGATGGGTGGTGATCTTGCTTCTTAGGACCCTTTCAAAGATTTTTATGATATGGGATGTTAGTGCTATCGGTCTGTAGTTCTTTGCTGTTGCTTTACTGCCCCCTTTGTGGAGTGGGGCTATGTCTGTTGTTTTTAGTAACTGTGGGACGACCCCCGTGTCCATGCTCCCTCTCCATAGGATGGAAAAGGCTCGTGATAGGGGCTTATTGCAGTTCTTGATGAACACGGAGTTCCACGAGTCTGGCCCTGGGGCAGAGTGCATGGGCATGTCATTTATCGCCTGTTCGAAGTCATTTGGCGTCAGGATAACATCGGATAGGCTTGTGTTAACCAAATTTTGTGGCTCTCTCATAAAAAATTCGTTTTGATCTTCGACTCTCAGTCTGGTTAGCGGTTTGCTAAAAACTGAGTCATATTGGGACTTGAGTAGCTCACTCATTTCCTTGCTGTCATCTGTGTAGGACCCATCTTGTTTAAGTAGGGGCCCAATACTGGATGTTGTTCTCGGCTTTGATTTGGCATAGGAGAAGAAATACTTTGGGTTTCTTTCGATTTCATTTATGGCTTTTAGTTCTTCCCGCGATTCCTGACTCCTATAAGATTCCTTTAGCTTGAGTTCGATGCTTGTTATTTCTCTGACCAGTGTCTCCCTACGCATTTCAGATATATTGACCTCTTTTAGCCGCTCTGTTATTCTTTTCCGTCGCCTGTAAAGGGAGCGCCTGTCTCTTTCTATTTTACATCTACTCCTCCTTTTTCTTAGAGGAATAAGCCTTGTGCATACATCGAGTGCCACCGAGTTAATCTGTTCTAGGCATAAGTTTGGGTCTGTGTTGCTTAGTATATCTTCCCAGCTTATATCGGTTAGGACTTGGTTTACTTGGTCCCACTTTATGTTTTTGTTATTGAAGTTGAATTTGGTGACTGCTCCCTCGTGACTAGTCTCATTATGTAGGTCTGGGGCTCCACGCATACATGTCTGAACCTCAATTATGTTGTGATCTGAGTATATTGTTTTTGATATGGTGACATTTCTTATCAGATCATCATTGTTAGTGAAGATGAGGTCTAGTGTATTCTCCAGTCTAGTAGGCTCTATTATTTGCTGGTTTAAATTGAATTTTGTGCAGAGATTTAAAAGCTCGTGTGAGTGTGAGTTTTCATCAGAGCTGCCTCCTGGTGTTATTACTGCAACAATATTATTTGCTATATTCCTCCATTTTAGGTGCCTTAGGTTGAAATCCCCTAGGAGCAAGATGTTGGGTGCAGGAGCTGGAAGATTTTCCAGACAGTGGTCAATTTTTAACAGCTGTTCCTGGAATTGCTGGGATGTTGCATCCGGAGGCTTGTAGACTACCACAATGACTAGGTTTTGGTTCTCGACCTTTACTGCTAAAACTTCCACTACATCATTTGAGGCATTTAGCAGTTCTGTGCAAACAAGTGACTCTGCAATGTACAGGCCAACCCCCCCCCCTTTTGCCTGTTCACTCTGTCACATCTGTATAGGTTGTAACCTGGGATCCATATTTCTTTTGTCCAAGTGATCCTTTATGTGGGTCTCAGTGAAAGCCGCCAACATTGCCTTTGCCTCTGCAAGCAGTCCACGGATGAAAGGTATTTTGTTGTTTGTTGCTGGCTTTTGACCCTGTATATTTGCAAAGAAGAATGTTATCGGACTGGTGGTATTGTTGGTACTGGGGGGGGATTTTTTTTCCGGCATTAGTATCTGTATCTGTTGGTTTGGAGTGGAGGCCATCGACTGTGGTTCCACTCCAGGAATGACTGGATTTGGTGTACGATTTCTGCCATTTCCTGCCAGTTTTTTCTCCTTCCTGGCACTAAAAAACCTCTCCCTCTTGAGTGGCTGTGGCTACCCAGGTGAGGGGGAACGAGATGCATGATAAACTAGACAACCTATGGTTATGTTCCCTGAGTACAGGATAATCTTTAAACCATGATAACTAAATCTTGGGATCTCGGGTTTAGCGCAGTATGGTTTTAATTGCACCTAAGTTAACTTGATCGTTGTACAACTTTTGTTTGTGAGGTGCTGTGACAATGCACAGTTGTTTCGTGGTAGTAAATTAGTGCTTAGTGGGTATAAAAGTTGGTAATTGGTTAACACCAGAAATTCAGTGTCAACTACAGTTTGAGCTGCATTTATCCCAGGTACATTTCATTGCTATAAAAAAAATTAATATTGATAATATGTTTAACCACATGTGAGTGGCTATGAGGTTAACTTGTTTAATTATTAATATTGTTATTGTGTTTAACCACATGAGTGGTTGTGATGTTAACTTGTTTAACTTTTAATATTGATAATGTGTTTAACCACATGAGAGTGGCTATGATGTTAACTTGTTTCATGTTTATCATTGATAATGTGTTTCACCACGTGAGAGTGGCTAGGTTTTCAACTTGTAGAGGGGCGGGTGGGGGTTGTGGGAATGTTGGAAGTCGCTGTAAGCAGCAGTGTTTTATGAAGATCTCGTGATTATGTAACACGGTGTTTCTAGGTAGATTGTAGGTTGTGTTAGGCTATCTTAGGGTAACATTGTATGTATGTTCACTCAGTGGACCGTTGTAGTACTAGTGTTGAATGTTCTGTCATAACATGTACCATTTCATGGTATCTTTATAATGAATCTTGTAATACAGTTTTAAATAAAATATAAAAAAAAAAAAAATCCACACAAACAGTGCTCACCCAGCGTCCAATGCGATCCGCCATGTTGTATGCACAAAACAGGAAAACTGCGCAGTAAACCAGTTGAATCAGGAGCCACTGCGCAGCTTGTCCACACGGCACAATAGCGATGAGGACAATCAATTTTTTGTTTTCTTTGTAAATGTTTCATGTTTTGTGAACATTTCAGTTGTGTGATATACATGTCTACTGTATCCTGTGTTTTTAAATAAAATATATAAAAAAAAATCCTTTTGTGTCAGTTAATTTGATTGAGATACATACTGTTTCCTTATTTTATATTTTATGTTAAACTGTATTGTTTTTAAATAAAATATAAAAAAAAATTACGAAGGTTTATAATACTACGGGTTATATCATGTGTCAGTGTATATTCCCTTAGAGATGTGTAAGTCTTTCAGTTCATGTACACAATGAGTTTACTGTTTATCCCTGTTTTTGGGATTGAAGTATTTTTGATTGGTAGTGAACTGATGATATGCAGCCTTAATGACCCTTGTGTAGGCAACAGGTTTTAACCCCAGTTAAGCACCTGACTGCCAATTCTCATTTGTTTCGGCCTTGGTGCGAGTCAGAGCTGGTGATGAGTGCATAACGGTTTTTGCTCTGGTGTGAGACAGTGCTGTGTGATACAGTGTTTGTTGCTGGTGGGGGTGACACAGTGACATAGTTGTGTGACGAGTCTGGCCAGAAGTGCTACTACCTCTTGACTTTCATTCGAAGACCTCCCTGAAATATTTCAGGTGACTTTATAAATGTCAGGACAGGAAATTCCAGGTGAGTTATTAAATAATCTACCACATAACAGTGTTAGGTGGGTGGGACTGTCTTAATGCAAGGCAATGAGCGATTCTATCGCTAGATGCAAATCTGATTACCTCCATTCCTCTAAGTGCGTATAACTCGCGCAGGATTAGTTATTCCCAGAGAGTATTTCCGCAAGTTTGGGTGTCTTGAAAAGAGAATATTATATAGGCTCTGTATAGCCTGTCCTGTTTTTATCACTTCCAGAGTGACGATCATAAGAAAGGAAACCCCTAATTCTTAATTAAAAATTTGTGTCATACTGTAATTATTTATTCCCCAAAACACTTAAGAAAATCACTTGACCAATAACGCAATCTGTCAAATAGTCTCTTGAGATTAGATTTTTAGATTTTGCCACCGAAGTGGCTAGTTTATTGTGCACCCCATATCCATCCTGTGGACGGTAGCGCGAGAGCATATGGATACACAAAAGGCCTAGGAACTAGGCCCCAAAGGGTTAACAGGAATACATATGGATTTATATCTATATATCTATAGTTCACTTATCTGTTACAAGCAAATTTAGGAAATTTGCTTAGTATATCTGGTATTTTATTTTCATTAATAAGATATCTTGACATGTCACATAGGTTATTATACTGTCTGTCTCTGTATTCCTCAATAAGTGGACAATTAAGCACATAGTGTTCAAGAGTGACCATATGCCTGATCACTTAATTTACATTTAGTTTGATCATCATCTGTGTCTCCCAAACTGCCAGAAGTACTTGTAACCAAGCCTAAGCCTGGCCACTACAACATCAGTCAGTCTGTTCACATTGCAAGTTGCTCCATAAACATACTTATCTACGTTCATGTTATCATAGTAGGTTATAGATCTACTCAGGCTTCTAACTGCATTCCTATAACAATCACTTTCATTATTTACTTCTCTCCTAATATTATTCCTAATGCTAGACACAGTTATACCAAAGTTATATTCTACATTCTCCTTCTCGATACTCTTCTTGGCTAACATATCAACTTTATCATGAAGGAGTAATCCAATGTGTGATGGGATGAGAAATTATAAGAAACTTACAAAAGTTAAGTTGGTTTATATGATAATGTTGCTCGTGTCTGAAGTTCTGCCAGTTTGTTGTATTTTGACCTGCAAGTATGTTACTGTATAATATATACATTTACTTGTAAATCTAAATGTCCAGTGCATAAACGCGCAGGTGTACATTGGAGGTGTCAGTGTGCGAAGGGGTGCACTTAAAAGTAGGGGGGGTGTTTGTGTTTGGGGGGGTGCATGTGACCCTTCCCCCCCTCCCCCACCTGTGAACTGGGGTGGCTGGCGCGCGAGCACAACTATTCGCTCTTAATGTCAGAATTTTTCCCGTTTTTTGCTGTACGCAAATTTCTGGAGTTTTTTCCCCAGAGTTTTGATTTTTTAATTTAGCGGAGGTTGAATTGTTTAGGTTACACGAGCCAATAAATACTTTTAGATACTTACAAATGCAGCCACGATACGTCTAGTAACGAGGCGACTGAGAAAAAATATCTAACGTTCAAATTGGGCTATTTAACACTGTAGGTGCGAGGATGTGCTGGAACACTGAGGGGAATGTTATTGTATTGTATTCTACAAATTCAAGAAAACTGTCGGCATGAAGGTGACTTGTAACCGTAAATCTTGCTAACTTTCAGATAGGAAGTAGTAGCGAGGTAACCAAGATTATATTAGCAAATGATTTAGTATCAGCGCTTAGCTTGCACAATAAGGACCGGGTTAATCCTGGGAGAAGCGGGACACCCACGTGATAGTTTCTTATACAAGTGACACGCTTTAAGTTTAATATTAAAAGATTCTTATATGTGCGCAGTTTACTTCAAAGTTTCTTCCGATGACTGCAAAAGATGTGTTTACATTCTTGTCTTGTTCTCAACTCTTCATTTTACTCAGATGTATAACTATTGAATGTAGTGTCAGCTTCCACGATCGACACCATGCCCAGCCCTTCTAGGGTAGGGTAGGTGCCTGAGCCCGAGCCTGTAGCTCATAAGACTGTCATTCCCATTTGCTCCCTTGGGGCGGGGATGGCAGACCAGAGAGGCCTAGCTTGTGGCTAGGCCTGGGGACAGTTGGTCCCAAAGATGAGGAGGTACTTGTGCCTCCTCCCATGGGAGACTTCGGTCTCAGACACTCCCTAAAGAGGGAGCCAAGGCCGGGCCACCACTTGGAAAAGGCCCGGGCCGGGAGAGTACCGGCTAATCTTTAATAAATAATCAGCTTCCACACAACACCCATTAGCAAAAGCCTGTCCATGAAAAGTTTTATAGAAGATTTCTTCCTTCGGAAGGACCTTCCCCCCCCCCCCAAAAAAAGCCCAAAACGTATAAATACTCCCTGACAAATCATACAAAACCCTTGTCTATATCCTGTCCGGCACTGCCATCATCACCCTCAAGAACATAGTGGAGGAACACTACAGCAGACCTATTAGCCCATACAAGGCAGTCTCTCAAAACCATTTCCACCTACCGACATCTAACATTTTCCCAGGGCTACCAAAGAATTTGCTTCAGTACCTTGGGTACTAATCACTCTTATCTTAAATACTACCCAAGGTTTTAGCTTCTATTTTCCTACGTGGCAAATTGTTCCACGCATCGGCAACTGTTTGAAAACCAGTGCTGTTTGACCTTTGTAGGTTTAGCGCTTCTTTATTATAATAAAAATTTAAAACTAGTACTTGCCTACGTCCTTTCTAAATCTAAATGCCTGGCTTAAATCAGTTCTGGTTCTTACTTGATATCCTCGGTACTTTACTAATATCGCCTTTTGTTTATCCCCACCGCAAACTGTCCTTTCGATCTATTTCCTTTGTTTTATTAAATACGCCATACACTAGATCCAGGCACCTACTTATGAAGACACTTGCATGCAACACGACTCTTCGCATAAACACATGCTTGCGTAATTCTGACCCATTCTTTTCTTTCTCACCAGCAATATCACCTCTTCCCTTCTCAGCCGTTCACACAACCTGTAAAGTCTACCTTGGATCCTACGAATCGCGACACTAAAGTAAACATTAGCAACATACAAAGGGCCAGAACTGTGCATTTTAAGACAGTGAAGTGATAAGGTAGGATTGTAAGCGGTTATATTCTATACTGCACACGCTTGGAATTTACTTCCCTTGACATATCCCTCTTGCGTAAATAATCCCACAAATCTTAGACTCCTCCACCTGCATAATTCTTATGCTCCAATCATGAATACTAATCCACAGTTATCATTCACTGATAACGTAACACTGTACATACCCGAAAACAGCTTAAAAAAAATCCCTACTAATCCCTCCACCAGACACTCGTGAACCTGTAGACCGGGTCCTGCACACAAGCGAAGAGCATCAGACACAACTGACAACCCTCCCGTAAACCTCTGCACATGGATCAGCTCCCCTGATTAACAATTAACCTAGACTTAGCCACCACGATACAACGTATCCACCCACCTTTGTTTCCTCCTCAAACCCGTGCCGAATGAGAATACTAATTATGCCTGTCCATCGTGACGGCACTACCATTTCTCTACCAGTATTCAGCATAGCCTCGGTATCTAGCACCGTTAAGTATCCTCAAATGGGTGACGTTAAAGGGATGTCTAATGGAATGGCTTGGGTAACTTCCATTACACTGTGACTGAGTTTTTCCACAAGATACTGAAACAAATACGACCAGGGCGGAGAATGATTGTGTAGGTGTAGGTTTTGCTATTTTGTGTAAAACAGTCAGGAATTTGAAATCTTGTTAAACTGCATTAAATAAATGTCCTTTTACCTCCTTTGAATTGCTTCAGTATTTAATTTGAGTCGTCTTGAGCCAGGATAATGTCTACAAAGTTGTTTTCGTGCCTCCGACTTCATTTTTCACCACCAGTGTTGCTTCTCAAGTACAAAGTTCGTGCTGCCCTTGGGTGACAAGTCTCATTTTGCCAGTTTTATTGAATAAAGTGATGTTCATTTTTCTTGGATAACTAAAGATCTCTTCTGGTTGGCTTCAAAATAATACTAAATTCACTTTAAAATAAAGGTAACCATTCGGTTCCAGTAGGTAAAAATCGTAAATTTTACAGAAGTGTTTTAAAATACTTCGAATCTTATAAATTGCTTAAGAATGCCTTTTCTGATCGGCTTCCAACTTTTACCATTGGTGGTGGTTATTAAAACAGCTTATCACTTTGAGAAGTGTAAATATTTTTTTCTATTTTAAGCAAATTGGTTTCCCATGTAATTAGTCGCTACCTCTTATGATCATCTTCAAATCCCAAGTGTTGGCGCATCTTACGAAGTCCCCCCACCCCCCCCGAGTTGTGGGTGCCAAGTTGATATTTTTTGTTTGCGAATTTGATAAAATTGAGGTTCCATAAAGATTTTGTAATCCCCTTGGTATCGTTGAATTTAGAAATACTGCGGGGTTCACCCGTCTGATAGTTTCAAATTGTGCTGGATAACCTATTAAAATTAAGCTCAGAGTTTACTGTTAATATATATTTTTTTTAATTTCATTAAAGTTTCCATTTAATAACTTAATACCTCCTGATCGGTTTCAAACCCGAAACGCATGTTATCTAATTTTGATTTGCTTTTGTATTAAATTTGGGCAGTGTACGAGTCGGTTTTCTTGCAGAATTGTAGAGATTTGTAAATAAAAACTAAAATTTAAAACTTTCAATGTTATTAGTTTAATGAACACTACTAAATTTTCAGAATTATACAAAAGCTGACACATTACAAAGTTTCTACAAAACTTCAAAATTTTTAAACTCCTTATTCCAGAGGCTTCAGATTTTTCAACCTGGTGAACTATAACTAAAGGTTCGTGGAGCAACATGTTGCTCTCTGCTCAATATTACATTTCTGATACTTTAAAACCTGCTCTGGTGAATCTTAAAAAAAAAAAGTTAGGGTTGTTTTTGGCTTGTGTAGATGCGAATTTAGAATTTTCCAAGGAATCGGTAAAATGTTAATTTGTGAATGACTTTCTATTAGCTTCAAAACGTCTATGCAAATAACTTTTAAGCTTATAACGCTTGTATTCGTTTGGGTATTAATTTCTGTAAGATGCGTAAAGGATGCCTTTTCGGAGTGGTTTTATTCTAAGCTGATGTTTTTCTTAATGGAAAGTTTGAATTGGATACTAACTATTAACTTCCTAATTTTACCATTAAAAAAAAATTAGTGAATTTAATTAATGAACGCCTCGTCTGATTTTCCATTTTTCAATATTCGTATTTAATAGCTTTCAAAATGTGATATTATCTGTACTATTTCTATCATGTGCCTTAAGGACCGGGGCGCTGGGATAATACAATACAGACAGCCTGGAGACTGTAATGTGAGATTGAGTTTTTTTTTTTATTCTTCTAGGGTTGACCTAAATGGTCAGTGCTCTGTAAATGTCACACTAAAACAAATTACTGCATGAAAACCATTTAAATTATCTAAATTTAAGTTAAATTCTCGCCTACATGTCCCAAGATCGTAGGACAAACCAATATTTATGGTTTGAGTTGCAGCACTTGAGAGTTGACTCAGTTGTGGGAGGCCCAGGAGCATTATCTCGGCAAGGTACACAGCCACGCTTGGGTCCCTGATAGTCACCAGGTTTATTACAGTACCCGAGGGGGCCTAGCAACAGTACCCGAGGAGCCTAGCATGTGTAGGTGCAGCAGCTGAAGCTCAACCCAGTCTTAAATATATGTATAAATTTTACTCACTCTGGATATTTTTTTTTCTTATCTCTCATAACGCTAATAGTGGAATAGAGGGAGAAGGATATATGTTGGGAGTCTCTCACTGCTATATAACTGAAGCCAATAAATTGTTTATAGACCAGTTATTCTATTCTGGATCTCCTAAGAGCAGTTGCTTTTAACCGGGGGGGGGGGGGTAGACAAGTCTTCCCCCATCCACGGCCGGTGGCCTGGTGGCTAAAGCTCCCGCTTCACACACGTAGGGCCCGGGTTAGATTCCCGGCGGGTGGAAACATTTCGACGAGTTTCCTTACACCTGTTCTGTTCACCTAGCAGCAAATGGGTACCTGGGTGTTAGTTGACTGGGTCGCATCCTGGGGAACAAGATTGAGTACTTTAATGGAAATAAGTTAGTCCTCGATGACGCACTGACTTTCTTGGGTTATGCTGGGTGGCTAACCCTCCAGGGTTAAAAATCCGAAAAAAAATCTTACAGGAAAACTCGCAGCTCTAGCTCGTATTTACTCGTATACACTTTAATGTATATAATTATTCTTTTTTACATTTGGAATTTAATGAAGGTAGAGGAGGGCGTGTGATGTAGTTCAGCTGGGCTTGAGGTCTCTGGGGGAGACCTAGTTTAACCAATTATATGGTCACACCTGCCTTGGCAAATGTCGGGTAGCCACGCCCACGTCTAAGGTCTTTTGTTCTTGACGGCGTCAGACCTAGGAGTCAGGTCGTACACGTGGTTGTGGGGTGTGCTTGGACTATCATATAAGCCCAAGTAAGAGCATGATCGGGAGATTTGTGCGGAGCTCTGGCCTGGGTGCAGAGCTCGGGAGAAGGCTGCTGAAGTCTCTGGAGGGACTGTTGGAGGCATTGGGCAGAGTACTGGCTTGGCACAGTACTCGTGCTATTTAGGTCTTAGTTTCTGTGGCAAACTGTCCTCTGAACTATATTGTAAGTTATATTCATTTTGGTAAAGTTGATTGTATTCCCAGTCTCACTGCTTATGTATAAAACCCCATTTATCTAATCCACAATGTTCTGTTCCCAAATATACTATTGTACAAGGACTTAATAATAAACTGTTTGAGTAGAATAGTAATATTCACTGTCCGTTATTTATTCATTAGTTTTTCAGTTAAAGGAGTGAGAGGGTGAGTAGTGTGGAGTGGTGGGTAGAGTAATGAGAGGTGAAGTTGTAGTCACCAGTGACCTCACATTACCTACCAACCTCCGCACTCATCCCTCCTACTGCCTTGCCTGTCCCCTATTTATTGACTCCCTCCCCTTACTCCCATATTACCCACTTACATCCTATTCATTCCATTACCCCCCTCCCTACATGACAGGCGGGGTGAACCGTGAAAAGACAGGTGTGATAAATGGAAATGTCTAACACAGGTTAACAGGTGTGCTCTGGCATAAAAGTTATAGATAGACCTGACTTCGTTAATTTCTTGAGGTTCTAATTCATTACATTCTTTCATGGTTTTCATGAAATGCTCTTCAGCCGTATAGGAAATATTAAACATTTCGTTAAATTTTCAGTTTAATTTTGTAATTGCATATTAAGTAGCTTCCCAGTTTTGTTTTAATTTTAAGATATTTAGGTGTGCCTAATTTTTTTTAAGGCTTTTGTTTATAACTTGAGAATGTCTTACCTGATCGGCTTCAGATTTCCAATGTTGGTTTACTGTACAGTGGGAACAATTCAGTTATTAGCAGTCCTTCGATCAAAGTGGCCCATCCCAGGCTTCCTGGAATGAACTTTTAACTTAAAAACAACTGCTTCCTCTCAAACGTTAAAAAACTATCTTCAGAAAATATTTATACCATTTATATAAACTTCAGTGAAAACTCTGGATTCTCCCCGGAGCTGTCCAGTATTTTTCTTTCCCTACCAACGTCCAGTATTGGGCCCCTACTTAAACAAGATGGGTCCTACACAGATGACAGCAAGGAAATGAGTGAGCTACTAAAGTCCCAATATGACTCAGTTTTTAACAAGCCGCTAACCAGACTGAGAGTCGAAGATCAAAATGAATTTATGAGAGCCACAGAATTTGGTTAACACAAGCCTATCTGATGTTATCCTGACGCCAAATGACTTCGAACAGGCGATAAATGACATGCCCATGCACTCTGCCCCAGGGCCAGACTCGTGGAACTCGGTGTTCATCAAGAACTGCAAGAAGCCCCTATCACGAGCTTTTACCATCCTATGGAGAGGGAGCATGGGCATGGGGGTCGTCCCACAGTTACTAAAAACAACAAACATAGCCCCACTCCACAAAGGGGGCAGTAAAGCAATAGCAAAGAACTACAGACCGATAGCACTAACATCCCATATCATAAAAATCTTTGAAAGGGTCCTAAGAAGCAAGATCACCACCCATCTAGAAACCCATCAATTACACAACCCAGGGCAACATGGGTTTAGAACAGGTCGCTCCTGTCTCAACTATTGGATCACTACAAGGTCCTAGATGCACTAGAAGACAAAAAGAATGCAGATGTAATTTATACACACTGCAAAAGCCGTCGACAAGTGTGACCATGGTGTAATAGCGCACAAAATGCGTGCTAAAGGAATAACAGGAAAAGTTGGTCGATAGATCTATAATTTCCTCAAACAGAACACAGAGGAGTAGTCAACAACAGAGTAAAGTCCGAAGCAGCTACGGTGAAAAGCTCTGTTCCACAAGGCACAGGACTCTCTCCCATCTTGTTCCTCATCCTCATATCTGAGACAAGGATGTCAGCCACAGCACCGTGTCTTCCTTTGCAGACACTGCAAGGCTCCAGGCGGACATCAACCAAATCTTTCAGTGGGCTGCAGAAAACAATATGAATTTCAACGATGAGAAATTTCAATTACTCAGATATGGTAAACATGAAGAAATTAAATCTTCAGAGTACAAAACAAATTCTGGCCACAAAATAGAGCGAAACACCAACGTCAAAGACCTGGGAGTGATAATGTCTGAGGATCTCGCCTTCAAGGACCATAACATTGTATCAATCGCATCTGCTAGAAAAATGACAGGATGGAGAATGAACCTTCAAAACTAGGGATGCTAAGCCCATGATGACACTCTTCAGGTCACTTGTTCTATCTAGGCTGAAATATTGCTGCACACTAACAGCACCTTTCAAGGCAGGTGAAATTGCTGATCTAGAAAATGTACAGAGAACCTTCACGGCACGCATAACGGAGATAAAACGCCTCAATTACTGGGAGCGCTTGAGGTTCCTGAACCTGTATTCCCTGGAACGCAGGCGGGAGAGATGCATGATTATATACACCTGGAAAATCCTAGAGGCACTAGTACCGAACTTGCACACGAAAATCACTCACTACGAAAGCAAAAGACTTTGCAGACGATGCAACATCCTCCCAATGAAAAGCAGGGGTGTCACTAGCACGTTAAGAGACCATACAATAAGTGTCAGGGGCCCGAGACTGTTCAACTGCCTCCCAGCATACATAAGGGGGATTACCAAGAGACCCCTGGCAGTCTTCAAGCTGGCACTGGACAAGCACCTAAAGTCGTTCCTGACCAGCCGGGCTGTGGCTCGTATGTTGGTTTGCGTGCAGCTAGCAGTAACAGCCTGGTTGATCAGGCTCTGATCCACCAGGAGGCCTGGTCACAGACCGGGCCGCGGGGGCGTTGACCCCCGGGACTCTCCAGGTAAACCACCCTTTACATTCTATAAACTGCAGCTTTACATACTTTTTTACATTTTAAATGTTTTTATTAGTTACAACGAAAACAAAATTTATAATGCAAATTTAGCTACACTTGCAGGTTTACGCTATCGTTTGTGTTGGCAGATTCCAGAGTTCTGGCTGTTCTACGTTGATATACATTGTTCGCTAGTTCGCGCTCTGGTACATGTGGTAAACTGCGAGTTAAGTCACCTCGAGCTTGCAGTGACTGCATCACAGCTATTGCTGTGGAAGGACCTGAGAACTGTTCTCGTGATGTAGACTGTTTGGTGGTAGTGTAACCTGTGGCACTGTTCAGTCTGTTCATAACATGATTGTTTGAGACGATGCGAGACAGTTTCACGTCCTGTGTTAACTCTGCCTTGGTCTAGCTGCCATCTACGCACTTTTGTAGTTGGTGTTAGAAAGATGCCGAGTTGTGATTCAGGAATCAGTTTAAGGATGTGCCGATTGTCCCCAGTTAGCAAGTTTCCTTTCTTGCTGATGCTGTACCGATCACAGCTGCTTTGTGCATACTGCTGTTTGGCGAACTCGTCACTATTCAGGAAAGCTGTGCTTGTTACCTCTGTCAGCTGAAAGTTAGCTTGTTTAGGGACTGTTAGTTTGGTCAGTCTGCATTCAATGTAGTTTGACCTGCACTATACGCCTACACATTAAATATATTTAAGTACGGTATTTTCCGGCATAAAACGTGCGTTTTTCCAAGTCATGGAAAAATCACCCTGAGCCTTGTATGGTCAGGGTCAAAGGTAGGTATTGGGTTACACTTTAGAAGTTATTTGCTATACGTTACAACTGCTTGGAAACTGCTAGCAAGCAGCAGACATTCGTTATAAACTAACATCCAATACCAAGGGCTTTCTTACCGTACGTAATAAGTAAATCGGCTTAAATAGTTGTAAATGGTCGTAAAGTATTGATTGCATATCATAATCGGCAAGTCTACATAAACCTGATGAAAAGACAGCTGGACAACGACACTCCATTCTCCACCCCCAATGTTTTCACACGAAGGGTATTAAAAGATTAGGATAAGGGTTCCTAATCTTATTTACAAGCGAAGAGCTGTTACCTACATAAGCTCATTTGAAAGCTCTTCATTATGAGACTTACAAATGTGAAACGCTATAAAGTTAGAGCCAACTGTGGGCTAGCGATTTCATTTGGTCAAACTGCATTTATTTCATTGGTGTCATGGTGTATAAACATTTTCCAGACTAGTCATCTTTGGAATAAAATCTCTAAAGTTTTTTTTTTATTTTATTTAAAACAGTGAGATACAAATAGCAGAAATATTAAAAAGATACACGAGAAAAGCTTACTGCACAAGAATCTCACTTAACCCGAAACCTAATATTGATAGATTCGCTGCCTGACCACGGTGGAGTGCGGTTGTGCTCTGCACCCCTCTGCTGTTTTCAGGCGAGCTACCTCAGTTCATCAACAACCATTGAGTAGTGAGGACGTGCGCTGCTCATTTTGGGATATCAAAATGGCGGAACATGCAGTACGGAGAGTAAATACTATCTGCATAGAGCTGGTTCGTGGTACGTTGAGTGGAGATACGATGAACGTCCTTCTCCCTAACATCATCAGGGATACATATGGTATTCCCAACGAGGAATTGTATGGCGTCGCTCTTAATGGTTTAACAAGAATCTTTGTGAAATTTCTACGAGCCGGCTTCTACACAAGAATTGTAGAGCATTACCAGGAACAACGCACGAGTGAATTCAGCAATGGATGTTCTGTTACATGACGTCTCTAAGTACTTCACATGGGTGAAGGTACGGAATGTACCCTTCGAGGCTACGGCTTATGGCCTACAGGAGTTTTTTCGCAGTTATGGGACAGTGCATTCTGCAACCATGGGGGTGTGGAGGGATGGTCCGTATGAAGGAATGCCGGAAGGTTCTTACACCCTTAAAATGTCTTTAACAAGGCCTATACCATCCTATGTTACGATGACCGGTTGTAGAACACAGGTTTGTGTACTATGCTGGTCAGAGGAAAACATGTCGTCTGTGTAGCTCTTATGAGCACATGGCAGCCCAGTGTCCTAGGAGACGGGCTTCTCGAATTCTGGAAACTCCAATTGTGATTCA
Organism: Cherax quadricarinatus; assembly: GCF_026875155.1. Classification (NCBI taxonomy): domain Eukaryota; kingdom Metazoa; phylum Arthropoda; class Malacostraca; order Decapoda; family Parastacidae; genus Cherax; species Cherax quadricarinatus. The sequence goes on from NC_069488.1 coordinate 10,447,351, forward strand.
TCAGTCGTGTGATTTTGTGCCTGGCTCTGATGCCTCGGGAGGCTGGAGGCCTGACCTCTGGAGCGAGGAGGTCGACCGGGAGGTGGCGGCAGCGGAGGAGACGTGTCACTCTCCCAGGGGCGTCGGGGGAGTCGAAGGTGACATCTGAGGAGTCTTTCGTCCAGGAAGCTTCAACCCAGGATGGTTTATTGGCAGATGTGATCAAGGATTTTTTGGATGGGGAGGAGCCCTGTGCAAAAGGTGTCCTCAGTTTGTGAAGCTGGAGCACTGGAGGGACAAATTGTGGAGGAAGACTTGAGTAAGAAAGGGCTGGAGCGTGTGGTGGCCGTGGAGGTACACCAGGAGGATTCGTCTGAGGGTGATATATGTGTAAGTGGGAGTTCTAGGAAACTAACTGCGGCATCAGAGATAGAAGAGGTCATTACCCCGGGGCAGAGGCCGGGGAGGAAGTCATGGGCAGCGGTTGTGGAGCCGATGCCACATAGTGGTAGAGGTGCGCCTGAGTTGCAAAGTGGGAAAGGGAGGAAGGAGGTGACTGCACAGGGAAACTTGAGTGGCAAGGGAACACGTAATGTTAAAAGTGCAGTGAGTAAATCCCAGAGGCATAGGGGAAAGCCGCCCCCTTCTGTAATTTTCAGATGTCACGCTTAATGTTAATGGACTTAAGACTGAGGTCAAAGTTTGGTTGGAGTGGTTTTTAAGGCGGTTTGATGTCGACATATGCTTTTTGCAAGAGCATAATCACAGGGCTGGTTGTGAGTTGAGGGTGAAAGGATATCGGATGTATGTTACCAGTGGTTTGCAATTGAAAGGTGGGGTAGCAGTGGCGGTAAAGGAGACCCGCCCCTTGCGTGTCATCGGTTGGGAAGAGGTGGGAGGGTCGTGAGGGTGGATGGTGTCTGGGGTGAGAGTCGAGCTAGTTTTGTAGGAGTTTACATGCCAGCAACTAGCAATACCAGGGTAAAAGTAGATTTTGTCAGAGGTATTGCTGTATCACTTGAGAGGTTTGCCTGCTATAACAGTAATAGGTGGTGATTGGAATTGTGTGATTAGGAGTGATGTCGAACTGAGAGGGGCGGGTTGTGTGCTGAGGGATGTATTGCGAGATATTGGGGTTGTTGTGGTGGGGAGGGGGGGATACCTAGTGGAGCACACGTTCGTCCGTAGGGGATATGAAGCGCGATTGGACAGAATTTATATTAAGCAGGGTATAGATGTTGTGAGGGTTCAAACCTTCGATGTGGGGTTTTCTGATCACAGGGCGGTAATAGCAGATTTGATGTGGGATGGAGTGGTGCGTATTTATTCTGGGTACTGGAAATTAAATGTAAGGCTTCTTAAGGAGGAGGGGGAGGGGCATTTTTTCAGTGATTGGTGGTTGCCTTTTTGGGAGGCTAGGGACAGGGAGATAGATCTGTTAGATTGGTGGGAAATGCAGGCAAAACCGGGAATAGCGAATTTTTTTAAGGTTAGGGGACGAGAAGAGGCGAGGTGGCGTTTTGGGTTGCAAAATTATCTGGAGGGACAGTTGCAAGATTGTTGGGGGAGGTGGTAGGAAGGATGACATGGACAGTCTGCGGAGTAGAATCGCTGAATTACACAATATGTTTGATGCAATTAGGGTTAGTGGGGTTAGAGGATGTATTGTGGGGTGATAAGCCGTCTGGATTTGTTTTACGTAACTTTAGGGACCGACAGTGTAACCACCATTCTACAATTGGAGACGAGCCCTGGGGTGGGAGGGTATCCAGAGGGTCGGGTCCTATCCAATACGGAAAGTATGAGTCTTTATGCAGATAGTTGGTTTAGGGAGAAATGGAGTTGGAGGGAGGGGGGTTCCTGGGAGGGTATTTCTGAAGGGGGGTTCCATAGCATTTTAAGTGAGCAGGATAGTGGGGTTGGAGGTTGGTATAAGTGAGGTTGAGGTGGAAGAGGCAGTTTTCGGGATGAGTACCGGGAAAACACCAGGGATAGACTGTATACCAAATGATTTTTATAGAGCACATTGGGGGTGTATTAGGCAGTGCTTTGTTAGGCTATTGGATCATATGTTAACTAGTGGGAAGTTGGGCACATCGCAAAGTATGGGTGTCATAGTTTTGGTGCCAAAGAAGAGGGGGGGGAAGGGAGTTGAGTGCTTACCGAGCAATATCTTTGATGTGCGCAAATTACAAGGTTTTTGCGAAAATTTTGGGTAATAGACTGAAGGTCATGGGGTCGGTGATACATAGGGGACAATTTGGTATCCCGGGGAGGAGTATGCGGGTAGGTCATGGACGTATTCGGGATTTCCTTGAGGGTAGTAGTAAGGGAGGTATTCTAGGTCTGGATTGGGAGAAAGCTTATGATTATGTGGATAGGGAATTTTTGATTGAGAGTATGGTGAGAATGGGTTTTGGAGGGAGGGAGGGTGGTTGGATGGGTGAGGACATTGTATGAGAATGCATCGATGAGAGTACAGGTAAATGGTAGGTTGGGTAGTTTTGTAAGCATGGGGAGGGGTTTAAGGCAGGGGTGTCCACTCTCCCAAATACTCTTTGCATGTATGCAGAATCCTTTCTATGTTCTGGTTGATGGTGGGATGGGAAGGATGGGGGAGAGTGGAGAATTTTGTGGGAATATTGTTGGTTATGTAGATGATACAACTGTTTTACTTAATGAGATAGAAGATTTAAGTAAAGTGGGAAGGGTACTTGAGATTTTTGGGAATGCTACTGGGATGAGAGTTAATAAGCAGAAATCACGGTTGCTGGAGGTAGGCGCTTGGGTAGGAGGGACCTTTGGGGAGGAGTTTGGCTGGATAACTGTAGATAGGCTAAAGATTTGTGGGATTTTGTATTTGGCAGATGTACAGGAGAGCAGGAGGGTTAATTCAGAAATGGTAATGGACAGAGCTTTGAGTAGGCTCAGGAGTTTAAGGGCCGGGGATGTAACCTTGCATCAAAGGGTTGTGGTGGTAAATACACTGATTTATAGTAAGGTGTGGGGAGTGGCGGAAATTTACCCCTTAAGAAGTCAGGATATTATGGAATTACAAAGAAGAGTATTAAGGTATGTGTGGGGTTTTGGGAGGGCGTGGTTGGGCAAAGATGTGGTAATGACTGCGGTAAGACAGGGAGGATTGGGATTGATGGCATTAGGGTCTAGGGTGAAGGCGCTATATGTGAAGCAGAGGTATATTCGGGCAGCGGGGGAAAGGGGTCTTCGGGGGGGGGAGGTGATGGGGGATATCCGCAAATGGTGGGGTGGCAGGGACTTAGTGGAGTGTGAAGATATGTTGCGGTTTATGTTAAAGGTACGCAATGTTAAACTCAAGGTAAAACGGTTAGTGGGTGTGGGTCGTCGTCAGGAATCAATGCAAGGGATGGCAGTGTATCCCACATGATTGGAGAGTGATATGGGTGGAATTTAGTAAATTAAGAATACCGGCAAGAGCGAGGGAATTAGTATATAGATTTCTTATGGGTACATTAGCATCGAAAGAGGTGCTAAGACGAATGTGTTTTGTGAGAGAGGAGTCATGCGGTTTTTGTGGGGAAGTTGAAACTGCTTTTCATGTATATTTTTGTTCTGCTTTGGAGGTGGTAAGATTGTGGTTGAAGAGGGTTTTCTTTTTATTGGGGGGGGACAAGTATCACCCCTCAGGGCTTTAATGTTAGATATGGGAGGGGTACCCAAAGAGGTGGGGAGGGCTATCAGATACGTAATAGATGATTACTTGTATGTTTCTTCAGGGAATGAGGGAGGTGGAGGGAAACATTAGGATAAAAGCGTTGGCGGCGTGTTTTTATAGGACAGCGTGTAGGAACAAAATTATATGGGGGAAGGTGGGTAATTAGTTTTCCGGAGGGATATCGTGAACTTCCTGTTGAACGTCTACTCCGTTTGGTGATGGGGTGAGAGGCAAGGGGTTGGTCTCTTCAGTGGTGTGTCCTCTTGGAGTGATTGGAAGCCTGATGAGGAAGGTTGATTGGTTTGCAAGGTGGTTGATGTGGGTAAAGTTTTTTTGCAGGGAGCCGTCGGGGGCTCCGGGGTATGTAGACCTTATGAATTTGTAAAATCACAGAGTCAAAAGCTGTATGTGATTCTGTTTTTTCTCTTATTGTTATAAGAACCATTTTATATAGGGGGTTTATATTTATATGTATATTGTGAGGATATGTTTTATATATTCGAATCTGATGATAGATTTATCCTTGTCATACGTCTTTTTTTATCGTATTGAATGGGTACATTATGAACTATGTACGAAAATATATAAGTATTTGATGGGGTTTATATATACCCTTCATTTTGAATGGAAGGTCATATTATATATTGTGTTAATCGGTAACATTAACTTTGTGTGTAGGCGTGTTTGTGGGAACCAATGTCTTAGGTATAGTTCTATCATTGGATGTAATATTTTAGTTTATTTGGTGAAAAGTCATTTAGCGCTTTATTTCTATGTATGATCCAGTTTGTTCTGTACGAAAAAGTGCACATACACGTATGTGTGTATATGCATGCGTATATGTATACATATATGATTGTAGGACTCGTTCCTACATGTCTTATAATGACTCCGACTGTTTGTTTGGAAGTCGGTTGGTTGGGTTATTTTAGTAGAATTTGTTATATCAATGTGTTACAATGTTTTTTTGTGTGTACCTGACATTGTCTGCCACTTCTGTTCTGGATGTTATATATTTAGTTTGTCTAGTTTTAGTGATTTTTTTTTTTTTTCTTCTAGTATAATCCAGTCTGTGCTGTAAGAACATATGTGCACATACATGTGTGTGCGCGCATGTATATACATATATACATGATTATAGGACTTATTCCTGCATGTTTTATAATGACTCCGACGTTCTGTTTAGTAGTCGGTAGGTTTTTTTTTTTTTTCCCCGTAAACGGGTTGGGTTTCTTACGGTAGAATTTCGTTATATCAATGTTAAAATGTTTTTTTTGTTTGTGTACTGACAGTCTGTCACGGTTTTTTGATTTGCTAATTGTCGGCTTGTATCATGTGTGTTTTTAAATAAATAAATAAAAAAAAAATTTATACCATACTGCACAGTGGTAATACACTCACACACAACACACCGTATATTACAATGGTATTACTCACACAACACACCGTATATTACAATGGTATTACTCGCACAACACACCGTATATTACAATGGTATTACTCACACAACACACCGTATATTAGTGGTAATACTCTCACACACAACACACCGTATATTAGTGATAATACACTCTCACACACAACACACCGTATATTACAGTAATAATACTCACACACAACACACCGTATATTAGTGATAATACACACTCGCACACAACACTATACATTAGTGATATTGTTTTATTTGTTAAAGAACATCTCTAACAAGGTTAAATATTCAAAACATCAAACAGGGAAAATTTATAAAGATTGACAATAAGAGAAAAAAAAAAAAAAAACAAACACAACAAAAACCACATACAAATCCACAGGGATAACTACATGAGACAAATAGGCACAACTAGGTGGGGGTTTCTCCCTTCAACACACACGTATGCAAAAAACAAAGTCAAATCTCATCCCCAAAACAGAGCACCACGATACTCAAACATTAATTTTGGCGATTTATCACGAGATCTTAACATGGGCATATATTATCCCCCTTTTTCCCTTCTTTGTATCCAAAATTTCCAATCACAAAAAAAAAATCCAATATAACAAAACAAAACGACGATGGTTTATTTTACGCCCTAGCAAACAAAAAAAAAATATGCAAGAGTTACAGAAATTTAAATTTACTGAAAAGCACACTGAACACAGCCTAAAATATAACATAAAAAAGAACCATTTTGCTTAGCGGGGAAAAAAAATTTTTTTTTTACCAATTCAATTAATCAAAACCCTTTAAAAAACACCTAAAAAAATTTGAGTCTCATTAAAAAATTTTCATCATAAAGTCCTTTAAAGATTTTTTAATCAAAATTTGGATATAAAAATCGTAGTGAAACACATTTCCAAAAAATTTTGTTAGTTGCTGGGAAAACCCCCCGGGGTAATAACCCTATTGCCCCCTAGATATCAAAAATCAATTTTTTACATCCATAAAACAGCTCTTTCCCTGCTCACCCCAGGGCCCAAAGGGAAAAAAAGGGCCCCTTGTATCCCCTTACCCACTTTTCAAATCCCATAAAATCCCTTTTAAAGTAAATTTCGAAAAAACCCCCCCCAAAAAAATAAAATCTCTCTCCCACTCCCTCCAAACACCCCTTTTTTCCACATTGCCCATTAAAAAGGTTGGGGGGGGCCCCCAAAACCCTTTAATTTTTGCACCACGTCCCCCCTCCCCATAGCCCAACCCCCTTTATTTTTATAAATATATAACCCTAATCACATACCCAATCCATTCTCAACCCTTTTTTTCAACCCCCGTTTATCCAAATTTAAAACCCTCAAGACCTGCAAACCCCCCCCCCCCCACAAACCCTAAAACCTTACCCTCCAAACCCTTAAAAGTCAATACAACGCAAAAATACCCCGATATAAATGTCCCCAATCCTCCCAATCCGATTCCCCACCTCTCTATCTTATAGAAAAAACCATCCGACGGCAAATTCCATGAAAAAATCTATACAAAACTTCTCGACTTTGGGTTTTTTAAACGCAATTTGTTTAAACCCCCCCCAAATTTTTTCCCCAATAAAATGGAAAACCCTCTACCCCGTACCAAAGCCTTACCTCTCCCCTATCAAGATTTTCAATTAATTGAAAAGGACCCTCACGTTTATAAATCCCGAACGTTGCCTCACCATCATGAACTCCCTACCCCCCCCACCACCGCGCAATCCTGATTACCCTATGAAGACAGCCCCTTTGGGCCCCTCCCCCCCCTTTTATAACTATGTTTTAAATACAACTTATTATCCTTTTTCGACATCGACAAGATCCAGCCCCCTGGCCAACCCGGGGGTTGTACAACCCCTACTTAACCATTCCCCCTTCCCCAAATGAATTAAAAAACCTTTGTAACCTTTTTAACTCAAACGAAGATCAAAAATTTTATGTAACATAACATAGTTTACAATAATAGCACATTGGTTGAAATCCCCCTTTGTTGAAAACTTAAATTAGCAGCTTTTAAAAACCACCGAGGCGCTTCAAACGCTACAACGATACCACGGAAATTTATTGGTGCACGATTCTTTTACATAAACGATCCCACAATCTTTTTTTGGTCCACCCTTTCCCACCTTTCAGCAACCATTCCTTCCTCCCTTCCCCTTTTTCCCAAGATCATTACTTTTTTTTCCCCCTTTTAAATCTTCATGCCAGAGCCTTTTCAAAATTTCACTAACATTTCACCCGAATCAAATCCTGTTTTCTCACCAAAACGTCGTATTCGAAATCCAACAATGCCCCCACCCCCCCAATTCCCCCCCCTACATTACCCCCCCCCTTTTTGCTTCCAATAAAACCCTTATCCCCTATAAAAGGAATCTTGAAAAAAAAGCAAAAAAATTTTGAAGGGGGACAACCTTGATGCAAACCCCTTCCCATCTAAATTTGACTCCCAACCTCCCTTTCACCGCACCGCAAGGTTCCTCCTGATCTTTAAATTTGGCACATATTAATTTCCCCCCCGAACCCCTACCATCCATATCCCATAACGTCCCCCCGTTCCAACTATCATATCCGCCTCCCAATTTATAGCCAACCCCCCCCCCTCCCAATGTACTCTCTTCATAAAACTTCAAATCATGACCTTCATACAAGCCCCCCCACCCATATTGTCCCTTGCAACACTTTGCCCAGGACTTTTTTTTTCTGTTAGCCAAATCCTTCCAAAAATTTTATAGTCACCAAAATGAGATTGCAGGGTAATCTTTAACCGTTAAGGCTCGCCTTTAGGACTAGGACGACCACAGCCAACCTTTATTCCCCTAAAACCCATCCCGCTTTATTTTATTGAATGGAAAGTACCAAAAAACCCCCCTTTTAAAAGTTCCAATTTTGAAGATAAAAGTTTGTGGGGAAAACCCTAATTCCTCGCCCTTACCCAAAGCTCCCCAATAAGCCTCCCCAAATCTCACACTCCCTTATCGGGCCCCCCAAAACAAAGACATGCTCCATCTCACAACGCACAAAACCTACCCATTGCTGCAATGCAATTTACTTATTCCAACACTTTTCTTTTTCAATTTAACCCAAGCAAACAATATACCCCATATACCCTCCGCGTCGTCAACACCGATTCACCTATACCCCTAATCCCCTGAACATTCAACCCCTTTTAACTCCATTGCTTTTGGCTCTGTTGATTCCTCAAAAACCCCTGCCACGGCCGTCTCCCCCCCAAAACCCCTTCGATTCCACCTTTTAAACCTTTCCCCCCTCAAACCTTTCGTTTTGTAAATTTCGTAGTTGCTCTTTAAATTTTTTCAATTTTATAACAGGAAATTAGCATTCGCTTGTACATAGCAGCGCGCAAAGCCCCTCAAAAATTTTTGGGAAAACCCTTGTAACTGATTATATCTCACTCCCCGACTAATAAATATTCCCCAAATTGCTTTTTGGCTACGTTTCCCCCCAATTTAACCCAAAACCCATCTCCAGGGGCTTAAAAAACCCAAAGGGGTTCCCCATTGCCCAAAGACAAAACGACTTTCTCTCCTTCAAAACTTTACTTTAATTTCCAAAAAAGATGGCCCTTTTAGGCACACCCCCAATATCTACATCCTTAAAATCCTCTAAATCCCAAAAAAAACCCCATTTATCACATTTACTCCAAACACTGTAACCGCACTAGACACTACATTTTATCCCTCCGCCGCATAATTCTTCTAAGAAAGTATGCCCACCATCCACCCCCCCCCCCACACCAAACCCTTAACCCCCCCGCAAAAAATCCCCGGAACCCCAACAACAACCCGCTCCTCAGGTCCACTCTTTTGTCATATTTCACAATTTCCCGTCGCCCCTTTTTATCGCTAATTTGGGAAAATACGTATTTTAAAATACTAATACATCTTGTACAAAAGAGTTTTAGTCGTAATCTCCCCGGCCGGCCCAATAACACATACAAAACTTGGTGCACTTTCCCCCCTAAACCTCCCCCCTAATCATCTCCCCTCCCCCCTTTTCACTTTGGGGTACTACAAACGGGCCTTTTTTTCCTTTTCCAAATGGCGGCCCCTTTTTTAAACCCCGCGATATTCCATAAACACATCGAAACCCCCATTTCTAACTCGTTCCCCAAACTGTAATTGTGTTCTTGGATAAATACCCCTCCCATCAGATCCCAAAAATTTTAAAACCCCTTTTTCTTCCCCCAGATCTCAAAAACCCTTAATATTTATTGTCAAAAACCCTTTGTCAATTAAAGGGGTTTTCCTTTTTTTCTAAATAGACTTTTCCTTATACATTTTTCACCACCTTGCCCTTCCCCATTTTTTGGGAAACCCCTTGAAAAAACTCTTGTTTTTGTGGGTTCACTGTTCCCTTCCTCTGTACACCGCCCAAGACTTGTTTCCTGGGCCTTTGGGCAGATAACACGCGTCTGAGTTGATGGGGGGCCGTTCCTTTCGGGGTCCTACCCTCCACCCGCATTGGGTTTTTTTTTAGTACCATCAGATGCACCCCACTTTTGCAATTTACCATCTACCATGCGACCACTAGACTAATGTTTCATCAGTCGCCTCACCATGATGCCTCAACGATCCCAAAATTGACCGGATCCTCACACAGTTGGACGAATCGTCTCGTCTACAAAACATCCAGTGCCCTTCACTAAAGACTGCTACATCCTCTTCCCCATAGTGGGAGTTCTCAAATACTTTATTATTTATGTCCAGTGCGGTGATTCTTCTCGCTGATTTTGCAATCCTCCAAAGCATTATCCCTGCGGCTTTTCTATCTCTTCACTCCATGTGACGTTGTCGAGACGGTTATGAGCATAAGGACTTGTTCTCATCCCTCAACTCCTCGACCGTTCTTCAGATTGTGCTGTATGTGATATTTGGAAGATTCCCTATGACGTTACCACACTGTGCCGCTATGTAGTCATACGACCACACAGCCGAGACGTACGACGTTGCCCCGCATATGTTACATATACTTGAGTTCGAAATGCTTGCAACATAATATAGGACGGTATGGGATGACGTAAGGTCATTTTGACTGAATATGTTCCCTCCAAACTTCCAGCATAAGGTCCAGCGGCCCACCGACCTGCAGAGGCCATATGAACCGTACCATAATTACGTAGTTCATCTTTTATAATAAAATCAGTTGCCTCAAAAGGCACATTCTTGATTTTTACCCATGTGTAGTATCGTGATACATCATGAAGACGTACTGATACAGCTGAATTGATGGCTATAATGGTCTCTTGATACTTGCCCACCACTGCTTCGTAGACATTTGCTGACGTCATTTTTAACTAAGATCAGTGTCGTCCCATTAAGTGCTACACCACATATCTCTTCATTTGCGATACCGTAGGTATCATGGATAATCGCCGGTAGTAGCAAATCCATCGTGGCTCCCGTGACAGCCCCACGGGTCAACTCGACGCAAACAGTGATGCGCCTGTTGCTATGCAGCGCCATGTTGGAAAATGAGCAGCGCACGTCCTCGCTACTCAATGGTTGTTGATGAACTGATGTAGCTCGCCTGAAAACAGCAGAGGGGTGCAGAGCACAACCGCACTCCACTGTGGTCAGGCAGCGAATGAATGCAAAAATATCTGAAGTGCTGTTCTGGAGATGAGTATAGCCAGTGTAGAGCTGCTGTTTGCTGCCCATGTGATGTAGTTCAGCTGGGCTTTGTGAGGTCTCTGGGGAGACCTAATTTAACCAATTATATGGTCACGCCTTGCCTTGGCAAACGTCGGTCAGCCACGCCCACGTCTATGGTCTTTTGTTCTTGACGGCATCAGACCTAGGCGTCAGGTCGTACACGTGGTTGTGGGGTGTGCTCTCAGGACAATACAAGCCCAAGGAACAGCTGAGCAGAGTAGATTAGGGCAGAGCTCTGGCCTGGGAGCAGAGCTGAGCTTGAGTCTCGGGAGGAGAGACTGTTGGAGACATTGGGCAGAGTACTGGCTTGGAGCAGTACTCGTGCTGTGTAGGTCTTGGGACCTGTGGCTTAGTTCCTGTAGTGAACTGTCCTCTGTACTATGTTGTAAGTTATATTCATTTTAAAGTTGATTGTGTTCCCTGTCTCATTGCTTATATGTACCACCCCATTTGTCTAAACCACAACGTTCTCCTGTTCCAAAATAAATTATTGTACAAAGACTTAATAATAAACTGTTTGAGTAGAATAGTAATATTCACTGTCCCCGTTATTTGCTATTCCTATTTCTTATATTTTATGTTTAGTTAAAGCAGTGAGCTTGGGGAAAGTGATCACAAATCACTCAGTTTTAATATATCATGGAATTCCCCTAATAATGGCAATCAAGTCTCCATCCCTGACTTTCGCTTGGCTGATTTCATAGGACTGAAAAATTACTTAGGTGGGCTGAACTGGAATGACCTGACTAAGGGTCAGGTAGGTGTTGATGGTTGCCGATATGATGCTTTCCAGGGCATAGTTCTAGCTGCTCAGTCAAATTGTTGCAAATAGGGAAATCAGATCAAACAAAAATGACTAAATGGGTGAACAATAGATTAAAATATCTGATTGGTCAAAAGAGAGGCATATATAGGCAAATCAAAAGAGGAGAGGGGCAATTAAGAAATCGATATATTCAGTTAGAGAGAAATAAAAAGGGAATTAGAAAAGCAAAAAGAGATTGAGGTTAAAGTTGCAAGAGAATCGAAGACTAACCCAAAAGGATTCTTTCAGGTATACAGAAGTAAGATCAGGGACAAGATAGGCCCACTCAAAAGTTCCTCGGGTCAGCTCACTGACAGTGATAAGGAAATGTGTAGAAATTTTAACACATACTTCCTCTGTTTTTACACAGGAGGATACCAGCGATATTCCAGAAATGATAAATTATGTAGAACAGGACGATGATAAACTGTGCACGATTAGGGTCACAAGTGACATGGTCCTTAGGCATAGATAAATTAAAACCTAACAAATCCCCAGGCCCTGATGAACTGTATGCAAGGGTTCTAAAGGAATGTAAAGAGGAGCTTAGCAAACCTTTGGCTAATATTTTCAACATATCTGGCACCATGCCAGTTTGTAGTGATAAGTGGAAAATGGCAAATGTGATACCTATTTTTAAAGCAGGTGACAGGTCCTTAGCTTCGAACTATAGACCAATAAGCCTAACCTCCATAGTGGGGAAAATTTATGGAATCAATAATTGCCGAGGCAGTTCGTAGCCACCTTGAAAAGCTTAAATTAATCGACGAATCTCAGCATGGTTTTACAAAGGGGCGTTCCTGCCTTACGAATTTATTAACTTTTTTCACTAAGGTATTTGAGGAGGTAGATCATGGTAATGAATATGATAGTGTATATGGACTTCAGTAAGGCTTTTGACAGGGTCCCACATCAGAGACTATTGGGGAAAATTAAGGCACATGGAATAAAATTTTTTCCTGGATAGAGGCATGGTTGACAAATAGGCAGCAGAGAGTTTGCATAAATGGGGAGAAATCAGTGGGGAAGCGTCACGAGCGGTGTTCCACAGGGGTCAGTGTTGGGCCCCCTGCTGTTCACAATCTACATAAACGACATAGATGAGGGCATAAAGAGCGACATCGGCAAGTTTGCCGATGACACCAAAATAGGCCGTCGAATTCATTCTGACGAGGACATTCGAGCACTCCAGGAAGATTTGAATAGACTGATGCAGTGGTCGGAGAAGTGGCAGATGCAGTTTAATATAGACAAATGCAAAGTTCTAAATGTTGGACAGGACAATAACCATGCCACATATAAACTAAATAATGTAGCTCTTAATATTACAGATTGCGAAAGATTTAGGAGTTCTGGTTAGCAGTAATCTGAAACCAAGACAACAGTGCATAAGTGTTCGCAATAAAGCTAATAGAATCCTTGGCTTCATATCAAGAAGCATAAATAATAGGAGTCCTCAGGTTGTTCTTCAACTCTATACATCCTTGGTTAGGCCTCATTTAGATTGTGCTGCACAGTTTTGGTCACCGTATTGCAGAATGGATATAAATGCTCTGGAAAATGTACAAAGGAGGATGACAAAGTTGATCCCATGTATCAGAAACCTTCCCTATGAGGATAGACTAAGGGCCCTGAATCTGCGCACTCTAGAAAGACGTAGAATTAGGAGGTGGGGGATATGATTGAGGTGTATAAATGGAAGACGGGAATAAATAAAGGGGATGTAAATAGTGTGCTGAAAATATCTAGCCTAGACAGGACTCGCAGCAATGGTTTTAAGTTGGAAAAATTCAGATTCAGGAAGGATATAGGAAAGTACTGGCTTGGTAATAGTTGTGGATGAGTGGAACAAACTCCCAAGTACAGTTATAGAGGCCAGAACGTTGTGCAGCTTTAAAAATAGGTTGGATAAATACACGAGTGGATGTGGGTGGGTGCGAGTTGGACCTGATAGCTTGTGCTACCAGGTCGGTTGCCGTGTTCTTCCCTTAAGTCAATGTGACCTGACCTGACTAGGTTGGGTGCATTGCCTTAAGCCGGTAGGAGACTTGGATCTGCCTCACATGGGCCAGTAGGCCTTCTGCAGTGTTCCTTCGTTCTTATGTTCTTGTGTGGAGTGTAGAGTAATGAGAGGTGAAGATGTAGTCAACTGTGACCTCACATTACCTACCTACCTCTGCACTCATCCCTCCTACTGCCTCGCCTGTCCCCTACCTACTGACTCCCTCTGCTTACCCCCATATTCCCCGATTATTCCCCTAATCATTACCCCCCCCCTACATGACATGGTGGCAGCGGTGGGATGAGTTGTATAGAAGCAGTTCTCGCTGTCAGTGGAGCAGAGCCAAGTGCTGTACTTTGACAACATTGACCTTGACGGTAATCACCGAGGAGGCAGTGCAGAGCCAGTGACGCCTAGTGCTTGCAGTCTCTGGTGTCATTATTGAATTATTCGATCGAAAGAACCAGCAATGTCTAGTGCTGCTGAACAGCCGAGTTTGGATTAATACAGTGAAAGGTGCCACATAATGGAAAGGTGTAACAGATAACAGCAGAGTAACCTTTTCTGAAGTCACTGACTGTCAGACAAGTGTTAGTAGTGTGTTTTAATAATCTTGCCAGTGATTGCCAGGAGTAACTAGTCCAGTGGCTGATTTCCACTCTTTCCACGAAGGCCACCCCTCCAGGGAGGTTCCTTGACGCTGTTGAGGTGCTCTTGATCTAGGGAATTGGATCTGTACTCCTGTTCTCCGAATTGACCTTGAATACCTTCCACCCCCCCCCCACCCAAATGCGCTGTGTAATCCTACGGGTTTAGCGTTCCCCCCATAATTATAATCACAAGGCCATTTGCACTATGCTAGGCAGTGTTGATAGATAAGTTGTAAGTGACGCTAGCTGCTCTGCACATCTATTCGGCAGTCTTGGGCTCGTTTTATCTGGGCCCACAGCCTTTTCTTGGTCCAGCGATTTAAGGAGATGCACTTCCTCCTGCCTTCGAGGTCAGTTTTCACCCGACTGAAAATACTGTCCAATTTAGAGGTTGAATAATTGCTGGTCCTTCACCAAGGACTACCAGGTTTTGGAGTCTCCTTTCTGCCGTCAGCTTTATTTGTCAGCCTCCCATCTAGAGAAGACCCACTTCTGAACTTCAGTTTGCGAACAAGCTTGCCTGTGTAGGGTCATGTTATGGATAGTGGAATGCCTCTTATACCTTCTCCAAGCCTTGTATTTAGCAGTAGCAGCCTCTCGACAACTAAAATCTAAAAAAGGCAGCTCTGGAATCTCGCGTATTGTTGGTGAGGGACGAGTTTGTTGGAGATACAGGACGTGTTCAGTAAAGCCATTTTCTTGGTTGTCAACGTCACCTTGGAGATGATTATTCCAACTGGAGGTGGCGAGCTAAAAGCAAAGCGCTGGCCAGTTTCCTCTTTCCCATAGCCAAGTTATGCATGTAGATTCTTCACCTCGTTCTGTTGGAATCTTTAATGTCGTGGTTGGCAAGTGACTATGCTTTGATAACTCATTGCTGGATCGAGGGAGGAGCCAGAGATGCGAGTTGGGAAGTCAGTTTCTTGTTACACGTAAGGTAATTAAAATCCCTCTGTACAAGACGTTGGTCGAGGTTACCAATTATACTGTTGCAACTGACATTTTGTGGCAACGTTTCGTTCTCTAGGAGCTTTGTCAAGCCATTACAAACAGTACATGGACAGAGGGTACATATCGGCTTCGTGAGGTGTAATACTAGTGGTGGTAGTAGTGATAAGTTATTGTTGCAGTAATACAATGTGATAGAACATTTAACTTGTACACGAGTAAAATGATAAGTTATTACTCTGGTAGTAGCATAAAAATGGGTTAGACAAATATTTCTATTGGAAGTTAGATTAGAGAAGTACCTACAAAAACCTCTCACATTGATAAACATCTACAGAGTTCCACAGTCAAACATTAGCCAATTTAGTCAAAATCTAGGAAGTATGATAACTGATGCACGCATGAACAAAGATCACTTACTACTCTCAGGTGACTTCAGTATAAATCTCCTGCAAGACCAGGACCCACACGTTACTGAATTCACAAACACAATGAGTAACTGTATGTTACTACCAACAGTAACAAAACCTACAAGAGTTAGAGACTAGTGTTTCCCTACTTGACCACATCTGGACCAACACCATATCCCCTTTAAAATCAGGCATAATTACAGATAATACCACAGACCACTACCCTACTTTCCTCATAACAACTCTTGGTAAACTACCCCAAGACACTACTAAAGTCACCTTCAGACTTCACAATGAGGCAGCCATTAATAACTTCACAACAGCAATAGCAAACATTGATTGGCACACTGAGCTAGAAACCTATACAGATATTGACGAATGTATTAATAATTTTCTAAAAAAAAACCCAATACCTCTATAACAAGCACTGCCCTAAAAAAACTAAACAGATGACAGCAAAGAGACTGAACAGTCCCTGGCTAACACCCAGCATTCTCAAATCCATAAATACAAAACACCAATATGAAAAACAGTACAGAATGGGTCACATAATCAGAGACCAAACAAAACGTTACTCGTCAATCCTAACCAGCCTGATAAGAAGGGCAAAAAAATTGTATTATGAGAACAGATTATCCAACTTACGAGGTGATATAAAAAAGACCTGGAAAACCCTATCAGAAATTCTGGGAACAAAAAAGATATCACGAAATAGCGAAATAAAATTAGCAAAAACAGATGAACCCCAACTCCCACCAACAGAAACAGCAAACAGACTCAATGATTTCTTCTCCACTATAGGACAAAACCTTGCCAATAAAATCCCAAGCTCAGATACCCCACCAAATGACTACCTCACCGGCAACTACCCGAACACACTGTTCCTAGCTCCGACTAACCCATACGAAGTCTCCCTTATTATCAACGCACTAAAAAACAAGGCAGGAGATTTAAATACCTTACCACCCCTTATATACAAAAAAGTGTCACAAGTGCTATCACCAATCATTGCAACACTCTTTAACAAATCCATTGAATCCTCCACCTTCCCTACAGTACTCAAAATAGCAAGGGTCACCCCGATCCACAAAGGAGGAGACCAAACAGAGTTGAATAACTATAGGCCAATATCCAACTTACACCCTCTCTCAAAAATCTTCGAAAAATTAATTCATAAACGAATCTACTCCTACCTTATCTCCCAAAACATACTCAACCCCTGCCAATTTGGATTCAGGCCTAATAAAAATACTAATGATGCTATTATACACATGCTAGAACATATATACACTGCAATAGAGAAAAAAGAAGTCCCACTGGGGATCTTCATTGACTTACGTAAAGCTTTTCATACAGTTTGACCATGGACTTGCTCCACGTAAAATTGTCACACTATGGTATAAGAGGGCACTCCCTCAACTACCTCAAGTCTTACCTCAGCAACAGAAGCCAATATGTGTACGCAAATGGGGCAAACTCTTCTGCACAACCAATTACAGTTGGTGTCCCACAGGGAAGTGTCCTTGGCCCTCTTCTTTCTCCTATACATAAATGACCTTCCAAATGCTTCGCAATTACTCAAACCCACACTATTTGCAGATGACACTACATACGTCTTCTCTCACCCGAGCCCAGTCACGCTAGCCAATACTGTAAATACCGAATTACAGAAAATATCTACCTGGATGAGGACTAACAAACTTACACTAAACATTGACAAAACCTACTTCATTCAGTTTGGTAACAGAGCTACAGATGTCCCTCTTAACATAATGATAAATGGATCACCTATCACAAAACTAACAGAGGGAAAATTCTTAGGAATCCACCTTGATAATACTCAAATTTCATACACATATACATCAAATTTCTAAGAAAATTTCCAAGACTGTAGGCATACTATCGAAGATACGGTACTATGTTCCACAGTCAGCCCTCCTGGCCCTATATCACTCTCTTATTTACCCCTATCTCACCTATGGAATTTGTGCATGGGGCTCAACAACAATTAACCATCTCAGACCACTAATTACCCAACAAAAGGCTGCAGTTAGAATGATAACAAATTCTCACTACAGGCAGCACACTCCACCAATATTCAATACACTAAACCTACTCACCATACAAAACATCCATACTTATTACTGCACCTATTACATACATAGAACACTTAACTCTGATATTAACCCTCCCCTCAAACATCTCCTTGCCAACCTCAACAGAACACATGACCATAACACAAGGCACAGATCACTCTTTGATGTTCCTCGTGTCCATCTCACACTATGCAAAAACTCAATGCACATAAAAGGCCCTAAAATCTGGAATTCATTACCTGTAAATATAAAAGAAACACAACCTGTTTATAAATTAAAGTCTCTTCTCAAAGATTACTTACTGACCCAAAACCAAATAAATACTGAATAACTGAACATTATAAATTGTATATCTTAAATGTTTCTCACAATTATATCACATAAATGTTAAACCTAAAACCCAATCTAACTTTATTATTTTTTAAATACACTACCTAACAGAATCACTACGTAACTGAATGCAACCATATGACCTGTCTTTGTAATACTCACTTGTGCTTTATAGTTATCTGTTTACATTAATGTTTTATCACTGATTTCATCATTGCTTAGTAGCAGCGCTGTATAGTCCTTGTGGCTTAGCGCTTCTTTTTGATTATAATAATAATAATAATCATTGCTTAGTTAATCTTAAGTTAATTTTAAGCCAGCCCGTAATGCTATGCATAGTATAAGTGGCTTTGGCATACTGCTCTTATCTGTATTTTTTTTGTACCTCTGTATGTGTGCACAAATTGGAAATAAATAAATAAATAAATAAATTCTCTGAAATATGCTGGTGTATAAATAACAGCAGGGTCCATAGGTTTTGTGTATGCTGGTGTAGTATTAAGACTGTGATGGCAGGGTTTACTGTTTTCAGCATTCTTGCTGAGACTTGAGATGGTGAAGCTGCCCCCCCCCCCCCTTATTTTTTTTTCTAAATTAGAAACTGAGATTAGTACTGATTAAAGGCACTTGCGTCTGCGGAAATTAGGGTCTTTGAACACTAATCTGGCGTCCCTGAATCTCATGAGATGATTGGTGGAATTTCGGTGTTGTACGCAGGCTTTGTTCAAGTTATGGTTCCTACGGGTTTAGAGGTTTCTTGCAGTTTCACCTACATAAATCCTGTCGCAGCCTCCACAAGGTATAGCGTAACCCCCCTACGTTGGCTGGTTCATGGTGCTTGGATTTTGCCCTGGTTAGATCCTTTATTGAAGTGGAAGCGATGGCGACTCGAGTGTTAACTTGTGCAAGTATACTTTAGAAA